>CAUOFW020010368.1:0-265004 GCA_963454935.2 Ilex paraguariensis | reverse complement strand
CCTTGTCATTCCAAGTAGATGTAGGTCATCTTGACCGAATCACTATAAACTTGGTCTTTTTCTTTTTCTACTTTATTGCATTTTATTTTACTTAATTGACAGGTGGTATGCAAACCAATTTTGTACATCATTAGTTTGTGCGCCGTCTGTGGAACCAACAAAGTTCTCACGTAAACACTTTCTTTGCTGAATCAAAGGTGATTACCGTCGGAACCCTTAAGTCAACCTGAAGACATTCCACCACGAGAAGAGGAGGTTGCTCCTCCACCTGCCAATCCCATCCCAAATGCGCAACAAATGTTGGACACAATGCAACAGCTTATAGTCCAGAATTAACAAATTCTGCAATTAATGCTCGGGCAATAAGGAGAAGCGCAACCTGGACTTCAAGCAAAGGGAGCTCCACTCCCAAGTCATCAAGGAGCTCCTCACCTCGGTGTTCCCCATCTAGGTGCCCCTTGGGCGTCCCACCTATGGGGGCTCCCTTAGGCGTCCCACACAAGAGGGCGCATCATGAGGGACCTCCTCCTCCTCCTCCTCCAGCCCTTGCACCTACTCTCCATGGTGAATACCCTCTTTTTTAAGAGGATGAGTGTGAAAATCAAAACATAGAGCATGAGAGTCATGTCTGTGATAATTTTAGGGTACCTCCCCCCAATCACTGAGACGAAAAAATTAAAGAGGTGCAAAATCAATTAGGTGACGTCTTCAACGCCATAAAGGCACAATGACCCGAGATAGTGGATTATCTCCTAAGTCAAACTGAGACACTTTTCAAATCTGAGGTGACAAACTACCCGCTCAGAATTCATAACCATAAATATTGGAAACATACAATTTTGTATCAATCTTTTTTGAGTGCCAAATAATATGTTTATAAAATAGCTCAAAATACATTACAATACGTCATATTGCCTATGGCAAGGCTACGTTTAGTTCTATATAAATTTTCACATTATTTTAATAGAGATTACAAGATGTATAAAACACCATTACCGTCTTAAAATTACATGAAGAAAATGCTCTCAATATCTTTCTTTCATACAATATTACTTTTACTTCGAAATATTTTCAACCACCAAATATTGCGAGCTCTTTAGTTGTTCTTTGCAGAGATTTTGAATTGAAAGCCATTGGGAAACTTTAAAATAGGGGCTCGCACAAATTTGACATCCTTCACTTTTGTCCATCTACAAAAAAAAAAATCACAATTGTTATTTCTCAGAATAAAATGAATAAAATATGTGCGTGAAAATTTTTCATTGTCATAGTAATCAACCGATTTACACGAAAAAATAAGAAAATAATATGTGCATGAGAATAAATCTTGAACATGATTAAATTACCTGTATTTGCTGACCAAGGTGTGAAGGAAAGTTGACAATAACACCCTAGAATATTCTGCTCCTGCGCATTGCTTCAAACCGAACCCAAACGGCATGAAACTTTTGGTTATAAAAGTTGATTGCAGCTCCTATATTTCATGTGACACAAAACAAACACAAGAAAACAAAGTTAGATACCATGAGTTTGTTTTTAATTTACTGTTCATGATAAAAATTTAATTTGTACCTTCCAGCGCCATGGGTTGAATGTTAGTGGATCCTCATATTTGGTGGAGTTCAAGTGCACAGCAGGAGCAGCAATTAATATTGGCCACCCGGCAGGAATTGTATATCCTACAAATATATTATTGTTGGTCAACATCGTGTAATGATCATAAGATACATATATGGCTAATTTCCTATGACTATGTACCTTTGAATTGGATATCTTCAGTTGCTTTGCGAAATAGTCCCGGAGAAATGTTTGCCAACCTAAGAGTTTCATTGATTACCTGTAACGAGTAGATCAACTCTCACATGAGCATAAGCGAGTATAGCGTTTAACAAAAAAAAGATTATATTGAGATTGTGAAATTGACCTGAAGTGTGAAAGTCATTGATTTATAGTCGCTCCATGTGAGTGGGGAATCGGGGTTCTCTTTGTTTTTGAGGATAGCTTCATGCTCAGCCTGAGAAATGAACAAACATGGTATAACCATATGATTAAAACTCTAGTTCTATTTTAAAAGTGTTACCCAAAATGAAAAACAAAACATCAGGAAAAAAAAAACAAGAAACACTATACATACAATTAATTCCTGTAATGCCAAAGGATGCTCGTGAAGTAATGTGACTGCCAATGCCAATGTTGTTGATAGGGAATCAGAAAAGACGAAGATAAGACTGTACATTAGTTGAACTATGAATTCTTCTGTCAGGAACTTCTCATTATCCGCTTCTTTCATGATGTGATCGAGCAGGTCTCCACGATGAGAATCAGGTGACATACGTCTCTCTTTTAATTCGACCCTCATCATATCCAGTACTTTCTTATGATTCTAATAAAAATTTAAGAGTCAACGAATGCAACGCTTGTCGAAAATTAATTTCTTTGAGCACAAATAAAATTTATTACCTTTATGCACTTGTGGTACATAGTTCCAGGGATGTTCAAAGGAAAGGACATGAGTCCTTGTATCAAGTCCTTAAACAATTCGCTTATTTGCTCTGGCGATTTTTCGGGATTATAGCTAAACAATTGTTGTGCACCAAAATCTATACTCACCTGCGGGGTGAAATTTAGAAATGTTAGTATCATATCTAGCATGTTAGTATAGTTTTCTTAGCGAGCACGTGCATAAGTTAGATATTTACTGTTGCAGCCTCGCTTTTCACATCAATCGATTCCTTGCTTGCCCACTTGACAAGAGTTTTCTTAGCCAATACTTCAATCTGAGGAAGCAACCTATCTTTGAGGCTCTCCATGCCGAACCAACGCAAAGCGGTATTTCTCACATATTTATGGATGTGAGCAGTATCTGGTTTAATCTCTCCAGATTGTGCAAAAACTTTAGCAAATGCATCCAAGTACCACGATTCCACTAACTTCCCATCTCGTTGCATAATGAAATAGTTGAATTCAGGGTCTGTCGTTACAATGAGAGAGCGACCTGCCACATTTGTTCGAAAAACTGGCCCATATCTGACATTTCAATAGAAAAAATGCATATTAGTCAAGCTGTAAAGCTTTCCTCCAAAAACTCGGAGAAGAGTTCTCTATATCAACTATTGCAAGTTATTTCCATCAAATACAACATCTCCCATACATGTGCCGCTATAATACTGGAAAAAATCATAAATACACATGAATAATTAGAAAACGTATCCAGAATTTGTTAGAAACATAAAATTGGTGCGCTTTTCATGTAGCTCGGAACCCAGTACTTGAAACAGTCGTTCATGTACCTCTCTCTCTCTCTCTCCCTCCCTCTTCGAAATGAAAAAAACACTGAAAACAAGCACCAGAGGAATACATGTAATAACTAATGAGTCATGATTACTTGGAACAGACTAAACTAAGTTGTATTACCTTGCAATTCTCTTTTTGATGAAGGGGTGAAGAGCAAGCGAGTTGCTGGGAATGATCAAAGAAAGGGTCTCCCCAATGAAAGGAAGGCCCATGGAACCAGGAGGGAGGACTCCATTTTTGCACTTTGGGTTCCTCCATTTGTAGATCCAGTGAGTGACACAGATGACAAGCAGTGCTGCTACCACGCACAACACGGCCGACAACATCTTCGATTTCTCGTTCCGGGTGTACAGACACCAAAATTGGGTTTATACAACGAGAAGAAGAAGAGGAAGTGCAATGGTGGAACAAAGAGGGCAAGGTGTATGTGGTGGTGTACAAGAAAGTATTGTTCTTCCTTTTATAGACTCCTGCGAGTGCTGATCACTGGACAGAAAGAGACCACCATTAGGTGGTTGTCTCTGACTAAGGGTGTAGCATCAATTTGTACCCTATAAGAATGAAACACGTGTATATCACCCTTATTTTGACAAATCAATAGATGAATATATTTTTTCATCTTAATATATTATAGTATTTTATGCATAAGTTTATTTGCATGTATCAACCCACATGTGCATATGGCATAATCGGTCAGATTTGATGGCCTCTGGAACTGGTATAATAATTTTTTATCAAAACAAAACATCGAGAATAGTTCTCTTTATTATATATATATAATTTTAGATGTTGAATTATTGATGATGAATTAAAAGTAGTTTATAATTTATTATTTTATATAAAATTTACACATATTATGCTTTGTTTGGTGAAAAATAAAAAATTATTGTACTAATTTTTTTTTTCTACAGTCAACAAATGTGTGCGGCTGTTTTTAATCCTTTTTCTTATGTCATGATATTGAATTTCTGCACTTTCGTATTACGTCATTTTTCTTAACTTCATTCCTCTTTTGTCCTTGCTAGTATAGATTTTAAAAATTAATAAAAAGGAAACGTCAAAACTGACCACATAGATTTTTAAAATGACCGTCGACAAAGGGCTTATTTTTAATTTCTCTGATATATGTTTTATGGTCTATTTAGTTAAAAAGATAAAAAAAAATAAGATGAACAAAAAAATAGAAATATATATATTTTTTTATTTGATATATTAGATGAAAAGATAGAAAGATTAATTTTTTATTATTTAATATCAAAAAAAATAGAAAGAAAGAAAGAAAATTCCTCTGCTTAACATTCAGGAGAGGTGTGCAGTGTCAACAGCATGGACATAAAGGTAATTATAGCACCCTCACTCTCTTGTCTCACATTTTCTTCCCACTTCTTCGCCACAAAAAAGGGGCGGAATTTTTGTGTGGACATAATAGATGCTCGTTTCATCCATGTTTTTTCTTTTCATTCATCTGTCCTTTGTTACTACCGAACAGTGAAAAATCATTCATCCTCTCCTATTTTTCACCCAACATTTTTATCCACTCAATTTACCATCAAACCAAACAAAGGATTAGGCTGCTATGGTTTCACTATTCTACTTGTTCTATCTGGTCCTTGAGCTTTTAATTTGTATCTTAGATGACCAACTCGATGACGTATGTTGAAAGTAATTGACAGAAGAGACATCACAAGAAAATAAGGTTTTTTAGTCTTGACTTTTTTGCAATACTCTATTTTTTGCGTTAGGATAAGATGTCGAAGTAAAAAAAAATTAGTATTTACTTCGGCAAGAGACCCGAAGTAAAAAAATATGAGTACTTACTTCAGGATTGAGTAGAAGCAAAAAGTTTAATTTAAAATGATGTAATTTTATGTTAATTTATCACTAACAGATCTTTGATATAATAATACTCCTTATCTTGTCAAAATTTTATCTTCTTGAGGTCAAGGTTTAAGTCCCTCCCCCTACCCTCCCAAATTTATTTTTTTTTTATTTAATTTTTCACAAAATGATGTCATTTTAAACCCTAAAAATCCAACCTCTCTTTCCCTCCCCCTTTACATTTTCCTCTTCCTCATTTCTCCATTTTCTTCCCTATGTCGCCTCCCTCCGTCTTTCTCAATCGGCCACATGATCCCCTCCACAGGCAGCATAGCACCCCACCTCCTTCCTCCGGCGAAGTACCCGAGGTCTCTTGCTCTAAATTTCATCGGAGTAATGTTATTGGGTCTTTATTGGGGGCTTACAATTTCAAAACTTAAAAGTATATTAGCCATCAATATTACTATTTGGACCTAATTTTTTAGACACAATCCATCACTGTCCATTAGTTGAAAGTGAGTCCTAATTAACATTGAGGTGTATTGTCACTCTAATGATAATGATTCATTAAATTAACAAATTTGTCAATAAATTAAGTCAAAGTTACATTGCTACTCAACCGTTGGATTAAAGTGTAGTATATTAGAAAAGGGTTGCTATGTACTCCCAACTTAACTTGCCTCTTTTTGGTCTTTTCTTCTTATGTCAAGATGTTGAATTTCTGGACCTATGCTTTCGACACACTCTCGCAGCACCTCCTTTTTCTTAGCTGCATTCCTCTTTTATTCGTTGCTAGTAATAACAAGTAATAGAAAAAGAGACTTCAAAACTGACTATAGAGATTTTAGAACTGACCGTTGACAAAGGAGTACATAGATTTTTTCCTCCCCTGAGTAAATTTGTGTCTCACATTGGTTTCTCTATTCTACTTGTTCTATTTGGTGTCTAATCTGTGTCTTAGATGATCAACTCAATGCCGTATTTTCAAGCTAAAAACAAGAAAAATATCACACAACATTTGACTAAATACACACCCGTTTCCTTAACTTGTTAGAATTATTACTTTGATCCTGGAACTATTAATTTCTATCGCTTCTTTTAGAAATTTTACTTAAAACTTAAATTCAACTTAAAACCATTAGGCTTGCGCTGATAAAAAAAAATGATAATGGACCCAATAGAGTGGTATTTCATGTATATTTTAGAAGAGTAAAAATTTATTTGAGCTATACATCAAGGTATGTTTAGAATTAGTTTAACCATAAAATTACATGTTTTACAAATTTGAAAGGACATAAATTGAAAAAAGAGTAATGTTATGTTTACTAAAACATTTACTAAAAAATATTTTTATCAAATGAATTTACAACTCTATATCCAATCAAAATGTTTTTTTTTTCAACATTTGGTGGGTCCAAGAATGATATAGAGCTGTCAACTCATTTGATAAAAATATTTTGGGCTAATCTCACTTTATACACTGAAAGATACTTCAATTTTTAATTTCCACCCTTAATGTTTTGAATTGGTAACAATGTGGACTTTGCCAAGATTGTTGTTCAATTTTTTGTCATAAATTAAAATAAATAAATTGTAATTGTTTCGGGCATGAGAATAAGGTGTGTTTATCGCTGCAAATCTTTGTCTACGATCAATTTGACAAAGTTTTACATATTAAAAATAAGGTTTCGTTATTCAAATAGTGGTTAAGTCTCATATGCAACTTACATGAATTGTCAATAGTCTATGAATTTATACATAAGCCTATGACCGAAACACTTGTATCTTACGTGCTTCAATTTATGGCAAAAAAATAAACGGCAGTATGAACGAGGTATACATTGCTACCAATTTCAAACATTAAAGGTAAAAATTAAAATTTTTAATGTTTGAGAATCAAAATATCTTTTGAGGAACAAAGTGACATTAGCCTAAATATTTTTTAGCAAACCTTTTAGCATGGACAGCATTTCCTTGGTCAAATACGTCAGCTTGTGGAATTTTTTAAAGGTAGCATTTAACACGGCACGACTGTGATTACTATAAAAGCAAAATAAAAGTTGCTATTTTTCGCATTTTTTATTGAGCCAAACCTTTGAAATTGGTCACCAGGTTAATAATGCTATGTAGATCAAATTTGAGATTTTAATGATATTTTAAATCAAAAAAGACTATTAATTAGTGAATCTCGTGCTAAAAAGTTAATAAGACTCGCTCATCCAATAGTCTCTGTTTATTTGAAATACCATTTAAAATTCAAATTTGAGTTAGATATCCTTCTATAATTTTGTGATGTAAGTTCCTAATGCCAGTAAACAACCGCCGCTATAGAAAATGGAAAGGTCAAGAAAGAAATTCCAGCATTCTTTGGGAATTGTAGTATTTTATTTGATATGCGTGGATCATGACTTAAAATGGTATTGGAATTTTAGTTTACTTATTTAATTATTTATTTTTATTTTTACTAGATTGATTTGTCAATTTGAGGACATCGATTTAAAAAACTAAATAAATAAATAAAACCAATTAGTTCAACAAGGAATAGTTTTGGAGTAGTAGGAAAGCTTTTTTCATTGTGACTCGAACCTCAAGGGATCGAAAAGATAAAATAACATCTCTAAATACAATCAAGATTGTATGCTCAAATGCGGCCCTTTTTGAATCTGTTAATAAGAGTCGAGTAGAATGAAAGAATGGATTTGCAATCTCTGTATTCAGTCAAGTCTCCTACGGTGGGGGCTTTTAACTTAGACTGAACTTGGTCCAAGGTGTCGTGCTTAGACGTCAAAACAAACTGCAGCTATGTTGTGCTATTCCTTGGTAGAATCCAAAGGATTTGGATGCTCTTCTTTTCTGATTTAGTCAATTCGTTCTTTTGGTTTTTGAGGTGAGAGAAAATTGCTTTACTGACTTAATTTCAAAACTCATTACCGAATACTAATCTCGAATATATACAACATGCCAGTGTTGTAGAAGATTTTTACGTAATGTCACTCATAATCTCATATATTATAATTTGAATAAAACTCTCTTGAGTCATTTCAAAAAATAAATTACTAATCTTGAATATATACAATTACGGGACTTGAACAAGTATGTACAAATTTATATCTCATCATTTGGTTGATCAAGTAACTAAATCGTGTGGATTCAAATTTCAGAAAGAAAAGAAAATCTTCTATTCATAATATGTTCAATTTTGACAGGGTTTTAGGCGGCTATCTGAGATTAATCAAATTGAAATTGACATCACAAAATTAAACAAGTATCAAAGTCGAAGGGGGCTCCTATGTTAATTTTTCCAAATATTAGTTGTTTAGGAATTAAAAATAAAAACCAGTTTAGTGCACATGATGATTTCTATCGCTATAGGATCTAATATTGACAAATTTATCCTCTTATATAGAGAGATTATTTTCACAATTAATAAACAACTTTATTATGCGTTAAGGCCTTCATTTCACCTAAGAATTTTGAAACAAATGTGTTGAATTGTTTCATTTATTCTAGTAAAAAATTGAGAGAAATATAGTGCGACGAATTTGAAAGAAGAGTTTTTGGATCGAGATTGATAGGACAATTTGTCAAAGTCTAAGGGTTCCTTAAAAAATATTTATTCAAAAATCAAACTAAAATAAATGACAGTTATCCAAAAAAATTTAGATATGAAAATCTTATCTTTTCATGTAGATAAATTATTTCCATAGTTGAAACTCATATAATATCCAAATAACTATAGAATAATTTTCTTACTACATTAAAGCCTCAAAAACCAAAGTTAGCTGAATTGGTAACCAGTCGTTGTCTTGCTTCACTACTTAATTCTAATAATTAGGGGGTAATTTCGTCTTTGTATTCTTTTTTTTTTTTTGAGTCAGAAGAATCGCATTTAAATAATAATAGAATAATTATTTCATTACGTCTAGTCGTACCCTTGAAAATAGAAGTAGCCGAATGGGTATATAGTCGTTGCCTTCCATTATAATTAATTGTAGTAAGGGTAATTTCATGCTCATGTCATTCTGTCATTGTCAGCGAATTAAAAAAGCCACATTATGGTCTACATTCAGAAATTATTTCCATACTTGTAACACATGAAAAACCACAAAGTTCGTTGAATGGGTAAACAGGCATTGCCTTGCTTCATTAAGTAATTATAGTAAGTGGGGGTACTATCGTCCCACATGTCATTTCTTTTGCTGAGTGTATTGAAAGTAGGCGTGACTTTGTATTAGTTTCGTGTCGTGTCCTGTCGTGTCACTTTCGATAGTGTTATTTTCTTGTCGTGTCACTTTCGATAGTGTTATTTTCTTGTCGTGTCATTTTCGATAGTGTTATTTTCGTGTTATATCACTTTCGGTACGTGTCGGGTTCGTTTCAATATTAGTGTTAATAAAAAATTATTTAATTTGACAACAACTAATATAAAAAATTATAAAATTTTTATTTTTTGTCTACAATACTCATTAAATAATTATTTTTTATTTATAGTACCCATTAATAGTGTTATTCGTGTAGAACCTTAATTTGACTCATTTATTACTCGTCTCAACTAATCGTGTTATTTTTGGATTCGTGTCGGGTTCGAGTCGAGTCGGATTCGTGTTTGAGTCAAAAATTGACACCCCAAATTAAAAGAATCACATTATACTCTCTATTTTACAATTATTTGCGTAATTAAAACTCGGGATTTCCAAATAATAATAAAATAATTTTATCATTAGGTAACGTTGAGCCTTCAAAAACAAAAGTTAGTTGAAAGGGTAAATAGTCGTTGCTTCCTTCACTAATTAATTAATTCTAGCAAGTGTGGGTAATTTCGTCCTCAAGTCAAATTTTTAGTTAGTGTATTAAAAGAACAATGTTATCCTGATATTCAAAAATAATAGAATAAATTAAGTTTGGCCCTTAATAAATAAAGTTAATTATTGAAGGACGGCAGTGACATTGTAACGCCTAAAAGTATGGGTGTGAATCGTGTCGTGTTCGTATGACTTATATGTCGTATTATTCGTGTCATGTTATTACTATTCGTGTCGTATTCGTGTCAAAACTCACAAAAAAAAGATCTATTTAGTGTATTATGAGTATTAAACATTAATTTATATTACTTATTATATGTATTTAATAATTTTATAAATTTTATAATTATTCGTCTCGGATTCACGTCAACGGTCAGAGCTGACACCCTACACCCTACCTAAAAGGATGAGTAATAAAGAGACTTTTATGTTAATATCATTTTCTTTTTTGACATGTCTGTTTTAGAAAATCACATTATAGTCTCCGATGGTGGGCTGGGCGGGGCTGGGCCTACATCACTATTGCAGTCGTCTACCGTTACTGAACTGTTTTTAGTGGTATACTTGTTTGTTTGACGTTAGCAAAAGGTGACCTTGAAGATGAAAAAATTGGCCAACTCTGTCGGCTCTGTATCTCTCTACGGTCGTCATTAACGCATGAATAATTTGAGTTATTTATTAAATTACAGTTCCTTTAAAATAAGTACTTATTTATTAAATTATGATTTTTTTTTAAATACAAATTCAATAATACCACTTTTGTCAAAAAAAACAAAGGCAACAACCCGCTTAAAAAAAAAAGTGGCAAGTGAGAATGGAACTTATACTTTTTCTGAACAAAGTGTTTATTAAACACGCTTTTCACATGAATTATTCATAGTTGAGCACCATTCTACACGCTTTTTCAGAGAAAGAGAGAGTTTGTCCATCGTGACATAGGAAGGAAGATATTTTTTGTCATTTTCATGGCTGGGAAGTAAAGCTGATTTCAACTAGTGGCTGACCAAAAATTAGGGCTTTTGTTTTGTTTTGGGTTTGCTTATTGGTACGTTGTGTTTCGTGGATCATAGAATATGTCGACAATAAGCGAAATAGTGTCAAGCTTGATCAAGAGGGATATCTGTCTGCTTCATCAGATGTCCCTCGTGTGCCATTATCCCAACTAGTGCTATGGATGGTATAATTCCACACTCTAATGCTGTCGTATTTCCATGTCTTGTTTTTGGAAAATGTTTGTCAAATAACATATACAAGATTTTATTTTATTTTATATTTTTCAAATGCTTTTTCCACTGTCATTACTACCTTAATTCAAGCCCCCAGTCAACAAGTTGGATCATGTTTGGATTCTGTTTGTTTTTGGATCATTCAAACCTGTTAGGAGGAATGGCTGAAGAACCTATGGCAGTATGTTTGGAGAGGACAAATGGTATGCTTCATTTTCGCACTTGTCTTTTCCCATTTGCACTGCGATTTGGTTCTGTTTATATGATTCAAAGTGGAACTTCTATTTGAATAGCAAACTGTTGGGCATGTTCCTCACAATAAAACAGCTGCAAAGTTGAAGCCGTCACTGACAATAATGCTTCAAGCAACCAAAAAAAAATATGTGTTAATCCCTGTGTGTGAGTGTGTGTGAGAGAGAGAGAGAGAGAGAGAGAGAGAGAGAGAATGTATTAATTCTTGTAAACATACTTTTCAGGAAAAAAGAGTAAAAATCATGTTTAGCTTTTCTTTTGTTCCCTTCCCGCAGCCTACTTGTTGACTCCATTTTTTGAAAAAAAAACCCAACGTTCTTGAATCCGTTTTGAAAAAATGTCGTTGTTTGATAAATGCATATTATGCATGAGAAATGAATAACAAAATCGATTCAATTCAATATAACTTGCTTCAAATGCCGGTTACTTGAATCATTAATTATAATTGTATTTTACTAAGATCATTTTTTGTTAAACTTATTCATTTAAAATATTCATCGACTTATCTTTATATATAATAATTGGTACACACATGCGTTGCACGTGACTAGATTTAGAAAGTTAGTATTGTCTTGAGAATTTTATAATGGTAATATAGTGATTCCAAAAGTTTTTAAACATTTTGACAATTATAAATTTTAATTTTTTTTTTTGTAAAAACACATTTCTAATACTATATATATATATATGCAGAGTCTATATATTTGTGATTTTCTATTTAATTTGAAAATATAATGTGAAAAATTTTCAAATGTTTCTCTCCGTTCAGCTAATTAAGTCTCCTATGGTGGAGGCTACTTGGGCTATATCAGTTAAAGTTACTATTAGGCTGAAACTGGTCCGACCTAAGTTTTCTAGTGCTATTCCTGGCTTGAATTGAGCCCAATGGATTTGCATACTCTCACTTTCAGATTTTTATTTTTTTTTTATGAAAAAATTGGAAGGAGATACATTTAATTAGACTTAATTGTAAAAAAAGTAAATAGAAAAAAAATCTTAGGTAATTAAGTCTTTAATTTTGATACTTATTTGTATATAAGTACATTATTTGAATTTTATTGATTTTTTATGACATTTTTGCCCTCCATTAATCCATGTGTATTTAATGCACAATTTTTCTTTGAAAAGTGGTGCATTAACATCTCCTAGTTTTAAGGGAGAACTTTAATACATATATATACTTATTTGAATTTCAAATTTTGTATTCATGTATATATAAAAACTTATATGTATATAAATTATATTTTAATGCACATCAATTCATGCTTTATTATATATATACACACACACTTATATAAATATTTATGTATGTATGTATATATACTTATATATATGATTCATGCGTACACTTGTATAAATACTTATGTATTTATGTATGTATGTATATACTTGTTGTTAAATCTTTTATTTAAATTTTGAATTATCTTTTAATGCACCTTATTTCATGCATTTTTTTTTTGAAAAGTGATTTTATTTTCAAATTAATTTAATATCCGAATAAAGTAATAGTGTAACAATAACAATGTAACAGTGTATTAATAAAAGTGTAACAATGTAACACTAACAGTGTAATAGTACAATAATAACAGTGTAAAAAGCTATTTACACAAAATATTGTACTATTATATTTTGTCAAACATATAGTTTCATATAATTTTATTTAAAATAGTACATCTCCGTTTTGAATTTGTTACCACATACACAAAACTACTGAACACTATTTTTGTTACAATATATTTGCTACACTGTCTTGTTACACTGCTTTTACTACACTATTATATTATTCAGATATTAAATTAATTTAAAAATAAAACAATTTTCTCAACAAAAAAAAAAACGCTTGAATCAAGATGCATTAAATATAATTTGAAACTAAAGTCACTTTAAAATATATATATATTAAAAAATACAAATTAATCAAGGTGCATTAAATACGTATTTATATGTATTAACAAACACACATAAATCAATGAGCATTAAAGATAAAAGATTTTGAATTAAAATGACCCTAAAATGGGCATTTATGTCTTTGTAACTTAGCTATGTTTTTTTTTTAAAATATTTTATTCTATGTACTTTTTACCAAATAAATCTAATTAAGTGTACCGACTTTCAAAAAACCCTTTTTTGAATTTATGTTTTTGTAGCATGAAATCTTGGAAGATGTACATTTTTTGAACTCATGGTTTGAATACAACATTCGGATATACACAATTTTTACAAATCATATGTATCGGTTAAACTTTGAATTTCACAGGGTTCGAAAGAAAAGGTCCAACTAAGACTTTACACTTTGTCCCTTGTGCAACCATTAGACAAATTTAGGGGTTCAAATTTTGTCAATTTCAATTTATTGATAAAAAAATATAAAACGCCCTAATTCTGAAAAAAAGTGACTAATGTCGGCAATCAAATGACTTGAAACACTGATGATGGGTTATTGTGTGCAGAATTGGCAAATTTTAAATAGTGATGATTCCAATCCTAAGTAGAAACCCAAGTTATGTATACCTTATAATTTTATTGCAACCAAAGTAAGCCAACCACCAACGAATTGGGCACGGTTATCATCATTCTATGGAAGAAAACCAAAATCAATATGCGAAGAAAAAAGAAGAATCACAAAAAAGATGAAGGTTGCAATTAGAGGAAAAAGAAATTCTTGGTGCCCTATGAAGTTTTGTTCCCATCAGTATCAAGTTTTTAATATTTTTGCAGCTTCTAAACAATGATTTAATATCACACTCAACAAGTGAAAAGATGAGAAAAGAATCAAATTGCTTTGTTTGCAATAATATTTGTCCAATTTTGCCTTGGTTTTCAATCAGGCTGCCACCACTACAAGAAAAGAGGGCTTTTGCTCCGGTTATTTACCGAAGCAAAAAGGTCTTTGGTGCCAAAGTAAAAAAAAATTCTTATGCACCAAGAGGTTTTTGCTTCAGCAAATGGGGGTGTAGTAAAAAATCCCAGATGCAAAAACTTAACTTCGGCTAATTGCCAAAACCAAAACGAATTAAATTTGATAAATAACTGAACCAAAAAAGTTGAAACAAAAGAGAAGTATTTGCTTTAGCATGATAGAGTTCAAGCAAAAAAACAAAGGTATTTGCTTCGACAAAAGTGCTGAAGCAAGTAATCAGTTTTTTGCTTTGGCAAACTATCGAAACAAAAATATATTATTTGCCTCTGTATTTCGCAGAAGCAAATACTCTTTTTTTTAAAAAAAAATTCATTTACAATATTATTTTCTCTTGGCAACATACATATCTAAAATAAAAATATATCAATACTCATAAAAAAAAATCTTACAAGTACATGATAGTCGAGGTTTTCGTAAGTACAAAAAATTCCCATTGAAAGTATCAATATATTTTTGAGCAAAAGAAGAGGTTTTTCCCAAACCCAGTCCCGTCAAATCCTAATTCTAAAATTCAGTTAATTTTGAACTTATTTCTCAAATCCAATTTTTTTTAAAAAAAAAAAACGTCATTTGAAATGACCTTTTTAGATGTTAAAACATTATTTGGAATAACGATTTAAAGTTGAAATTTTTTTCCTAAAAACTTCATTTATAATGACATTTTTAAAGTCATCATTTATAATGACGTTTTTAAATATTAATTTTTAAACGGACGCTAACAAACGTTAAAAAATTATGGGTTAAAAAAAATGTCATTCACAATGACGTTTTCTGCCCTTTTATAAACAATGATGTTTTCTGCCCCTTTATTAACAATGATGTTTTCTACCCTTTTATTTACATTGAAGTTTTAAAAACGTCTTCTTAGCCTTTTATAATGTTTTTTTCTTAGCCAAAAGTCTTCAACCTACTTGTAATAAATTTCATAAAAGCTAATTACTCCACCTTATTTCTCACATCATGATTCACCGAACAAAAAAAAAATTAAATAAATTTTAGAATTTAATTTTGTTTTCATAATAATTTTGAACTTATTTTATAATCGAAAATAAAATTCATAAAAGCATAATTTAAGTTCATATTTTTCAATATAAAAACATATTTGTAAAATATATATTTAATAAAAAAACTTAAAAGTGTGTTTTGAAAGCACACTTCTATATCAAAAAGTATGTATTTAACTTATGCTTTACTAAATTGATTAAAAAAAATCTCAATATTATTATCTCACTTCCCACGTCATAAAAATATCCCAATCTGGAGGAGCTTTTCCCCAAACCTAATCGGTCATAAAACTTTATTTCCTAAACTCAGTTTTTTTTATAAAAATTTGTTTTGTATATGTTAAAAAATTATGTATTTCAATTTTATATTTTAAGTTCATCGAACATTTACAGTTTTGTACAAAAATGTGCAAAATTTCAAAATATGAAAAAAGATACTTATACATTAAAACAAAATAAATTTATTACATGACACTGTAAGAAATATAGTCTGTCAATATTTTGATTAATGTAAAAAACAACATATAGGGTTGCCCATTACACATAAACTCAATGGAATAAAAATGTTAGACGCATCCTCACTTAAATTGGAATAATCAGAAAGTTCTGTATCTGAAACAAGTAACGGATCCTGTAAAATTTGAATTTCAGAATAATCAGGATTGGAATGCTCAATTTTTGCATGGTCGATTGAATGCAAACGATCAAGTCTACGCTACATCTGATCATTTTCACGTTTAAGTCTTGCTATGATCTCGTTATGGTTGGTAGAGTTTTGTGGATCATATATAATAGCCGAACGTGTCTTCGGTACCATTAATCCATGCTAACGACAGTATACTTCAAGCTCACAATGTTTGTCATATAACTGTCGTCATCTTGGCGTAGGTTCGATACGAACACTTGGAGGCGGAGAGTTAGTCGCAAGCCCCACAAATACGTGTCTAACTTGACCGAATGAATAATAAAGGTCGATGAGTTTATTACGGAACTCACGTTTTTGTCCATACAAAGTTACACCAGTAGAATATGTGTAGGATTTAATTGAACGAACTACATCTACACCACATGCTGCTCGGCCAGTGGATAGTTGTTGTTCGTAGGGTGAAGGTGAACTTTGTTGTTCATTACGTGATGAAGAACCTTGGGTGGTTTGACTGGATTGATCTTAGATGTGCGCCTAGACATATTTTGGGTTATGATGTACACAAGTAATAAGGATGATTTATATAGACACGAAATACAATTATATATAAATTTGACAGGACATTTTTTGGGTATGACTAACATGACTTGACATAGGTAAAATAATTATAAGACTTCTCACTGATAATGTAATGACATAACTCGTGAATGACAAAAGGACTGACATGACTTGTCACTAGACTGACGACACACTGATAAAGTGATGATATAACTCCAAGGTTTTCCCCAAACCCATGCCCCCTCAGAACATAATTATATAATCCAGTCACTTTTAAACTTAATTTCCACACCCAGTCTTTTTTTAAAAACGTAATTTGAAATGACATTTTCTCCCCTCAAAATGTCATTTGAAATGACAATTTGAACTTGAAATTTGTTTTCCTAAAACGTCATTCTTAATGAAGTTTTTAAAATCGTCATTTATAATGACGTTTGGTAACAAGAATTTTTTACGGAGCCTAATTGACGTTTAAAAAATAAAGGGAATAAAACGTCATTTGCAATGACGTCTTATTCCCTTTTATGTTTAATGACGGTTTCTACCCCTCAGCCTTTACATTGATATTTTCTACCCCTTAGCCTTTTACATTGAAGTTTTCTTCCCCAAAAGTCTCCAACCACCAACTTGTAATAAATGTCATAAAAGCTAAATAACCCCACCTTATATCTCACATCATGATTCAGCAGAAGGAAAAAAAAAATTTAGAATTTAATTCCCTTTTCATAAAAATTTTGAACTTATTTTATAATCAAAAAAAAATTCATAAAAGCATAATTTAATTTCATATTTTATTCCCTTGTATGTTTAATGACGTTTTCTACCCCTTAGCCTTTATATTGATGTTTTCTACCCCTTAGCCTTTTACATTGACGTTTTCTACCCCAAAAGTCTCCAACCACCAACTTGTAATAAATGTCATAAGTTTAATAACCTCATCTTATGTCTCACATCATGATTAACCAGACAATAAATAAATAAATAAATAAATTTTAAAATTTAATTTCCTTTCACAAAAATTTTTAACTTATTTTATAATCGAAAATAAAATTCATAAAAGCATATTTTAATTTCATATTATATATTTTAAAAAAAAGAACTTAAAAGCATGTTTTGAAATCACACTTCTATATCAAAAAGTATGTTTTGTATATGTTAAGAATCTCAATATTATAATCTCACTTCCCACGTCATAAAAGCATCACAATATGGAGGAGTTTTTCCCCAAACCCAGTCGGCCCTAAAACATTTTTGCTCAAACTCAATTTTTTTTTAAAACGTCACTTTAAAGCCATGGTTTTGAAAAACGTTTTTTTTTTAATTTTTTGTATATGTTAAAAAATTATGTATTCCAATTATATGTTATAAGTTCATTAAACATTTATAGTTGACTTACAAAAGTGTGTTGAACTTTAAAATATGAAAAATATTACTTATACATTACAACATAACAAATTTATTACATGAAACTGTAAGAAATACAGTCTGTCAATATTTTGGTTGATGTAGAAAATAACATAGAGGGTTGCCCACTACACATAAACTCGATGAAATAAAAGTGTCAGACGCATCATCACTTAAATCGGAATAATCAGAAAGTTCTGTATCTGAAACAAGTAACGGATCCTGCAAAATTTGAATCTCAGCATAATCAGGATCGAAATGCTTAATTTTTGCATGGTCGATTGCATGCAAACGATTAAGTCTACGCTGCATTTGATCATTTTCACGTTCAAGTCTTATTATGATCTCGTTATAGTTGGTAGAGTTTTGTGGATCATATATATCAGTTGAACGTACCTTCGGTACCATTAATCCATACCAACGACAGTATATTTCAAGCTCACAACGTTTGTCATATAACTGTCGCCATCTTGGCATGAGTTCGATACGAACACTCGAAGGCCGAGAGTCGGTCGCAGGCCCCATAAATATGTGTTAAACTTGACCGAATGAGTGATAAGGGTCGATGGGCTCATTACAGAACTCTCGCTTTTGTCCATACCAAGTGACATCGGTGGAATCTATGTAGGATTCAATTGAATCAACTACGTCTACACCACACGCTACTCGGCTAGTCGAGCGTTGATGTTTGTAGGGTGCAAATGAACTTTGTTGTTCATTGAGTGATGAAGAACCTTGGGTGGTTTGACTGGATTACCTCCTAGATGTGCGCCTAGACATATTTAGAATTATGATGTACACAACGAATAAGTATGAGTTCTATAGACACGAAATACAATTATATATAAATTTGATAGGACAATTACTAGGTACGAGTAACATGACTTGACACAAGGTAAAGTAATGATATGACTCCACACTGATAAAGTAATGACATAACTCGTATATGACAAAAGAACAAACATGACTTGTCAGTAGACTGACGACACACTGATAACGTAATGATATGACTCCATATTGATAAAATATTGACATACCTCGTGCATGACAAAAGCACTAACATGACTTGTCACTAGACTGAGTACACTGATAAAGCAGCACTGACTTGACTTGTCACTAGACTAACTACACTAACACAACAATGCAATGAGTTCACAAGACAAAAGTAAATACACAACAATTCAAATACAAAGGACTGACATGACTTGACATTACGCTGGTTAGAAAGTCTTGCTATCTCACTAATGAACAAATGCAGACTTTGTTAAGCTTCATCAGACATGTAATCATCTAACATGTATTGTGCATTATACAATATATTATTTTGCTCAACTGGTGTCAACTCTCGTCCATGTGCAGTTCTCATCATGTCTTTTGCTTGTTGGAGCATATAATAGCGAGACCTACGAACCAGCATTATATTATTCTCTTTTCGAACTTGTTTTACTGCTGATTCGTAGTCCTCTCTATTTCGGCGTTGCATTGTTTGTGATTGTCTACAAGGCACTGGTATGTCAAGTTCTCTTAGTTGTGTAAATAATTCGTCTCATTCTTTAGCACGAAAAGCCCACTCTCGTCATACTCCTGCATAATACTCTTTTGGATCTGAAAATCTCTCATTCTTGTAATCATTGTTTCACTTTTGTAATAACCAAACCCGTTCACGTCTACGATTGTTAAAGCTCGTAGAGAAATTTGATGTAGACATAATGTTGTACTTGCCATTTTAAATGTAAAATGGTGTTTAAATAGTAGTGTCCTAAGCATACTGTGTTAGACAGGTCATATTAGTAAAAAGTGAAATAGTGTAGTTAGACACGTCTGCGAAAATCCATTCAGGGTGTAGTCACTTCAACACATGGTTTGCTGAAGTCACAAGTAGTCACTTTTTCTTCTTCAGTATTATGATAGAGCAGTTAGTTGTCACTTTAAGACAGTGTTTGCAGAAACTCATTCAGAGTTAAGTTAGTTCAACACATGGTATGTTGAAACCCATTCAACATTTTTTCACTTCACCAAATGGTCTGCTGAAATCCATTCAGGGTGTAGTTACTTCAGCACATGACATTAAGCAGTCACTTTTTCTTCTTTAGCATTATGATAGAGCAATTAGTTGTCACTTCAAGACAGTGTCTACAGAAACTCATTCAGGGTTAAGTTAGTTCAGCACATGGTATGTTGAAATCCATTCAACATTTTGTCATTTCACCACATGGTCTGCTGAAATCCATTAAGGGTGTAGTCACTTCAACACATAACATTAAGTAGTCACGAATAGTCACTTTTTCTTCTTTAGCATTATGGTAGAGCAGTTAGTTGTCACTTCAAGACAATGTTTGTACTGATATGGTCAGTTGTTGGAAGATTTGTGTATTCACTATATATTCACCGTCTTTATGCAAGTAAGTGCACATCAACTGATTTCCAACATGAATTATAGTGTTAGAACTTTATATGAATATATGGGTTATCATTGGGCCTTAGAGGATGAGTTCTTCTATCTAATGAATCCTCGTTTACGTTATTCTAGCAGGGCCATAAGAACCGTGAGGGCTAAATTGCAATATTGTCTGACGGAGCGAGAAATTTTTTTGGCGATATGCAAACTTGAATTTACGAAAGCCTCGACAAATTGCCATCCATATGCTAGTTAAGACACCTCAACAACTGGAGCGAGCATTGTATCATTTTTAGGCTGAGAACAATCACATGGAAATCCGTCTTAATCGTTACAACCTTCGTCGCATCACACAAGAACGTATTGAAGAAGGGTTAATGGAAGAAGCACGTATAAGTTTTCTTCTAAGTGAAGAAGTTGGATGTATTTTTGATGTCGAGATGTTTGACGATGATGTTGACCCATGAAATAAGTTGTGTGGAGAACTGTGATGTTTGTGTTGTATGGTGAACTATGATGTTAGTGTTGTGTAATAAACTATCTAGTCGGTATTGTTTGGAAAAGTGTTAAGTTAGTGTTGTGTTGTGTGGACAAGTGTTATGGTAGTGATGTGGGAACAAGTGTTATATTAATGTTTCTGAGTAGAATTATTATTTTACTGTTGTGTGAAGAAGTTGTATATTAGTGTTATTTTGTCTAGATCATGTTATTTTTGTGTTGATGTTTACATGTGAAATGTAATGTACGTGTAATGTTGAAGTCAGTTAGATTTGTTATGATGGTGAAGTTATGTATGTGATAACTTGATTACAGAATACTATAACAAAACATCTTTGTGTGAGTGACAATGTATATACAAAAGAAAATATTTGTACACAATAGAACAAAAAAAAATGCAACAAATACATGAACATCATGTCCCACACACAGGTGGTCGCCTACGTCGCTTCGGCTGTCTGCGAACCTCCTGCTCAGCATCCTGTGATACATCCTATGTCACCTGTAAGACACTAACATCATCATGATGATGTGCATGTTGTGCACGCCTTCTCCCTGTCCCTCACCCTCGTACCCGACCAGCTTGTCCACCTCTAACCCGCGGCCCGGCTTGCATAAGGCCCTACACCTACAATTGTAAGATCCTATGTCACTCCCTCCTCATCTAATAATGGATCTGATACGGGAGATTGTCTAGATGAAGTAGGTATTGAAACAACTGGAGATGGTGTCTAGGTGGATGCCAGTGCCAGTGCAAATGTCGAGGTAGATGCCAGTTCCAGTGTCGGTGTCTGCTCAAGTGCAGTAGTAAGTGACAATGTCGATGTCGGGGTAGCTGCCGAGGTCATTGGGAGTGTCGATGTTAGGGTCGATGTGGGTCCATATGAATGCTATTTACTTTGAATGCAATGAGTTGGACCTTTTATGAAGTTCAAAGTTACATAGATTATATCCCAGTTGGGCTTTGCATCAAGTACTTTTTGGCACTTCAACCAATATATAGTTTTTGAAAGAGTAATTAGATACCAGATTTATGTAGTTCATTAAACAAGTCTAACCCTACGCGCCTAAAACAAGTGTTTGAATCACAAAGCCAAACCAATGACAAAAATAAAAAACACAAAACCATTATCATAATTAGGGTTATCAAGATATAACACGATCCGTTAATGAATATGACATAAAATTATAGGGTTAGAATATTTCTTAAGCTACCCATTTAGTACACAAGTGGAGTTGACTCGACACAATTACTAAATAAATCAGGTATAGATAAAACCAATTACAAGAAATTCACAACACAAAATGACAAACGAATTGGATAAAAATAATAAAATATTTTTTTAACACAAATTCCTCAAGACTCGACACGAACTCACTTCACTTGACATGATTGACTGAGCCACCTTTTTCACACGCTCCATTGAGCGTGTCAATCTAACCTAATAAATCGATATCTTGCAGTAGATGATTTGAAGATTTGAGTATGTATATTTAGTTCCATGAAGGGAGTAGTTAATGCTGGATGATATTGGACTAATTGGGTTACAGTTTGGATTTTTTGTAGGGTTGAGTTTGATCGTAGTATCAATTAGCTGAATCTCTGTATGTTTAGATTGTGGGTGAGTTTCTTCCTTTGATTCGTATTACCAAAGGTTAATGTTTACGAATGTGCATCTATGGATGATTAATTGAACAAGTGATAATTTGTGTGATACTGTGGGTTGGTTTCATTGAATCGTACTGTCATTGGTTTTGTGTAGTGGAATAGAATTATAAGGGATTATCGATTGAATCAATGATAAGGTTTCTGAAATAATTTTTGAGTGGTTTTTTTTGTGAAATCGGTGTTTGTATGAGTATGGCTTACTTGGGTTGGTGAGAGGTGGTTTTTGTGGTTGGGAGAGTGGATTAGCCAGCTCTTGGGGAAATAGAATTTCCTAACAATTGTCATCTGAATGTATCTTATGTTCCCTTTTGTTCGATTGGAAATAAATCGTGAAAAAAAATCCATTTTTGAAGGTTTACCTTTCAGATATTTATGCATTTTTATCAATTGAGCAAGTTTTTTTTCCTGTTCTTTTGAATATGGATGACGCATTAAGCAATGTGATCAGAAATGTGGTTCCATCGTGCATGTTTTATACGTGCAAAGACTGAATATAAAGGAACCAAAAAGTCATTGGCTTTGTCCAATTCTTTCCCCTGACTACGATGACAAAACCCAACAAAACCATAAATCCATAAAACATAGTAATCTATGTAACCCCAGCAATAAAACCAAACAAATCAATGTAACCATAAAACCAATATCATTTGATGACAAAACCCAGCAAACCCTTAAAACAAAGGAATCTCAGCAAACCGCATCCACATAATCAACATGAAATTACATAAATAGTACACAAAATTTTCAATTAATCCAGTGGTCAGATCATTTAAGAACAAAATACCCAGCAAAACCATATAACCGGAAAAATGCATCTCGATTGTGAGCCTTCCAAACTCTTGCAATCCTTATCCAGGGGCTAATGCCTAATAATAATATACCCACCATAGAAAAAAATGGTACACTCTTTTATCTTCCAATAGTAGTTCGAATGGGTTCTCTTGGAAACCAAAAGGGATGCAACCGGTACTATACCATACATTATATCCCAAACTCCAGTACTATACCATACATTAAGTATACATGTAGTATATTTTAACACATTCAGGGTGAAAAATACTAGAAAAAATGGAGAGAAATTGAGAGAGCAAAACCGAAGCATCACCAGAGAGAGCACCACCGGAGAAATGGAGAGAGGACTGTCGGAGTGTTCCTCTTTGTCAGACTTAGCTTCCTCGTCAGAGAAGATGGGGGACTGCGACTAGATGGCAGACGAAGAGCACAAGGGATCTGAGCGAGAAAGGGGATCTAATCAGGCTTGTGAGGATCTGATCGAGTTGTGAGGATCTGATTAAGAGAGAGTGATCTGAGAGAGAGAAATGCGAAAGAGAGGGATTGTTGTTTTAAAAAATCTGATATAAGGTATTTGAAAACGTCATTGCAAATAACGTTTTTTACCTCCAATTTTTTTTAACGTCTGTTAGCAGACGTTTGAAATTTTATTTTATAAAACGTCATTAAAAATGATGAGTTTAAAATTTTCATTATAAATGACATTTTTATTCAAAAATTTCAAAGTTAAAATCGTCATTGAGAATGACGTTTTACCATATGGAGGCGTTATTGCAAATGAAGTTTTAAAAAAAAGACTGTGTTTGGGAATTATGTTTAAAAGTGACTGGGTTATGGAAATAAGTTTTCATAGGGCATGGGTTTGGGGAAAACCTCAACACTGATAAAGTATTGACAGACCTCGTGAATGACAAAAGGATTGACATGACTTGTCACTAGACTGACTACACTGATAAAGCAATGAAATGAGTTCACAATGAAAAAGTAAATACATAACAATTCAAATACAAAGGACTGACATGACTTGACACTACATTGGTTAGGCAGTCTTGCTATCTCGCTAATGAAAAAATGCGGACTTTGTTAAGCTTCATCAGACATATAATCATCTGACATGTATTGTACATTAGACAATATATTGTTTTTCTCAACTGGTGTCAACTCTCGTCCATGTGCAGTACCCATCATTTCTTTTGCTTGTTGGAGCATATAATAGCGAGACCTACAAACTAGCATTCAATTATTCTCTCTTTGAACTTGTTTTACTACTGATTCGTAGTCCTCTCTATTCCGTCGTTGCATTGTTAGTGATCCTCTACGAGACATTGGTATGCCAAGTTCTCTTAGTTGTGTAAATAGTTCCTCTGATTCTTTAGCACGAAAATCCCACTCTCGTCGTACCCCTGCTTAATACTCTTTTAGATCGAAAAATCTCTCATTCTTGTAATTATCGTTTCGCTCTTGTTGGTGCATCTTAATTGAATACAATTTAATTGTCATCTCCAGCTCTTTTTTTACTCCTGAACATCATACCCTTCAACAGTTCCGGTCTTTTAGGATCTCATGTTTTAATTCCATGCAAAATACACAAGCTGTCAACTTCATTCGGGGTTCCCGATTCAACGTTTGAGAAAAATGTTGACTCTGGCTCATGCATAGGAACCTCACCATCATCCTCAACAAAATTACCTTCGGTATCATAATCATCATCATCAAAGTCATCACTCAATAAATCTTCTGTCAATTCTTCTTGTTCGTAGTAATCATTAAGGTCATTGACACACATTTTTTCATATGTATTATTATCAATCTGGTGCACTACAAGTGCTTGGACAAGGTCCAATGGCGCCGATTTTGGGGTAACTGCAATTATTTTCATTCCCTCGTTACCTAGTGTAGCACTGTAGTCTTGTTGGGATGAGCATTCAGGAAGAGTACTAGGCCTTGTTTCTGATTGTGCATGTGTGTATCGATTGTATTCTTCCATACACTGCATTGTTAAAGGGGTGTAATAATTACCCACCATGATAGAAGGGTCAAGCACTGGGATATTTGGTTGTTGACTGAGCATGGAAGAGTATGAACCACCCTCAGGCCAACCTTCATTACGTCCACCAATTTCATCTGTCCTAACTTCTTCATACACATACAAATCCACTTTGTTAACACCTTGATTGTCATATACAACATCCACCATTACCTCCACACCATCGTTGTCAACAACTTCTACTGGAATATATGTAAAAAGGTTAGTTTCTAATGCAGTAGGAAACCTATAGATAAGTTTGAGGTTGTATTTATTCCTATCTATCCCCGTCACATCATGCAACCTATCCACCAAAGCTGAGTAAGCTGCATCATGAGCAACTTTTATGACATGCTTATAACCATTATCGTATCGTAAAATTTCATGGTTATTGAATATGGTACCACCCCAATAAACCATCACGAAAGCACGTCTTTCAGCCTTTTTTAATAATTCTATAATAAAGACATCAAAAGTTAGTGTGTATACACAACCAATACAAAAAAATCTTACTTGTTCATGCTTTCAAATGTAAATAAACCGAGTAGCCCTTCCTAATATAAGGATGGCGAAGCATGGTCCATACCATTAAACACAACTATACTTCCTATGTAATTGTTTGTCAATATTTGAATAATGGCCATATTTGTTGCCTAGGTACCATTAAACACAATCATTTGTGGAGGAGGAGAGCTAAGAGTGCAAATGTTTGAAAATTTTTAACCTAGGCTGTGATTTGGGAAATTTTAAGGGACTAATATAACGTTCAAATAGTCATTGTAAATGACATTTGGTACCCCTTTAACTTTTTTAACGTCTATTAGCGGCCATTTAAAAATTAATGTTTAAAAACGTCATTATAAATGACGACTTTAAAAGCGTCATTGAGCATAACGTTTTCAGGAAAAAAATTCAATTTTAAATCATCATTCCAAATAACGTTTTAACATCTGAAAACGTCATTTCAAATGACGTTTTTTTTTAAAAAAAAACTGGGTTTGGGAAATAAGTTCAAAACTGACTAAGTTTTGGAATTAAGATTTGAGGGTGGCTGAGTTTGGGGAAAACCTCAGCAAAAGAAATACTCTGCCAATACACAAAAATTAAAAAAATAATAAAAACTACTTCTACTTATAATGCACAAACAAAAAAACTCTTTCAAAGCACCATCCACTCTCTATCGATAATCTGCCATAACGTCCAAAAGAGTCAAGTGGAACCTCAAGTGAAAAAGAAAACAAGATGTCAAATGAATATAGAACAATGGCAACCCAAATCAATGGGTTAGAGCCCAAAATTAGCTTTATCAATCAAAACTAAATTGCATACCAAGATAATTTTTACAATTCATAATCAGCCCTACAACATAAGACTAAATTAAAAGTACAAATAATTTCTCCAGTCAATTTATAACTCAATAAGCCAGACTTTACAAATCAAAAAATGGATTCAGCTTTGGTCCATGAAAGATACACCAAGATTTTTATCATTATCAATTTAAAAAAGGTTACAAGCACACCAAATTAGCACGTACCTAGCATTTGTACTGATAGAATTGGGTAAAACTCCTTTATCATGATCTTTTAAGTTCACACTCAAATAGGAAATCTTATTTTTCTCAATTCATATTGCCATAGGAAAGAGGAATTCCAAAACTCTAACTACTCAAAATGCATTTGAAAAGTAATTTTCAGATGTGCTACACCTACAGAAGTTAGCTCAGTAGGTTACAATGTGTTTCATGGTTTTTGTGGTATTCCAAATTTAACAAAATCACTTATTGAAATTTCTGATTTGAAATATGTAGTGTAAAAAAAATAGTAACAGTGAAGAACAAAACAATTACAGTAGTATGTACGAAACAATTACAGATACGAACAAAATAGTAACACAATAAATATGTGTTTAAACAATATAAAAACTGACCTATTTGCAGAACAAAAACTGTTATTGAATTTTAGGTAAACCAAGGCTAATGTTTGATACTATGTCCTTAAAATAGATTTTCCCCTCATACACGATGCTTATGGAAACCAAAGTGTATGTCTCCTAGGATACAATGATCTTCACGCGAATAAAATTAGCACTCCAATATGCTCACCCAGCGAACCAGAAATTATGTTGTATACTCTCAAAATGCAGATTGCTAATGATGTATGAGACTGTCATAACGGCTACGAATTTATTGGATGCAAAATGATTATGTTATTGGGCTATTTATAAAGAGAATGATGACTGACCCGAACAGTCACCATGTGAACAAATACAACCTAGCAGACACATGCAGCTAGAAGACACCATTGATTAACTGTTCATCTATGAACAGACACTATTCAAAATTCTGACTAGAGGGAAGGAAAAATCTGAACCAGTGCGAATTCAAATCCAACGAGTAACAAAATTAAATTTCAGTTTAGAAATTCACGCTCAATTCATTAAATGAATTTTCTTCAAAAATATAAGGCTTGGTCTAACCAATATCCATACCCATACCCGACCCCCTGCCAAGTCGGGTCATGGCAAGGTGGGCGGTGTGTGCGCGCGTGTGTGGTCTAACCGAAGGCATATAGGCGTTCACTCTGCTCATAAAATTGTGGAACCCCTCAAGGCTCAATCCCATAGAGAAAAATTGGTCTATATATGCCTATGTAGAACTTCTTGCTCAACCAATATGGGATTGTGGTCAAATCTCACATTGCACGCCCTCTATTTTTTCATTCCAAGAGTGTTACTTTAGAGCCTATTTTCTCATTCATTTTTAACTCAATTTGAGCAACTGAATATACTACATTATTCTCCTCACAAAGTAGAACATGAACCCATGAAAGTTTACTCAAAATAACAAATGGGTCCCACTTTAATTTAGACTCAAATTCGACTAAAAATTAGATTTTAATTATTAAAATATGTTTTAGTCCAACAATCCCCCATATGAGTGGAAAATTGACAGTTAATGTGCCAATGATAATGCTGACACACTATAGAAAATACATCTTTGAAAAGATTGTGCATCGAGATAGGTAGTTTTTTGCCTTGAACCTTCGCAAATAAAAGTTTATTAGACTTACCAGCTAAATAGTGAACATGATATCTTGAACTATTTAGTTGTTTGATAAATTAGATCGAATAGACTTCACACAGTCTCTTTTCTAACACAATCGGTTCTCATATTGTATTCATTTTGGCCCCAAATAACTCCTAATTTTCATGAGTGTTTTAGAGAATTCAGGCTTTATAAATTCTCATAGAAACGGTCCCTTCACACCCATATATGTGGCTGCTATTAATAATATCATGTAATATCCCACTTGGAATTCAAAGGTATAAAAGTTATTAAAAACATAGCTTATCCTAATAAACTTTGCAGGCAGCACTAGTTTATCATAGAATAAGTAGGAGAGATTATCTCTTTAGTGATTCTTTTGAATTACGCACAATTCGGTTGTCCCTTTGAACCTAGACTTTGGGATCTCCAGTCAACTAGGTTGGTATGCCTTTAGGGTGACTTAAGTCATAGGCTTTAACGTCATTTCCCTCGATTTGTAATTTACGTGTTCTCTCGTCAAACCTTTGTTGGTGGATCTGCTAGATTATCCTTTGATTTTAGTTAATCAATAGAAATAATCTTATTTGAGAGCAATTATCTAATAGTATTATGTCTATGACGTATATGTCTAGACTTTCCATTATACATGTCACTCTATACCCTACCAATTGCAGATTAGCTATCGCAATGCTGACACAGGTTTAGGCCATATTAGAATATCCTCTAGAAATTGGCGAAGACACTCAACTTCTTCTCCTACCTTATATAAAACAATAAATTTAGATTCAATCATGGATCTGACAATACACCTTTGCTTAGCAGATTTTCACGATGCAACTACACCACCAAGTGTAAAAATATAACCACTTGTGAATTTTGTATCCTTCATATCAGATATTCAATTAGCATCACTGTACCCTTCAAGTACATTTTGATATCTTGTATAGTGCAATCCAAAATTCAGGATATATCTTAAGTATTTAAGAACCATGATTATTGCCTTCTAATGGTTTACTCCTAGGTTACTCGTATATCTACTTAATTTACTAATTGAGTATGATATATTTGGTCTAGTGCAGTTCATGACATACATTAGACTGCCAATGATACGAGAGTATTCCAATTGTGATATGCTTTGGCCAATATTTTTAGTTAAATGAAGATTTATATCAACTGGTGTTCTAGAAATTCTACTTTCGTCTTTATTGAACTTCTCAAGTATTTTTTCAATATAACGTGATTGAAATAATATAACTCCAACAGATGTTCTAAAAATTTTAATTCCTAGTATTACATCTGCAACACTCAAAACCTTCATGTCAAACTAACTAAATAACATTTTCTTGGTAGCTATAATAATATTATTCTTAATACCTAAAATATGCTTATCATCCACATATAGACAAATAATGATATATACATTATTTGTGTTTTTGACATAGATACATTTATCACATTCATTAATTGTAAATCCATTTGACAACATTATTTTTTCAAATTTCTCATGACATTGTTTTGGTGCTTGCTTTAAGTCATAAAGTGATTTAACATTCCTACATAAAATGATTTAACAAGTTTACACACCTTCTTCTCTTGTCTCGGAGAAATGAATCCTTCATGTTGGTCCATATAAATTTTTTAATTTAAGTCATCATTTAGAAAAGCCGTTTTCACATCTATTTGATATATCTCAAGATTATGCAACGTTGCAACAGCTATGAGCATACGAATGGATGTTATTCTTGTGACAAAAGAATATGTATTAAAGTAATCAAGACCTTCGTTTTTCTGTAACCTTTAGCTACAGGTCTAGCCTTGTACTTATCAATTGATCCAGCCGTTTTCATTTTCCTCTTGAAAATCCATTACACCCCAATGGTTTATTTCTCGGAGGAAGATCTATCAACTCTCAGATGTGATTTTGCATGATGGATTCAATTTCACTGTTTACAGTTTCTTCCCACATAAGTGTTTTAGGAGTGGACATCGCTTCATTGAAGCTTTAAGGCTCATTTTCTAACAAATATGTTAAAAAAATTAGGATCATAGGACTTGGAAGTCCTTGTCCTCTTACTACGTCTAAGTGTCTTTTTACTTTCTTCATCTATAGACTCGTGGTCTATATTACTAGTCGTAGTATCATGAGTTTTTTTAAGAGAACTTCTATCACATGCATTATTACAAGGAAAGACATTTTCAAAGAATGATGCATTTCTAAATTCAATGATTGTATTGATATGTATATTAGGAATATTAGGTTTATGCATGAGAAAATAATATGCACTACTATTTATTGCATAACTAATAAATATGCAATCAATGGTCTTTAGTCCTATTTTGATCCTTTTGGGAATAGGAACCATCACTTTAGCCACACTTTTAAATATTTGTTGGAAGGACTCCAACCTTTTCATAATTCATAAGGGGTTTTGTTCTTGCCGGGTAATTTATTTAAAATATAGTTTACTGAAAGCAAAGCTTCCCCCCATAAGTTCTGAGGTAATACTGAACTAATCAACATGAAATTCATCATTTCTTTCAATGTTTTATTCGTTCAGCAATCCCATTTTGCTATGGTGTATAATGCGCAAAAGTTGGGTGAATAATACTGTGTTATTGACAGAACCAATCGAAAGTTGGATCATATTCACTACATCGATCACTTCTTATTGCCTTAATATTTTTGCTAAGTTGATTTTCAATCTCATTCTTATAATGCATAAATTGTTATAATGCTTCATCTTTACTCCTTAGCAAATATGTATAGCAATATCTTGTGTAATCAAAAATAAAAATAATAAAGTACTTCTTTCCACCTTTAGTTTGAACATATTTCAAATCACATGTATCACTATGAATTAACTTTAGAGGTTTAGTACTTCTTTCAGTATTATAAAATGATGTTCTAGTTAATTTTGATTCAACACAAGTCCCAAATTTATGATTTGCATCAATATTGAATTTAGGCAATAATTCTAAATTCATTAATTTACGCAAAGTATCAAAATTAACATATCCTAATATACCATGTCATACATTAAAAGACTCAAGCTTATAAGCAGAAGATGTGTTCTAATTATTAAAATCATTTACAATTGTCATTACATTCATCTTAAAGAGTCCATTGCTCATATAACTCTTGCCTACATAAATCCCACTCTTGGTGTGTACAAATTTTTCGGACTCAAAAATCAACCTAAAGCCCTTCTTACTCAACAATGATCCAGACATAAAATTCTTTCGAATTTCTGGAACATGTAACACATCATTGAGAGTAAGTTCTTTTTTGGAAGTTATCTTCAATATAACATTTCATTTGCCTTCAACTTTAAAAGTAGATGAATTTTTCATGAATAGTTGTTCTCCATCAATAATTATTTCATATGAATAGAACAATTTTTTATCTAAGCATATGTGTCTAGTAGCCCTGATGTCCATCCACCATTCTTTGGTATTTTTCACCAAGTTCACTTCAGATACTATAGCAAAAAATTTGATTTTAGAAACATTTTCAGAAAGTTTTTCTACCTCAGTTATATTGGTGTGGTGGTTCTCTTATGCTTTACAACTTCGACAATCATTTGCACAATGCCACAGTTTGTTGTACACAAAATAGTTGCCTTTGAACCTCTTGAAATCACCACCATTAGCCCCTTGTTGGCCAACATACTTCCTTTTCTTGTTGGTTTTATGTCCCTTTTCAATCACATGTGTCTTTGACTCTATGGAGTGATTACCAACTTTCTTTTCGAAGACTCTATTGTCCTCCTTGATCCTTAATCCTCAAGTCTTTAAGTTTCATTTTTTTGCATTTGTGCTTCAAATAATTTTTGAAGTCTTTCCAATGTGGCGGTAATTTCTCAATAATTACAACCACTTGAAAAGAATCACTAAGCATCATCCCTTCGGCATGAATTTCACGTAGGATCACTTGAAGATCTTGAACTTGACTTATGATAGTCTTGAAATCCACTATTTTGTAATCAAGGAATTTGCCCACAACAAATTTTTTCATTCTGGCATCTTCCGTCTTGTATTTTTTATCCAAGGATTCCTACAGCTCTCTAACCGTCTTGATTGGACTACACACATTATATAATGTGTTATTCAACCCATTGAGGATATAGTTCTTGCACAAAAAATCAGAGTGCTTCTATGCATCAACCGCAGCAATACCTTGGAGGTCAGTCTCATTCTTTTCACTATAAACAGAAACATCCTCATGAAAAAATTTTGCAAGATTCAATGTAGTGAGATAGAACAACATTTTCTATTGTCATCTCTTGAAATCGTTTTCATTGAACTTTTTAGACTTCTCCTCATGAGACGCATGAGTAGGTACAGAAATAGACACCACATGCACAATATGATTTATAGTAGCCAGAACATTATTATTATTTGCATCCATTTATGATAAATACAAATTACCAAATATTCAAAAATAGGAAAATAGTAACATTTTACAAAGTAAGTTACTAAAACAGAGACAATCTATATTATTATTCAGTGCCACTGTTTTGTGTCACTATTTGGAGTTACTATTTCAACGTTATTGTTTAGTGTCACTGTTTGGTGTTACTATTTCAATGCTACTGTTTAGTGTAACTATTTAAATTATATGCACAAATAGAGTTATTGTTTGGTGTAACTATTTTAATTAAACACATAAATAGAACATATAACTTTTCATATAGATGTTGGGACTCCGGCGCGGTCTCCTATCATGACGGAGGGTCCACCTAGTTGTCCTGCTTCAAGTAGTGCCTCAACATCTATGTTCCGTGACGTGAGGCTGGCCAGAGAGAGACTTTGGGGGTTTGTGACCTGCATAGAGGTTGAGAAGGTTGCCTCTCGAGGCCTTGAGGGTGTTGTTGACGCTGCTGTAGAGAGCTTCATTTTTGGTATGTCCTGCACTTTTCTTTAGTTTTGCACCTGACCTTTCTCTTTTATACTTCACTTTTGACTACTAGCAGGTGGCTGCTACTTTGCCCTTCTTATTTACAAGTACGTTGAAGATCAGGGAGGCAATCAATGGCCAAGTAGTAGAGAGACGGGCACGCGAGGCTGCTGAAGAGCAGTTAGGGCATGAGCGACAGGCACTAGAGGATGTCGCGATGCAGTTAGGGTTTGAGCGACAGGCACAAGAGGATGCCACAAAGCAGTTGGGGCTCGAACAACAAGCATGAGAGGATGTCATAGGGCAGTTGAGGCTAGCATGCAAGAGGGCTGCCCAGCTAGAGGCTGACCTTGGAGTAGCTCTTGAGAGAGCTACTAGGGTAGAGACTCACTTCATGGAGATGGAGAAGAGGAGGAACACTTTTGAGAGGGCCATGGCAGACACCTTTATTGACAGCTACGAGGAGCTTAGGAGGAAGGTCTCAGCAGCATTCCTTGCTTATGAATTTTTTGGATTTTTACCTTATGAGACTCCAGGGACTAATGAGGAGGATGCAAGCGACGATGGGAGTAGAGGCGGTGAGTGTCGCTAGGAGCATGGTGCCTTTTTATTTTTTGATGATAGCTTATATCCTATCTTTTTGTAAAAGCTTCATGAACTAGAATGAAATACAACTTTTTGAAAAAATATTGTGAAATTTTATTTCATAATTCAAAGTAAATATTTGAAAGGAATTGACCAAAACAAAAAATGAATAGTCTAAATAATGACCACCGACTTATGACTCACTGTCTTGCCCCCAGTTACTAGTAATATTTCTTTAGATGTTCTGTATTCCACAAATGGGTTAAGGCTTTTCTTTCAAAATTCTGAATTTTGTAGGTATCTGGCCTTACCACCTTTGTGACCGTGTATGGTCCTTCCTAATTGGGTCCTAGTTTTCCTTCTTGGGAGTCTTTGGTAGACAGAATGACCTTTTTGAGGACTAGGTCCCCAGGTAAAAAGGAGCGAGGCTTCACCCTCGAGTTGTAGTACTTGGTCATGCGACGCTTATACTCTGCATTTTTGAGCATAGTGTACCCCAATTCTGATGGGTATCACCACCTCTATCTCAAAGGCTAGAGAAAAAGGGGTCTCGCCCATGGGGCCTCGCGGTGTCATCCTGTAGGGCCACAGGATTTCTATGAGTTTGTTTACCCATCGTCCTTTTGCACCCTCTAGTTCATTTTTTAACTACAGAAGACGGTTTTGACGGTAACCTCTATTGCTCGTTTGCCTGTGGATGGGCGGGGCTGGAGTGGGGCTGTTTGATTTGGAGGTTAGTGCAGAAACTATTGAGGAGTTTGTTGTCGAACTGCTTGGTATTGTCACTTACAATGGAATGAGGTATCCCAAAGCGTCAAACTAGACTCCTTCAAGTTTCTACCCACTTGGTAAAGTAGTCGATGACTATCACTATGAACTTGCACTGGCCCCGACTCACAGGGAAGGGACCCAGGATGTTGATCCCCCACATGGAGAAGGGTCATGGGCTCTGAATGGTGGTGAGCTCTTCAGTTGGTTGTCTGGGCACAGTCGCAAAGCGTTGACATTTGTCAAATCTCTTGACAAACTCGCGAGCGTTCTGATTCTACTAGGCCAATAATATCCCTACCTGATTGCTTTGTGGGCCAGTGCACGCCCTCCTGAATGATTCTCACATATTCCCTCATGGATCTCCCTCATGGCGTAATTGGCTTCCTTTGGTATGAGATAACGAAGTAGCGGAAGATAATAACTTTTCTTGTAGAGGGTGTTTTGTAGGATAACATACCTGGACGCTCTCATTCTCAACTTTCTGGCTTCCACAGGGCTGTTTGGGAGAGCGTCTTCCTATAGGTAAGCCCAAATGGGAGTTATCTAGTTGGACTCTGAGGATGCACAGTTGACATTGTCCTCCTCTGTCTTGGAGGTGCTAGGTTAAAACTGGTGGCCTGTCAGTGTCGGGCTCATTAGTATGTTGGTAGAGGCAAATTTGGTGAGGGCATCTACCATGGCATTCTCCTCTCGAGGCACATGGTGGATTTGGAAGCAGGTAAACTTCCTAAGCAGGGTTTGGACCAACTAAAGGTATTATTGCATTCTCTCCTCTTTTGCTTCAAAGTCTCCCTTTACCTGGTTGACTATGAGTTGGGAGTCACTGTAGGCTGTCAGGTAGAGGGGCCTCCCTCTCCAACACCAGCTTCAAGCCTGATATGAGAGCCTCATATTTAGCTTGATTATTTGATGTGGCATAGTGGAGGGAGATGACGTATTTCAACGGAGTGCCATGAGGGCTAATCAGCACTAGTCTCATGCTGCCGCCCTCGTTGGTGAAGGACCCATCCACGTAGAGTCTCCAACCTAGTATAGTAGGTGGTGGAGAAGGAGTTGACTTTGTGGGCGATGATGTTTGTGATGAGGGGAGTTATGATGGTGTCAAAGAGGTATGAGGCTACGAGCTGTTGGGTGACGCCTGGAGAGAGAGAGGAAAATGGGATGCGATACAGGCAGAGAAGGAAGCGTCCTATGTACGATGAGCGACATAACAGGTATAGTGGGCGGTGCCCTGGGTTGTTTAGGATGGGGGTCCTCCTCCGAGTCGTCATGTCCTCCAACCTCATGGCAGGTAGGGGCTATGTGTACTGAGTAAGTGGGCATGGGGGTTGCCTAGTACTTCCTTCTAGGACTCTTGTGATGGTGTAGACTCAGCCACGAAGTCTGGAAGTACTTGTGCTTTGATGGCAGCCCTCAGTCAGTACTGCACATCGAATTCGCTCAACTCGACAGCCCACTTGAGTAATTGGCCAAAGACATCAGGCTTTCCCAAAATCCCTTTGAGTGGTTGATCAGTGACAACCACGATGGTGTGACTCTGAAGGTAGTGGCGTAGACGTCTAGCGACAGTGACAAGTGCAAGAGCCAATTTCTCAAGTTTTGAGTACCTTACCTCTGCCCCTCAGTACGCCCTGCTTACACAATATACATATTTTTGGATACCTCCATCTTCCCTAATGAGGATAGAGCTCACGGCAGAGGGCAAATAAGAGAGGTAAAGGTACATGATCTCTCCTAGTACAACATGGGAGAGCAAAGTTGGTGTGGTAAAATAGGCCTTGAGCTTCTGGAAGGCCTCATCTGCATCTAGGCCCCATTGGAAAGACATGCAGAGGATTTTAAAGAAGGGTAGGTATTTATCTGCTGATTTAGAAACAAACCTATTGAGGGCTGCTATCCTCCTATTAAAGCGATGGACCTCCTTTGTTGAGGTAGGGGACTTCATCTCCAAGATGGATCTGGGTTGGCTTTAATATCCCGTTTATTGACCATGAAACCTAGGAATTTTCTCAAACTGACGCCAAAGGCGCATTCTTTAGGATTCAGATTCATCCTGTAGGCTTTCAGTACGTTAAAGGTCTCTTGCAGATGCGTTACATGGTCTGCTGTAACCATACTCTTTTCCAACAGATCATCTTTATAGACCTCCATAGTTTTCCCAATCTGAGCCTCGAACACCTAGTTCATGAGGCACTAGTACGTGGCTCTAGCATTCTTGAGCTCCGAAAGGCATCACTTTGTAGCAGTAAGTACCTCTCAGGGTGATAAATGAGATTTTCTCCTGATCTGGAGGGAACATGTTAATTTGGTTGTACCTAGAGTAGACGTCTAGAAAATTCAGGAGCTCGTGTCCAGCTATGGCGTCAATGAGGAGGTCGATGCATGAGAATGGGTAGTTGTCTTTGAGACAAGCTTTGTTGAGCTCGGTGAAGTCCATGCATAAGTGCCGCTTCTTATTAGCCTTTGTCACCATTACCACAGTGGATAGTCAGTCTAGGTAGGCTACCTCCCTCACTGACCCATTCGTTAGTAGTTTATCTATCTCCTTCTCCATGGCCAGTCCTCTCTTAGTACTTACATTCCTCAGTTTCTGGCGGATGAGCTTGTACCTGTGATCAATGTTGAGTTGGTGGGAGGCCACCTCGGGGTTGATGCCCTCCAGGTCCTCGTGCGACTAGGTGAAGACATCTGTGTTCTGCCTAAGGAAGTCTACCAAGGCGGTGGCCTGCTCTTGGGAGAGTGAGGAGCCTATGTAAACCTTCCTCTCTGGAAGGTTGTCATCTACTTCTATAGGGCTGAGTTCTTCTGCTAGTTCCCCCCTCTCCAAGGTAGTGTCATCCCTTGGGTCAAGTACTTTGACCTGGAGAGTCTCGTGTGGTCTCCTAGTCCTCATAGAGGCCACATAGCACTCTCGGGCAGAGACTTAGTCTCCCCTGATCTCTCTAATCCCATTAGTGGTTAGAAAATGGAGGAGAAGATGGTAGGTGGATGGCATTGCCCCTAGGGTGTTAAGGGCAGGGCATCCAAGGATTATATTGTAAGCGGAAGGACAGTCAAATACAATGAAATTTACCATGATTATGGAGCTCCTCAGTGCAGTTCCTGCTATGACAAACAGGCTGATAGACCCGAAGGGGTAAACTCTCTCTCTAGAGAAGCCAACCAAGGGAGTCCAGATAAGCTGAAGTCTCTCCCTGTTGAAGTGAAGGCTGTCGCGAATAGAATGTCAGCTAAGCTGCCGCTGTCGACCAAGATCTTCTTAACCTGATAGTTAGCTACCATCACGGTCAAGACTAGAGGGTCATCATGTGGGACTTGGACCCCTCAAGGTCTCTGTCTGAGAAGGTGATGACCTTCTCCTCCCCATGTCGGAATGTCTTCTTTGGGCGAGAGTTATATGACTCTGTCAGATTGACTCTCCGACGTGTGTGTCTTTCTGGCGGAGTTGGAGTCACCTACTCTTCCTAACCCTTCAACGATAGTCTGAATCTCACCGAGGGGCTGCTGGAGTTCTCATTTCTCTTGTGATGGAGCTGGTCCTCAGCCAACAACATACTATCTCAGTTGGCCATGCTGCATAAGCTCTTCGATATGCCTCTTTAGCTGGAAACAGTCATCCGTGTCATAACCACGGTCGCTGTGGAAATCGCAATCTTGCTTGATGGTGAGCAGGTGAGTCACAGGCTTCTGATGTCGACATCCCCCAATGAAGTGGGAGACGAAGGATCTACTCAGTTGTGCAAAGGAGTGGATGGAGATGGGTTTGATCTTTGTGAACCATTGGCGAGCAGACTCCTTCAAGGTGGTAGGGAAGGCTCTACACATAATCTCCTTAGATACATTGTGGAGTTGCATGAGAGATTTATATGTGTCAAGATGGTCGATGGGGTCTTTGGTACCATCGAAAATCTCGATGGTAGGTATCTTGAACTTCGAGGGTAAATGATAATTGACTATGTCTACAACAAAAGGTGTATCAGTACGTCTTACCAAGTAATCCACCGTCTTGGGCGCCTGAGCTTTGATGGCGTTGAGGGCATCATCGAGTTGGTTTTACACCTCTCTAATCTTCTTGTCTCATTAATTGGGGACATCCTCAATTGGGTGGTGGTACTGGCTTCCATGATCGCCATATTAGCTCTCTCATTCGTCCTCCTACACAGGTATATGAGGAAGGGGAACACGTGAACTCCCTGCGCGGTGAGGAGGGACTATTAGGCGAGGGCACCCGGGTGTAGCCCTGGGGCGTTCTAACGAGGGGCCCTATGGTGAAGGGCTGCCTAGCGCCTAGAAGGGATGGGTTACTACTCCTCTCCTATTAGAGGGAGTGAGGCTCCTCCTACAGGGTGAGAGGCGACACCTCACTAAGCAAGCATCAGCTGAATGATCTGCTAATTTTGGTTCACAGTAGCTACATAGTCTATAAGAGCTACTACCTGACGACAGGGGTCGCCGTAGCGGATGGTTTTGAGGGTGCGAGGGGAGACGGGGCCTCCTCCTAGTGGGTTAGGTTGTTGTCTCCCGATTGCTGACTCATAGATCTTGTCATGATTACCATGGATTAAAGAAAGTAGAAAACCTAGCCGTTTCCCACATATGACGTCAAACTGATGATGCACAAATTGGTATTACGTAAGATCAACAATCGAGTATATATAAGAGTGTAATTAATGAGCAATAAATAAGATAATCAATGGCGAAACAGTAAATAAAAGCAAACACGCAAATTTATAGTAGTTCGTCTGGGTGACCTACTCCACTCTCGGGAAACGACAGCGGTGGTAGGGGTGTTTATTGATGAATAAAGTCATCGGGAGAGTTAAAATGCTTTGGGAGAGAGAAACTTTATTTGTAGAGAAGTGTAGAGATGTGATGTGGTGTGTAGAGGTCTCAAAGGTGATGCCCCTCCATGTGGAGAGGGCTTACATTATATAGGTTTGGTGAGACGATGGGGCGGTGACGTGAGGGAGAGAGCACTTCTATTTTGATAAGTACAATTAAGGTAGGATTGGATTTTCATGAGTGCATATTTCGATAGTTTCTCCCACGTGCTCTATCTCTTCGGGGTCTTGGGATCCTGAACTGGGTCGGACTGACAAAATGGGCCTGAGCCACCATTTAGTTGACATAGACCTTCTTGATTTATTAGGCCTCGCCCAGTTAATTTTGGGCTCATTAGAAATCATATGATAAGAGTTGCATGTTAAGCTAAATTGTAATGAGGTTTAACTGTTAATCATGGATTTATATCTCATTATTGAACTCTAAAATTTGTGGTCTTTTTAATATGTAGGGCTTAAAGCCCATGCTTTTTTGAATATACCGTTGAGCCGGCCATGCAGCCACACAATGTTTGTTTATTTTTTAGATTAATTGTTGCAATCTGGTGAAATTAGTGCGATTGGATGTGAAATTATTGTAAATTGGTTTGAATTTTTTGTTGAAACTTATTTAACTCTGAGGCGAACCATGGTTGGAACAAGTTAGATGGTGCTACACACTGTATTTTTGTTTTGCCTCAATGTGTTCATCATTTTCAATTTTCTAGAATGGTAGGCCATTCAATGATTAGTCGCTGCAAAATGTAGGGTTGTTGATTTGTTCTTGGGTTGGTTTTGTTAGTGTATTTTTGTGAATAGATGGTGGAATATGTATAGAAGTCTTGGCAGTGGAACAAGATAAGAGCAAGATATCCTATTTAGGGTAATTTTTTTTTCCTTTTACTTTTTGATTTTGCTAGAATTAAAGTGTTTTTCTTTTTCGTCTGAGGCAATTAAAGTGTTTTTCTATTACGTTTGAGGCTTGCCAACCCATTGAATTGATCCCTCTGTTGAAGACTCTCATCATAAATGCTTTTGAATTTGTTAAAGTTTTAATGCTTTCAATTCTTCCTCCAACTATTGTTGTTTTTTCGATTTTTACTTGGTATTCTATTGGAACTAGCCAGTTTTTTGAATTTTCGTATTTAGGTGTCGAAAAAGGAAGAATTCAAGTTTTCATGAAAATTTGTTTGAAAATCATAATATTGTTTGATTTGGTAAATGCAAATAAAATACCGATATATTTGGGCATCGAGGAGGGGTTTTAGGTTTTTAAAATTGGTGGTTGTGGCATAGAAGAAAGAAAGAATGAAAATTTTTTCCTCCAAAATTTCAGGAGTAATATATGTTACATTTTTTCTCCAAAATCTTGCAAAATTGTTGGCAGTAATGGTTGGCAAAACGAGGAAGGATTTTGGGGATATTAGTTTAACTGCTTAAATATGGGGTTTAGTGAATTTTCAGGGGAACAACACTGGTAAGTCGGGGTGGATAAGACAATGATCATTTTACATTCTCTCTCATTAATGCATAATTTTGGGTAATCCAGCAATGTGGTGTAATGGTAAAGTCTCGGAAGGATCCTATCCTAAAGATTAGGATTCTATTCAAATTTCTGTTGTTTCAGATTTATGTAATTATGCCAGCAAAAGGGGTAAGGCTAATAATATTCCTCGCCTAACTAGGATTTCAAATAGTTTTTGAATACAAATTTCACCAAACATAGTCATGGTTTGGTTTAAAAAAGTAATAATCTGGTACTCATGGGCGCGGATTTGGTAACTCCATTTTTAATCAGCCCATTTTATTTTCGCTTTTTCATTGTTGTTTTTCAGTCTTTCTAGTTGTTGTGTTGTTAAAGTCTCTTACGATAGTGAATGCTAAGTTCTTATATCAAGTTTAATTGAGTATTCAAAAAGTACGAGGCGAAATTATAATTATAATTTTTAGTGTTTTTTAGGTATTTAGTATTTTGGATACATTAAAGGTGATAAAAGTTTTTAGTGTTTAATTTTTTTATTATATAGTGTCTTTAGGCATGTAAAATTACTAGTAAAATAATTGGTCTTATTTAATATATCCGCCTCAAGAAGACTCTAATGTTTTAGTATCAAAATTCAAATTATATAAGTCGTATGCCATTTTTATTATGTTTAAGTTTAATACGAAAAAAAGGCATCTAAAAGACAAAAATGACCTCACCTCTCTGTGTGTGCGTGCCTTGTGTCGAACATCTCACGAACGACCACCCACCTCCTCTTTCTGTCGACGGAGGTCACCCATTCAGTCCGTGGTGTGTTCGAACAAGACTGATAACGACAAAGGTCACTGGCTCACTCCAACCTTTAAAACGATTTGCGGGAAGAAGATACGGCTTTGGTTGGCAAAATCGAAGGTATAGCCCATTGTTGCCTCTGTGTTCTGCCATGTGCAGTCATGGGCAATGTCTGGCTCGCCGCAATTAAGGCTGTGTAACGTTCTGGGTCTGTGTGGCTGCAGGTGAAGTTGCTACTTGCTAAGATAATTGATGAATGAAATTGGTTTAAACGTCTATCAATTCATGAAGTGTTCATTATAGTCACCTAGCAACCAAATCCCAAATCTTTGCCACCGAATCCAAGGTATAACCAAAGTCCTTTGCATAATCCAAGGCCGACGAAATCTTTGACACCGAATCGTTGTCGTTTCGATTTCTTTTTCTGTTTTTGCATTTTTAATTCGTTTTCGTTGCAGTTGTCCGAAGTGTTTCCTTTTTTTTTTTTCATTTTCGTTTTCATTTCAATTTCGATTATGCTTTTCCTTTCTCGGTTTACAGTGATAAAAATTGGAATTGGATCTGGGAATAGAAAATTTGAGGATTGTTGAGGTTGAACTAAATGTAATTGAGAGCGTGGCAGTGAAGTTGTGCAAATATGGCAGCACAGTGGTGGTGGCATTACTGTGTTCGCTACCATGTTGGCTCCCTTTGTTTGGTTTCATATTGGTTTAGGTGTCTGTATTGTGTCGTGGGGTTTGTTTGAGAAGGAGAGTCAGAAGTGCAATTACTATGGCTTGCTATGTGAATTAAGAATTCTGCCACATTATTTAGCTGCTATAAAGCAAACTCCTGTATTTTAGGTTTTGCTTGATGTAAATACTTTTCTGCTGCTCCTGCTCATGTTTATCCCTATTCTAATCAGTTTACATAATCACAGTTATTTTGAAGCTACTGTTTTTACATCAATATCCTTGAAGAAGAGGATTGAAATTTATTTGACAGTTGATGTGCACTTTTGCAGGTTTGCGTTTCCATATTGGATATATCTGGAGTACAAGTGAAGAATGATTACTAGATTACCAACTAGGTTATTGAATATATGTATAGCTTGTTTTTGTAAAGCTCAACAATTGGAGAAAGCGGAAGCCGTTATAATTGATGCAATAAGACTAGGAGTATTACCAGATGTGGTTACTTACAATACACTGGTTTCTACCTATTGTCGTCTTGTTGGCATTGATGCGGCCTATTCAATTCTTTATAGAATGAGAGAAGCTGGGATAAACCCAGATGTTATTACATATAATTCCTTGATAGCTGGTGCTGCCAAGCATTGCTCATTATCGAGATCTCTGGATCTGTTTGATGAAATGCTTCAAATGGGCATTCCTCCTGATGTCTGGAGTTACAATACTTTAATGCATTGCTTTTTTAAAGTAGGAAAGCCAGATGAGGCAAACAGGGTTTTCCGGGATATTATTTTGAGCAATCTTTCTCCCTGTGCGGCTACATATAACATTGTGATTAATGGACTTTGTAAAAATGGGTATACCGGTAATGCCTTCATGTTATTCAGGAATTTGCAACATCATGGATTTATTCCTCAATTAGTGACATACAATATTCTTATTAATGGGCTTTGCAAGTCGGGCAGGTTGGGGGCAGCAAGAAGGATTCTGAAAGAGCTTGGGGAATCAGGTAATGTGCCAAATGCCATTTCTTATACTACGGTGATGAAATGCTGCTTTAGATCTAGGAAGTTTGAACAAGGGCTTGAGATCTTCGCTGAGATGAAGAGCAAAGGATATACATTTGATGCCTTCACATACTGTACAGCTATTGGTGCTTTAGTTAAAATTGGTAGAATAAAGGAGGCAAATGAATGCATAGAGCAGATGGTTAAGAATGGCATAGAGCTTGATATAGTGTCTTATAACACACTGATTAATTTGTATTGTAAGGAAGGTAAGTTTGAAGATGCATATATGTTGCTGGATGAGATAGAAAAAGGTGGGTTAGAATGTGACAAATATACCCACACAATTCTAATTGATGGATTGTGCAAAGCGGGTAATATTGATGGGGCTTTGCAACATTTGAAGTGTATGGATAGATTGGATTCAAACTTGGTTGCTTATAATTGCTTTATTGATGGGCTGTGTAAATCTGGTCATATTGATTACGCAATGAGGGTTTTTGAATCAATGGAGGTGAAGGATTCTTTTACCTACACCTCCTTGGTGCACAATCTTTGCAAGGTAAGAAGATTCCACTCTGCATCTAAGCTCCTTCTATCTTGTATAAGAGGTGGCATGAAAATACTTAAGTCGACCCAACGGGCTGTTCTTCGTGGTCTTCGTTCTTCAGGATTTTCAAGACAAGCAAAGAGACTCAAGTCGAAAATTCGATTGGCTAAGATTTTGCATTGTTGATTTGGTTATGACGTTTTGACTACATAGAATTGGGAACAACTTTCTACTTTATTTAGCATAATTTGAAGGACCCTTCATAAATGAAGGTCAATAGATATGATCCACCTTCTTGTTGTACAGTTCAGTTGAGTTGGGGAATCCTTGTACAATGTTGCAGACTGATATTTTGGGACAGGGGTGGTGAAAGGCATTAAGGATGCACTAACATATTGAGGGGTGGAATTAGGGGACCCAGTGACCAGTATGCATGAAAGACTAAGCTCATCCTGTGGTGTGTCTTAGAATATCTGTCACATTGGGATGATCGGCGAGATTATGTGCAATAAATTTCAGCCACATCAGCTTATTTAGTAATGATTTGTGGAGTTCATCTAATATCTCAAGTAAACCTATCTTTCTTTCTCAAAAATTCTACTAGAACACAATTGTCATCTTGAATGTTTGAATATTTTTTCTTGTCTTAATTGTTGAAATATCTCATTTATTTTTGTTGTAATTGTTGAAATATCTCATTTACAAGTTTTCATACTCATTAGAAGTTATTTGAATAACTTGAACCAAGCAATGCCTTTGAGATGGAAAGATTTATTTATATAATGGTGTTTATCAGACAGTAATTTATTTATCCAGTTTTGTCAAATTCTCAAGGTGACTCATAAACTGATGGAGGGTTTGGCTCGTAGAAATACAATGAGTAGGGCAGACATTTGCATACATCTAGTGTGTAAGGCTATTAAATTTTCCATGCCTCAGTAACTTTGTGTGGAGTTTGATTGTTCAAGGAATACTGTTGGATTTCATTGAAATACCATGCCCGTCATGCTCTCTAGCCTGTAATTGATAGGTGTCCTATCAACTAGTGCTTCAAATATGATCAAAGTTAGCTATTAAATGTGGATGACAATATTAACTTGAAATTGGTGAGTATGATGTGCACTAGAAGAGGTATATGCTCTTTAAATTTCTAGTGAATTGGAAATTGATAGATTTTCCCATCAAATAATGCCTCAAATATGGTCATAGTAAGCTTTAAAATTTGAATGAATCGATGAATGGATATTTGCACTGAAAGAAGTATGGGTTGCAAAGGTGGGTTTTGAGAAATATTGACCCCATACAAAATTATTGAAGAGTGAAACGTTATCAGTCTTACAATAGGTGTAAACAGATGCCTCGCCATGCGTACATATATGTCCTTAACATCTCCTTGAAGAACAAGAAGATGAAGAGGGAATAATCTTTGGATAAGTTTGTGAAAATATATGGAGATATATGCATGGGAAGATATCATTGTTCCATTTTTTTAGCTTGCTATAAAGGTTTCCCCCTTTAAGTACAACCTATGCTAGGACAATCCATGTAGGGCTTTTCCAGAAGAGCTTTTCAGTTAACTTAGGAAAGTTTTCTATGGTACTTGTATGTTTGCTCTACCTCTTTGAGAGAATTTGTTTGTTTCACTCTATTCTGTTTATGCCGTTTATGATTGTTGCTTTTAGATACAGGCTTGTTACGAAGATCACCTTAAGGGAAGGAAAAAAAGTCAACATACTTATTGAAGTGCTAATTGCTAGTTAATGACTTCCTCAAAGTACGTTAGAGTGTTGGAAAATCAAAGTTAATAATTGTTCCAAAATTTGTCATGTTGAGGGATCATACAACAATAACTTGCTAACATGCTGTGAAACAATTAATAATGTTCAAATTGGTCAGAGTGGTTTCATTCAGATCTTAAAAAAAATAATTGCTCATTTTTCTAACCTAATGACCAATTGGTATAAAGCAAAAGTGGACTCTACTGCAATTCATTAGTTCTTGCATCATTGACAAAGAACTGACCTGACCACGTGTCTTTGCATTATGTTAGAGTGGTGCATTAGCTTTGAGATCAATTGATTGTTTTTACTGCTGTTTTGCATTATTAATGGCTATAAACTGCTTTTATGACTCACCAATTATTGCTCTAAGCAATTGTTTGAAAATCTAGTAAGCTATCATTTGCTTTGTGTTTTTTCTAGTGGTTTTACAGGCAAATGCCAAGCAGAATTTTGATGAAATTCTTGAAGCACATGTAAAATTGACTTCTGAACTACGTCCAACTGATCTGGTGTGTGCCTTTTTCTTTTGTTGTTTTTCCACATTTGTCAAGCATCTTTCTGGCCATGCAACTAAAATATTGCTTGTAATCATTTTAATGCTCATACAATTGTTATACCTTTAAGTGATGTATGCAAATACTGAATTGGTTTGACCATGGTTTTACTTGAAGATGACTTGATATAGGCTGCAGAATAATTTTCAACTTATGTTGTAGCATCCTGGTGCCTTTCCATTGAAGGGCATCACAGTAGCACTCGGGGTGCCTTTCTGTGATTCAAAATTAGTTCATTATGATCTAACCGTTGGCAGTGAGCTCCTAACACTAACTTGTAAGCAGTAAAATTGCTGTGTCTTCATCTGGATCTTGGTTATTGTGAGGGCATTTGCACTTGGACTCTCGGGCTGTCCAGATGGACTGTTGCTACGAATCGTTTATTTAGTGTCTCTGTTTGATGATCATTGAGTAGTTCTAGTAACTATGTGTTCGTCTAACCATGCTTCACATGAGATTCTTGAGTAACTGTGTTTACGGACTGTAATTGAGCATAGATTTCCCAATGGTGCTAGTGAAACTTTATAATCTTCATTGAACTCGTTCATGAGAACTTCTCACTAGTGTTGTTGTTAAGATTGAAAGGATTGGCTCCTCTTTTATCTGTACCATATTTGTTTCTTCTTTTTCTTTTTCTTTGAAACAATGAAAGACATCTTATTCTTGTAACAAGGAAAAGAAATAATGTGAAGAGAATTCAGATAAGTAGATAAAAGAGGTAGGTGGAAACAATAGAGAATTCAGATGTAGGGCTGAAAAAGAACAAAGCTGCAAGTCTTGGAAAAGCAAAAAAAAGCATGAACCATAAGAATTTTGAAAAATATTATGTGAATTGGATGTCCTCAATCTTAAAATTCTTTTTCGATCTCTTGAATGTAATGCATTGGAATCATTTATAAACTAGACAACTTAAACCACACAAAATTATCAAGAATTGTTGTCACGAAGAACCAATATCTCCTAGTTCTCTACATTGCAAGTTGTACTTCTAGTTGAAACTTGAATAATTGTATGTTAGGGTTAAAGAAAAGAAAGAGAAGAAAAAGGGAGAAAGAAAGAGTATGAAATAATATTCTGTGTTAGGTGTATGTTACCAACACCCTATCACTTATTTACATTAAATTGATATTGAAGGCAATTACAATATTAATAAAGTAGAACAATAGGAAAGTAATACTCTAACACATAACTGGAAGTAGAACAATAGGAAAGTAACACTATAACAATTCCTCTCAAGCTAGAGTATAGAGATAAAAAATGCCCAGCTTAGAATAAAAACTTATAAGGGTCGAACATGCTAGTGGTTTTGGGAGAAAATCACCGAGTTGACCGCAATATCTCTACGCGGAGAATAAGGATGATAAAATAAAGTTCTGGCTGCTTCAGACCATTCAGAGACTTCTTCGATTGGCACACATTACCACGATATTGTCCTTGAATGACAAATCCAAGTGGTTGCTCCATGTGAAGTCTAAGACATTCCTTTGATGTTTTAGTGAAGCAATTTACCACTACTCCAAAACAAGTAATAAGTAAATGACGATCATGACAATACTGAAGAAAAAAACAGATGACGTCAAAAGACAAACACAATTGTTGAGTGAGTGTAGAAACGGTTGGATGGATGAAATAACAATTGTTTGTCTAGGGGTGGGAAGCTTACTTTGATCCAAGTGGTTTTGGGTAGTATTCCTATTTATTTTATGTCAATTTTCAAGATTCCCAAACAAGTGCCTAAACTTTTGGAGAACATGATGAGATTTTTTATATAAAGATGGTGGGTATGGAAAGAAAGATCATCTTGTTAGGTGGGACGTTGTGTCAGTCTAAAACAAAATGGGGGTTGACTATAGGCAACTTCACTATAAGGAATGCGACATTGTTGGGGAAGTGGCTTTGGATGTTTCTAGTAGAGTCTGATTCTTTATGACATTCTATTATCAAGAGTAAGTATGGAATCCATTCCAATGGATGTGACTCCAATGTGGTGTGTCAAGGCTCCTTTCGTAATCCTTGGAAATTTATTTCTCATGGTTTAGATGATTTTAAAAGACATGTTACTTTGAGGATGGAGAGTGGGGGAAAGAGTTCGATTTTGGGAGGATATTTGGATTGGTGAGTTATCCTTAGCTTTATGGTTTCCTCGTCTGTCAAAGTCTCATACTACTTTAGTAGCTAGGGTGTCTTGTATTTTTTTTTATTTTCATGGGGGATGGAATTTGAATTTCTTCCATAGTCTAAATAATCGGAAATCCTGGAGTATTTTGGTCTTCTTTCTTTGCTTGATTCGGTTTCTTTAGACTCTTCATGTAGTGATAGAAAACTTTGGTTTTTTGATTTGTCCGAAATGCTTACTTGTTGCCCTATTTTGAGTGGTTGATTGATGAACCTAATGATTTTATATTTGAACTTAATTCAATCAATTGGAAGGCAAGCGTTCCTGTTATAATTAAGATGCTTGCTTGGATGAAAGCTCGTGTAGAGTGAAAACTTGTGATTTGCTGTAGAAGAAAAGGTCAAACACTTATATGTCTTCTCATTTGTGTGTTCAATGCAAGAATAGCTATAAAAGTGTGGACCATTTATTCCTTCATTGTCCCACAATTCGGTTCTTATGGCGTAGGTTGTTGGTGGAGGTTGGTTTGGTGTGGGTGTGAGATCCCGTGTTTCATTTTATATTAATTTGTTAGTATTTTTAAAATGATTAAAATGATGAGAGTAACTTTGGATCATTGTTGAAGGTATAGTCGTGTAAGTTTGAGTTATGAGCGTATTGACTTTAGGGTCAAATTTAATTTGAGGCATTTAAGATTGATAAGGGTAACTAAGTAAAATTATTAGGTCAAAAAAACATTTCCATTGATCTTGGAGGTCAAGAAACATTGAGATAGAAGTTTACCTCATATAGGGATTCAGAGGGGTAAAATAGTAATTTTGGTGTTTCGGGTGTAAATTGACTTTGATTTTGAGATAAATCATAAAACAAAATGTTTTTAGGTTAAAATAACATTAAAACTGAATCTAGAATGTCGAAAAATCTTAAGATAGTCATAGAGATCAAATTAGGGATATTTAGGGGCAAAATTATAATTTTAAATAAAATGCATTTTTTGACGGGAATTGCTGGGTTTAAAACCCTAAATTCAGCCTATTTCTCTCATTTTTCTCACATCTCTCACCCCAAAACTCCTCCACCCACCTTGGAACTAGAAAGAGAAAGAAGAAGAGCTCTAGGGTTTGGGTTTGTCTTGAGAATCTTGGAGATTAAGCTTGGAATTGTTGATTCTTAGATGGGGTTTTCCTCTCTCTTGCATTTACATTATGCATCTCATGTATTTTCTTTAACTAAAGCTTACTATGTGTTTGATGACAAAATACTTATTATAAACCTTGATTTAGTGTTGAGTATGTCATGGATTGTAAACCTACATGCATAAAAATAATTTTAGTGTTATAAGTTTGAAACCCTAGTTTGATTTTAATAATGAGTATTTGATTAAACTTATGATTTTGGGGTTTTAAAATATGTTATGATTTTGTACATAATATATATAACTTATTCTCTTGGAAATGATTATGTTGCTTTGAAAATATAAATTTTGAGATTTGAGTCTACTACACTTTTGATAAAATGTCAAGGTTATGACATGTGTTTCAAAAGGATTTATGGATATAAAAATTAATGATTTTTGAAAAATATATGCTCGATACTGACAGACAGAGGGTTAGTAGACGGTTAGAGCCTATGGAGTAGATTGTCAAGGCGACTACTAATCTTAAGAGGGATTGATTATGGTAGTGATTTTCAGTGATGACCAATATGGCGTCACAAGTTGTGCTCTACACATTCTCCTTAAAAGTAAGAAGGGCGATGAGACCCTAGGGTGCAAGACCCAAAAGGTTCTTATAGGATGGTTCATGCGTGAACCGGTGTGATTGATTATATTATCTGTATGCGAGACATGTATGGTATTTACTATGATGATTTGACTTTAAATATATAACCCTTTCATTTATACTTGTATATTTCTAATATTGAGGTGTTGGGAGATTTTTATAAATGTTTTATTTATTATCTTGTACCTATATTTAATTATAAAAAATTTTCATTACTTATTCGTATGGTTAATGGAATATTGGTATTTAAAACTTTGTAAATGCTTGAAAATATGATTATTCTACTGAGCTATGGTTGCTCATTCTTTACTAATATTTTCAGAAACTAGCATGCATCCTGGGGCATATGTGATGGAATGCTTGTAGGAACCTGGACTAGAAAGAATCTCTTTTGGAGCCTTTTTGTATTTACCTTTAGAACTTATGTAAAAATGTTAGCACTCAAATATTAGAGTTGAAAAGATTGTCTGAAAACATTTGTGGTGTACACTAGATCATCCCATAGAGGAATTATTATTTGGGGTATTGTAATGTAAAGTTATGACTTTGTATATTAAGTTGTGGTATGTATTAGTATTAGATGTATTCATGTTTGGGAGAATTTTGTGGGCCTCTAATTGTCACCTCGAATTTAGTTGGATTATATTTTTGATGGAAGCATGTTGTGGATGTTTAGTTAGTTTAACTTATATTATGATCTCATAGGGATGTTCTTACTAGCTGGTTGGAAGCTCAATTTTCAAAGAAATTCTTCCCAAATTTTCAAAAGAAAAAATGATTTATTTAAACTAAAGAGATATTTTTCTAAATGTTTTTACAATATACAGGCATGTGTTTTTTAAATAAATAAAATATTTGTTTTAATTATGCTTTTATGAAATTTGGGGCGTGACAGTGGGTAATACGGTTTAATTGTGCTTCTCTTTTGGTAATGTGTTTTAATGGATTTAGAATGGTAAAAAAAGCTTCCATTTTAAGAGATGTGCAATTTTCTAGGTTTTATGGATGGGGATGAATCACAGAATTTTTGAATGAAAGGAGGAGGAAAAAGAATTGTTATCGGATAGAGCGGAGTTCTTGGCTTTTTTATTGGTGGTGGTCACTAAGGAGTTTCACAGAACTCACTGGCAGAACTATGTATGGTCAAGTGTCCTCCCTTAAAAAAAAAAAATTATTAAATGGGTATGTATATTATATATTTGTATAATACATTACTTGTGCTTACCCAAAATCAAAAACAAAAATGCTAGGCCACATTATCTATCCAAAAGACTTAAAAAACTAGGCCCACTTAAAACAAAAAAAAAATCTGGGCCTACCACCATTCACCAAAAAAAAATTAAAAAAAAAAGAGTAAATTGTAAGGAATACACTAAATTATACTTATTAGGCAAAAAATACACACTAAAAAATGTAAGGTTATTAAGTCCTTAATTTTGATATTTATTTGTGTCTAAGTACACAATTTGAATTTGCCTAATTTTTTTGTGATATTTTTGTCCTCTATTGATTCATGTGTATGTTCTTTGGAAAGTGGTGCATTAAATATCTCATAGTTTTATGGGAGAACTTTAATATTTAATGTATCTTGATTCATGTATATTTGTTAATATATATATTAACAAATACATATATACGTATTTGTATATATATAAATATATATATACAAGTATAAATATAAATATACGTGTAAAGTATAACATTGAAAGTGTAAAGTGTAATATTTTTGAAAGTGTAAAGTGTAAAGTATTATTTTATGTCTCACCTTTTTTAATGGAAAGTGTAAGGTGTTATAGGGTAACATTAAAAGTAACAATAACAGTGTAACAATAACAATGTAACAAGCTATTTACACAAGGTAAGGGGAGACATTACTTAACACAAACAGAATTTACATGTCTCATCTTACACTAAAAATACTAATTAAGTGAGAAAATGTGAAAGTGTTACACTTTCAATGTGTACATATAACATTTTACACTTTCCTTTTAAGTAAAGTAAGACATAAAGTAATACTTTACACTTTACACTTTCAATGTTACACTTTACACGTATATACATACTTGTATATATATATATATATATTAACAAATATACATAAATCAATATGCATTAAATATTAAAGTTTTTCCATAAAATTGGGAGATATTTAATGCATCACTTTCCCTAAAATGAATATTTATGTCTTTGTATCTAACTAGTGTACTTTTTTTCAAAATATTTTTTAATATGTATTTTTTGTCAAATAAATCTAATTAAGTGCACGACTTCCAAAAATCCCAAAAAAACAAAAAAACCCTCGGCCCACCACGAGCCGCATCATCGATTTCATATCCTTTTACTCTCTCTCACGCCCAGCCAAGACACAAAAGAATAGCCAGCGACAATACAAAATTTGATATATCGTATTTTCTCTCCCAATCTCCCATATTCTTTGTCGTTGCTTGCACCCACCATCGACAAGTGGACTTCACAGGCCCATCGGCTACTTCCCATTATCAGTATTCTCTCTCTCTCTCTTTCTTGATCGACACAAATTGTGGTCCTGTGCACACACAGACACACACTCACACTCGCTGCACACAGCACAACACACACACAAAATAAATTATTTTTTTTATTTTTAAAATTCCGAATTAATTAGGCTTAGTAATTTTTTTATTTTTTGTGCATTTTAATTTTAACCCTAATTTGAATATTTGTGCATTTAATCCTTATTTGAATTTTTATGCATTTTGCCCTAATTTGATTTTTTTTGTGCATTTTGCCCTAATTATTTTCTTGATTTTATGTAACTCGGATTAATAATTGGGGATGCCTTGAAGACCTTGAGCTACAGCTATTGAGTCAACAATAAAAAGTATTTTTCGGTAACTCTCAATCCGAACCTATTTTTAATACTTTGAACGATATTGCTTGGATTTATTAAAATTATGAATTGGATACTTTTATTCATTTGTACTTGTATTTGCTTCATACTACAACATCTCTTTTAGAATGCTAGCGATAAAATTGAAAAAATAGGTTGTTTAATTAATTGCAAAAGTGGATGTATAAATGCATTCTCTTGAATAATTTTTTGAAAGAGTCATGGAGAATACTTCAAGAGAAAGTCTGAGTCAGAGTTGTCACCTCCTCCAAATAGAGGTGGTGATTCTTTTAAAGAGAAGTCATGCAGATATTAATTTGATAGATCTTCCATCGGATCCTAGACTACGGCCTCAGATTATAGATTATAGTCATAATGATCGAGACTAAATTAGTAGAGTTTATCTATAAAAGGGTCATTATCAACCTCACGACCATAATTTTTTATAAAAAAGATTTGGTGTTAAACTACGACGGTTTAACAAAGTTTGGTTTTCTCAGTTTGGTAACTGACTTGAGTGTAGTGTAGCAAAAGATGCAGCATTTTTCATGTACTATTTATCTTTTCAAATTAGATGTGGGAGAACAATTGAGTGGCAAAACCCTTGTTAGGTTCGAGCTTTTCAAACTATAAGAGAATAGAAAAGTTTCAGATGCATGTTGGAGGCGTTAATAATTCTCACCAGCAAGTTTGAAGAAAATGTCAAGATTTATTAAATCCAAAGGAAAGTATTAAAGTCATTTTCTTTAAACAATCAAACGAAACTCGAAGTGAATACAGAACCCGGTTGGCTGCATCCATTGATTGTATTCGATTTCTTCTAAGGCAAGGACTTGCATTTCGTGGTCACAATGAATCTAAGAATTTAAGTAATCGAAGAAACTTCCTTGAGCTTTTTAGATTTCTTGCTAATAACAATGACGATATTAAAGCTATTGTATTGAAAAATGTTCCTAAGAATCTCTAGTTGACTTCACCTGAAATTTAAAAAGACATTTACATGCAACTTTTGTTGAAATGTGCAATACTATTGCTACCCGTCTTGGTGATGCACTTTTTTCTATTCTTATTGATGAATCACGTGACGTATTAACAAATGAGCAAATAACTGTTGTGTTGTGATTTGTGGACAAGAAGGGACATGTAGTTGAATACTTTTTAAATTTTGAACATGTTACTAATATTAGTGTTCTCTCACATAAGGCAATTGTAAAAGATTTATTTACTAGACATGGATTGAGCTTGTCAAGATTGTGTGGGCAAAGTTATGATAGAGCTAGTAATATGTGAGGTGAGGTCAATGGTCTCAAGATGCCTATAATGAAGGAGAATGCATATGCATATTATGTCTATTGTTTTTCTCATCAATTGCAAATGTGCAATTAACTCTTGTGGCTATTGCAAATAATCAATATTCAAATCACGACTAATATTGTGAATATTTTGAGAGCCTCATGTAAACGGTGAGATATTCTTAGGGAGAAACAAGTGACTAAAGTTATTGAATTACTCAATAATGAAGAGATTTCAAGTGGGTGAGACCTAAATCAGGAAACTAATCTTAAATATGTTTGTGATACACGTTGAGGTTCACATTATTATTCTTTAATCAGTTTAATTGATATATTCTCATCGGTGATTGATGTACTTGATATGTGATTTTAGAGGATGGTATAAATGCGGAACAAAGAGAGGATGCAAATGTTCTTTTGGATTTGCTACAATCTTTTGAGTTTGTATTCAATCTTCAATTGATGAGAAGCATGTTGAGAATCACAAATGAGTTGTCGCAGGCATTACTCAGGAAAGAAAATTGGTTGGAGTTGTTTTCTTGATGATGTCTCATCTTTTTGTGAAAAAAATATAAGATAGTTTTTCCAAATATGAACAATATCTTTAAAGGTCGATGGATGTCAAGACGTACTCGAGAGAAGACAAATTTGCACCACTATCAAGTTGAGTTATTTTCTACCATCATAGATATGCAACTTCAAGGTCTAAATAGTCACTTTACTAAACCAACAATTGATTTGCTTCTTTTGTGGCATATTTGAGTCCTTCTGATTCCTTCATAGATATTGATAAGGAGAAATTGGTTCGTCTTGCCCAATTTTATCGGAAATAATTTTCTTCACTAGAGTTCATGATACTTTTTGATCAGCTGGACAGTTTATTATTGATATGTGCTCTAGTATTGAGTTTTCAAATTTATTAGGAATTGGAGATCTTGCTCAAAAAATGGTTGAGATAAAAAAGAACGTGGTATATCCATTGGTCTACTTGTGGAATTGACATTGATTTTGCCAATTGCAACTGTGACAGTTGATAGATCATTTTCGGCTATGAAGATTGTGGAGAATCGATTGCTTAATCGAATAAGTGATCAATGGATGATAGATAACTTGATTGTATATACAGAGAAAGACATTTTTCATTGCATTGATAATGATGTTATCATTCAACGCTTTTAAAATATGAAATCCCGTCGAGGTCAATTGTAAAAAGCTATAGTTAGTCTCATTTTTTGTAAAAGGGTCTAATTAGAACCTTGTTTTGTTTCTATACCCCATGGCCCTTTTTGTCAATGAAATTTTAGGTATTATATATGATTTAAAAAATTTATGTGTTTTTAACTTTAATCCTTAAGAAGACAAGATTTTAAACTTGTAGTTAGTGCCCCCCACGTATAAATCTTGGGCTCCCCCCTAACATAACTCTTTTATTAGTTGTCCAACATAATTGGAAAGTTGTTTGTATTGGGTAATTTTGTGATTTTTTAGTGTCTTTGCTTTATTTTTGGCTTTTCTGTGGATTTCTTATCCACCATGTATTTACATTTACCTCTTTCTATGAAATGAAAGACTTTTTCCTATAAAAAATACCAAAAACTGTGTTGAAAACCATTTAACCGATACCAAACCTGGTTTAAAAAGTTGAATCAGAATTAATCCGGGATGAAAACCACTAAACAAGCACTAAGTGTTGGTGTGTCTGTGTGTGCTGAGTTTGTATGTGAGTGTGTGTGTTGTGCGCGTGAGTGTTGAATATATGTTGGGTTGAATGGTTAGTGAATGGTTGTGAAAACCGTGGTGGTTTTTGATGATAAGGGTTGAGCTGTTTGGACTTCTACAACAGTCTGATGTGCTGTGCTGTGCTGTGCTGTTTGCTACTGCAGTCTGATCTGGAGCTTCTGGTGCACTTTGGTTGGTTTGTAAAGGGCAAGAGTGAGGATGGGTATATTGTATAGCTTTTTGGTTTTGCGGGGTGGACTTGATTTTGTTGTATTGTGATGAGATTGACTGATTGTATTTCTCTGTTGATTCTTGTAATTGGCCAACTTTTGAAATAAAATTTTTTCTTATTAAAAAAAAATGGATAGTGAATGGTTATAAGTTATATATAATTGTTAGGTTGAAATTCATATAGACGTGTTGGGTTGAAATTCATATGTTATATAGAATTGTTAGTGAATAGTTATTATAAAGCTAATATTAAGGATATACTTGAATTGGTTACTAAATATGTTTTTTGTTTTTATTTTCATAATTTGGTAAACACAAATGACTTCTAAATATGTTTTTTTATTTTTAGTGTTTACCACAAAACAAAACAAAACAAAAATTGTCTCTGTTTTTCATTTTTTTGAAAACGTGAAAACAAAAACGTTATTAAATAACCCCTAAGTTTCAGCATAAATTATAGAAAATGTTGTTAAGGACTTTGTGTTAACTATAATGACATGATCACAACATCGAATCGTCTGGGCTCTTGACTTTATGGCAAGGATGTGGATCCTAATCATATTGTAATCTTTTTTTCTAACTGTGAATCATGTCTTTTAAGTCTATCTTAATAACCACGACATAAAGTGGCGAATTATCTAAGGGAAGAATGATCAGTTGCATTACATATACCCTATTCACCTTTCAGAGACTCACCATTTTATAGGCTTCTTCAAAACTGACGACATAGAAATAAATAATACCGAATTTAGTTACCATTAATGGGGTGAGGGAGGGTGGATTGAGTACAGGTCTAACCTTTGACATTATTTGTACAATGTGACTGCCCACATGTTCGAACCCACAATCTCAAGATTATTGTGCTGAATTTGAAGCATTGATCTAGTGGCCTCCTATTGTGTTCAAAACTAATAACACATAGCTCCAAAAAAGCCTTTTTGTTTGCAAGAATGTGAGAGAATAAGATTTTGCTTAAAAAGCAATAATGTTTCTTTTTCTATTCTCAATGAATTTATAAATGGACTTAGAAACCTAAGAATCTATACAATAAGATAAAAAGGTTTTCATTGTAAATCACAACAACAGTCTAGAGTGTCTAAATTCAATGGCTTTCTTATAATTTAAATTTTACAGTGGTAAATCTTTTAACAAACAACGTAAGATCGTTTGGATCCAATAACTTATCTTTTAACTTAGATTTTTTAACTACAGAAAATCTTTCAACCACTTTTACATTAAAAAAATTTTAATCACACTTGCATTTTAGCCACAACAATTTGTCCACTTACATTTTAGCCACCCTCTTACATTTTAGTAGCAATAAAAGTAAGAGTACGCACTTGGCTAAAAGAAGAAGTGCATATTTGGCTGCGCGTTGCATGTGGGACCGCTAGCGAGTAGAATAAGTAAAGAGGCTGGATGGGTACTCTGTTTTTTGTTTCAAAGCGCAAAGTACTTTAAAAATGTCTTGTAGGCTTATTTTCAAAGAAAAGGAATGAAAGCAAAAATGAGTTAAAACGGTCAGGTGTAACTCTTCCGACCTGGATCCAAAATAAGTAGATAGTGCGATACAAAGTTTTTGAAGCCTAAACATCCTTAGAAGTTGTCCTTCTCAATAAATGAAAATAATAGGGAAAAAGAGGTCTCAAATCAGTTTCCGGTTGGTTATAAATCGATTGGATTGCTTGACTCGGATTGATTTGTGCACTTAATGTGCGAGGATGTTTGGCCTGGACTTCCAATATACAAACTCTAGTATTTCCTAAGGTGAATGACCAAACTAAAGCACTTATTACAGGGCTTAACTCAAGTACATGCCTTGAGGTTTAACTCAAGTCCTACCTTCCTAATAGCAACCAAACTGAAGTAGTAGCTTTTAGTCGACGAGCTATTACACCAAGGCCATTAGGCACAAAATTTTTTAATTCGGACTTTTGGGTGGCTTACTTTGGTATAATCCCTAAGGTCTTCCTCTTGTCTGACTCATTAGAGGAACTTGGAGATCTGTCTGATGCTAGTTCATGTTGTGATTGACGAATTTATAAGAACTTGGATAATAGGGCTTAAAGAATTTGAGAATGAAGAAGTCAGTGTTAGAGGGAACTGGGTGCCATTTGATGTTTCCCATAGCTTTTGGTGATTTTGTGCATGCTTGTAGTTTAACAAGTGTTTTATCGTGAGGTCCTCTCTTGATCAGACTCATGGGGTCACCCTCTCCTAATGCCTATTTGGATCTCGTTGTGGAGTTGCTGACATTCCTCTGTTAGGTATGATTGATTAATGGAAGGCACAAAATTTGTCTTGATCTCATTTCCTTGGGTCTCCCATGAGTCTCTCAGGCCATTGGAGTAGCTCGGTGGCGTGGCTTGGTTGTGCATTTACTCTTGAGGAGTGTCTAGCTAGGGTCCAGTGATGTAATTGTTCTTGTCTTCATCTGAATGAACAAGATTCAAGCAATCGGTGTGGCTTCCCTCCATTCTGATGGGTAGGCTAGTCTGCTTTTGTGGGCTTTCCGTTCTTTGTAGAGAAGTTGGATTGTTTTTTATTCTCGCTCAACCTTTGCTGCCTGAGTTAGCCTTTAGAGGAGGGTGGCTTTATGCCAATCGGTCTGCATGTGAGGGGTTGTGCAACATTGGTTTGTTTTGTATGTTTTTGGGAGCATTCGACATGCCAATCAGGTCTTTTTGACTTTCTGAGGACCTGAATATGGGAGCTATCTCATACGTGAAACATAGGTTTTGTGGAAAGACAATGACTTTGTCATTCCCATAGTTAACGCCAAACTATTGACATCAGAATTTGATCAACAATTAAATAGAGAAGATAGCTTGCTAAAAAACTGCAAGGCAGAGAAAAGGGAAGCAAGTGCAAGTATAGGGGCCCCCGGCTCTCCGGTGGAGACCTCAATGCTTAACGTAGTAATCATTTTGAGAGAATACACCAAAAGGAAGTTCTTTTTGGGCTTCTGAAAGCATACCTTCCTAGTGTAAGAGACTTGCCTCCAAATAAAATGAGTCTGCACGATCTAGGCAGATCTCCAGAAGAGATAAGTGTAATGGATGTCGATCTTTAGGAGAAATAAGAATAACAAGTATTTATTTCTTTATCTGTTGCAACACGTAGGCTATAAGTTAGGTGGTGGTTTATGTGTACGGTGGGCCCTTCTTTAGTAGCTTCGACTGGTTCCATTGCCCAGAGTTGGTGTGTGCTTAGATGAGCCATTGGCTATTTATAGATAAATTAGTTGTAATTCATGCCTAAAGGTACGATACAACATAATAAAATTCAAGTGTTCAAAAAATTAATACTATTAAATGACAAATTTTCTTTCCTTCTATTTTTTTAATTACATAATTTGAAATTAATTTATACCCATTATGTTTTTTAACAAAATAGACAAAATTTTTTCAAAATACATAACCTCAACAAAAATTAATATATGTACATTATCGTAAAATGAAAAATGTCTTAAATAAAATATTGAGTCATAAATTTATAAAAAATTAAATAATTCAACATTGATAGATGATGCGATAGAAATAAGCAGCGAAATAATATATGAGGATGAGATCAAAACTTCTACCTCTATTATTATACAGATGACCTGCTGAGGCTGAGCTGGCAAATATTATGCATATTGTTGTTATAGATTAAATGTGTTCCTGCTGTTACTTTCTTAAATAGCATGCATGGAAAGTATTCCTCATATCTTTCCATGTTGAAGTGCAGGTGTTTAGTGGTTCTGCATCTCTGCCTCATGGTACTGGAGCGGTACAGTCTACGCTTGATGAAATATAATAGTCATAAATGATGTTCTACTCTCCAAGATTATCTTATTAATGTTGTCCTTTCTCAGGCTCTTCGGGTGGCTGGCTTTGCTGAAGGGCGGCTGCAGCTGGGGCCTGAGCAGTTGGAGCTGATGTTGGTGGTCAAGAGCTTATCGAGAGAATCAAGAATGGTAAAGCACCAATATGTTTGATACACCATGGTCGTTGATGATTACTTTAGATGTGCCCGTATGAGTACTATTGTCTATTCATGAGAAATATAATTATAGAAATAAAAAGAAAAGCCTAGTATTTATGACGTATGCAGACAAAATATATGCAGAATGTCACAACTTAAGGGAAAGAGTAACTTAAAACGACAATCCAATATCCAAACTTTTTCCTTGACCATAGACAGTGTTGTAATAGGCGAGAAGCGAAGCAAGCCTCGGTCGCCTTGAACATCCAAGGCGAAGTGAGGTTAAGTAAAAAGAGCTTAGGCGACGAATTGAATAAGTTAGTCAGGCAAGAAGAGTGAACACCTATCTATAATTTTTTTATTTTCTCCTCCTCCTCCCCCCTTCTCCCCTATACTTTTTTTAACATTAATCAAACCCTAGTAGAGATGATGTTATATTTACAGATGTTATATGTGTAAATGTATAAAATAAATTGATTGATTCATGCAACAGTATCATATGACAATCTGTCTTATTATGATTAAATAATGTTGGATGCTTTGTTTTAATGTGAATGCTCTTGTTAATTAATTTACTTGGTTAATCAAATTGATTAATCAATTTGTTATATATTCTACTTGATTAATCAATTTGTGAGTGCTTTGTTTAGTGGTGATATTAATCAATCACGGGAGAAGTCGAACCCACATTTGCTAACTTTATATTTAGATGACGTGATTATGTCAATTGATTATTTTTAGAATATAATAATGATCAATATTTAATATCTTGTCTATTTAAAATATGTTGATGGTTATTATTTTGATTGCATTTAAATATTTTAAATTTGTAAGGTTAAAACTTGAATATTTATCAAAGCATGAAATTAAATATTTACTTATTTTTTATATTGTTTGTTTTGCTTCAATAAAGTGCTAGCTTCGCACCTAGACCTTCAGGAGATCGGTTCGCTTCAATTCACTTTACGCCTTAAAGAACACTAACCACGGATAAATTGCTTGCTCACCAAAATGTTCTTCGTTCTTTTCCTTTTCTTTCTTTGTGAATTAATTATCATGAGCTAAATTTTTGGTCATCATGGAAAACTCTGATATTTATCTCCTTACCAACCATTAGAAGTACAGCATCTGCGAAATTAGCCATGCTCTTCTATCTGAAATTATTGTAAGTGGCCAAGCCAGAAGATATGGATTGTGCATCCTGGTGCAATTAAACTCATGACAGCCCGAACATCAAGCCCTCCACTAAGCAATGTCCATTTAAACAACTGAAAATCTCTCTAAATTATTATATGCACATAACGTTTACCGACAGTAAGCCTAAAATGTTTTCCCTGTCGCATGAACCACTTGACTTATATTTTGTTAGAATGAACAAATGAAAGAAAGAGAGGCGGGAAAGAAAGAGTGGAGGAAGGGATGGAATGTCCTTCCTTTGGTAGGAGGAGGAGGGGAAGGAGAAGGGAAAAAAGAGGAGAGGTGGTCTATCCTGTTTAGGCTGACCATATTCTCTCATTTGAAACTGAGAGAAACTGGGGAGAAATGAAGGTCCTTTTCTTTCTTAACCTTTTGTCTTCAAACAAAATCTTTCATTTTTTATGTAGAGGTGTGATTTTTAAAATTAAGTAACAGCCCTTTCCTTCTTTTTGTTCCCCAACTAAACGTGGAGAAAATTGAAGCTTCTTTTCCCTGTTATAACCTTTTCCATCCCTCCTGGCTTCACTCCTTCTACCAAACTGGCCATAATTTATTTTTCTTTCCCCTATTCATGAGTCGATATTTTAAGGAAAGTTATTTCAAGTGGCTCATCGCTTTTATTACGGACACAAGATGGTGTTCATTAAACATTTATCTGCACGTATAATTAGTGGCCCAAAATGGTTGTCTTCTGTGCACAGGCAGAATGAAGTTTGTGCCTTGTCATAATTTAATGTATTCTTGTTTTGATTTGTAAGATAAATATCTCATTTAAACTACACTGAACTTAGGATATGCCTTTAACGTTGACATTCATTATGTGCAGGCACCGTTAAGGTCGATTTTGAAAAGTGTATTATTGCCACCCATCAAATAATGCCGCTTGTTGTAAAACAGGTTTTGGGAATTTGAATGTTTTGTAGACACGGCAATTATTCAAATCGTTTGCCAGCTATGAGATATTATGTTTTCCAATTTGTAGATATCAAAAGTTTTTAGGCGATTGACACCAGATGCTAAAGTGAGTTTGAACTTTTCTTGCTTGATTTAGATACCTTGTAGATGACCCGTAGCATTCTCCTAGGTACTTTTTATGATATAGAATGGTACTGTGACCAATGATACAAGGGTGGTGAGAGAGGCAAAACGCAATATTGATTTTTTTTTTTAAAAAAAGACAAATCTGCAAGTCATGCAACAGGGCTTGGGAAGGTACACCTATTTTTTTCCTGTTTTGTGCTGATTTATGTTTACATTAAAACTGACTCGTGACATGTTTATTTCTGGGACATTACCCATTCACTCCGAAACAACATTTTACAGGTTAGTTTTCCAGAAGAGGCTTTACTTGAAAACTTTGGTGCATTTGTGATCATCCTCATTTTATGGCCTGTTCACATTTTTACTTAACTCCTTGTTCTTCATGAATTGGATTTCGTCACATTTATTTTTGTTTAAGACTGATTGATGAAGAAGTAGGTAATATTGGTGGGGAGTTTGGTGTCTACGTCATTGTTAATTAAAAGTTTCAACTTAATTATCATTGATATTTCCCTCTGGATCGGAACTATAGTGCATATTAGTTGACTGCTGTTGATTATGCTATTTTTGTATCGTCATTATGATGATGGTGCTATGTAATGTATTGATGTGCACAGCAGGAAAAAAACTTGAGCTACAACATCTTTAGGTAGACTTGGACCTATATATTTGGCTTGATATCGAAAGATATATGCTACTTATTCAGAACTAATCATTTGGTTACTTTTTTTTTCTGGCAAAAACCTCTATGATTAAGGCTTAATGTAGAGTAACTTAGATATTTATGGTACTAAATGATCTAGTTGTTATAGAGTTTGTGCGTGGCTATTTTGTTTTTTGATGTCATGCAAACAGAATTTCAAACACCGTTCATAATCAACTTGCTTGAGGCTTGTTCACACTCTGAGCCGAGGTCAAGCTTCAGTTTCACTCCCCCCTCCTCTTCTCTTCTTCTTCTCCTTCTTCACCACCTGCCCACACCTCAACCACTAAACAAAGACCCCAGTTTCAAAAATGATTGTGACCGAGCTCACGTCATGCTTGTACAATTAGCAGTACCAGTTGCGCAAAATGACTTAATTTGATCTTTTGTAATACTCTAACAAGGCCATTCATGCTCCATTATTATGCTATTAAGATCTTAAACTTCTTACATATGTAAGATCATCTCCATTTTCAAGTTATTGCTAGAACTGGTATATTGTTATTAAAAATCATTTTATATTGGTATGCCATTCCAGTTTGATAGAACTCAAATTTGTCAGAGTTGGCACATTGTTATTAACCATGAGATTTTATATGGGTGTGCCATTCAATGTGGTCGAACTCAAACTTTTAGCCTGATCTCCATTCAACCAGATCTAGAGGCAGACTATTGATTAAATGGGAAGGATTTCAAGGGCAAATGTAACCACCACATTTTTATGTTTTTTTTTATATAAAAAAAATAGAACTAATTTTTATTTTTTTTTGATAAAAATTAACAATATAAAACATGTTTGATAGTCATTTATATTGAAAAAATTATGAAAACAAAAATAAAAAACTTATTTAATATTATACTAAAAATTCATCACCTGCACCCACCACACTGAAACCCATCACCATAACCACCGAAACCCAGCCCCAATCTAATCACCAAAACTCACCCCCACCGCCACCAAAACCCATAACCCACCACAACCACCGAAACCTACTATCCACCCCTAAAACTCCCTAGCAAAACCCACTGCCCATCCACGAAACCCATCACCACCCACTATCCACCTCTGAAGTCGTCACCACCACCTCCAAAACTCAACCCTGAAACTCCCCAGAAAACCATCAGAGAAGGGCGAGAGACTGAGAGTTGAGAAATCTTGTGGTCTTGGCTCCGATGTGGAGGTAAGCTGGTGGGTTCCCGAAAGACGTCAGCATAAGTAGTAAGTAACGGTTGGAGGGCAAGAGGCACCTCAGGAGTGGATGTGGAAGAATCTGCCTGCAAGAGGTGAACCAACAATCCTTTTGTGTGAGGACCTGAATGGGAGCAGAAGTCATGCAATTCCATCAGTGTAGGCACAGACGGGCTTAATCCCTGCAAAATAACGGGGTTATTGTGCCAAGTAATTCCCATAGTAAGCTTAGCAAAATCCCACATGATTGGCCCAAGGGTGCATAACCAGTTGACGCCGAGAACCAAATCACATCCTCCCGACGGAAGCAAGTAGAGAGTAGTGGAGAATTTGTGATTGTGGAGAGAGAAAGGAACTGATACACAGCAGCCTAAGCAAGGAAGACGATCGTCGTTGGCCACCATCACCAACAAGTGAGGTCCGTCCATTATGGGCAGGTTTGCACGAGCAGCTACCTTGGGATCTATGAAACAGTGGGTGCCGCCTGTGTCGGTAAGCACCGTGACCTTCTGTGAGCCCACCTGGCCAAGTAATTGCATAGTGCCAGGTGCGGGGGCACCAGAAATTGCGTGTAAGGATATCTCAGCTGTGCCACTTGGTGATGATGGAATAGGGCTGTCAGTATCCTCAATGGTAATAGCAGGTGGTTCCGGATTTCCAGGTTAGTCATCATCTTCCAATCCCTACAGCAAAAACACTCTAGGTGTCTTGCAGCGATGCCCAAGGGACCATTTATCTTCACAATAATAACACTGGCCTCGTTCACGTCGGTCCCGCATTTGAGCTGAAGATATGCGTTGAATGGGTAAATTGATTGTTGGTGTAGATGGTAGAAGGCGTCGGTTAGGGAGTGGTGGAGGTGCTGGTAATGGGGAAGGTGTATAGGGAGTCATGGATCGATAAGAGGGAAGTCTAGAGAAGCTAGTCTGTTGTTGGGCTGGATTTGGGGCAGATGTAGTGAAACTAGGCCGAATATATGTGACATGCCTGCAAACTTCCTCTTCATAAATTCTGGCAAGGCCGAAGGCAGTGGGTAAATCAGATGGCTTAAACATAGTGATCATGGTGCAGATGTCATCTTTGAGCCCACTTATGAAGGTGCTGACCCTGAAATCTTCAGTAAGGTTGGTGATGCGATTTGAAAGTAATTCAAAGTGGGACTGATATCTTCAAATGTGGAGGTCTGCCGAAGTTTAGTAAACTCAGCCACTGGATCATCAAACGGAGTAGGAGCAAATTGCAGTTGAAGTGCATCGACAAATGCATCCCAAGTCTGGACCGGATGTGCTTCCTCCAACCCTTGAAACCAAGTAAGTGCCTTGCCTTCCGTGTGAAATGAGGCCAATTGGAGTTTTTGTGGGTTGGGTGTATTATAAAAGGCAAAGAATTGTTTGGCACAGAAAATCCAACCAGTGGGGTCGGAGCTGTCAAACTTTGGAAAATCTAACCGCATGGCACGACCTTGAATTCCAGTCGGTGTTTCAAAGAGTGGGTTGTGATGGTTCAGAGGGGAAGTGGGTGGGTTACTGGCTTCATGGTCATTGGGATTTGTGGGGTTGGGTTGGTGGGTCAAGGATTGGGTTAATGTATTGTAACTGGTGGCTAAACTCGCGACTTGTTGAATAATTTCTTCCAACAAATGCTGTTGTTTGTTTTGGGCATGGGATAACTGGGTCTGGTTCTCACGAATGGAAGCATTCTCGGCGCGCAATTGAGAAAGTGCCTCCGAAAGTTGAGACAGACGAGTTCCATCAGCCATGGAGTCGTCCTGTGCTCTGATACCACAGTCAGGTATCCAGCAAATAAAGTAAGGCTCTTTGAGGGGCCAACCTCCAGTATACTTGTATTGAACTCAAGGAAAGTGATATCTTCATTGATCAATCAGAATTACAATATATAGACCTTGGACTTAACTGCTTGTAACTATCAGCAGAAGATAATGGCCTAGTGGCCCATGAACTACTAAACTGCTTGTAACAACAGGAGAAGATAATGGCCTAATGGCCCATGACACAATAACAACAATGGACGGTTGGAATTGGGGCACGTGATTTGTTACATGACAAATTTTTCATCTTTTGGAAGTCCTAGAAGCAGACACAGTCTCTTGTTCTTCTGCAGAATCAGAATATAGAGCTATGACTTCAACTGGAAGTGAATTGAATTGGTTGCTGACCTATAGATTCCTCATTCTCAGCCTGCTTTTCATTTTTGTGACAACCAAGCTGCACTTCACATTGCAGCTACTCTCTTGTTTCACGAAAAGACCAAGCACATTGAGCTAAATTGCCATTTTATTTGTGACAAAATTCAAGCAGGATCTCACAAAGCTTTACATGTCACCTCATCCAATCAACTGGGTGATCTTTTCACCAAACCTCATTTTTTTTTTTGGTCATTTCACCAAACCTCTTGGAATCCCTCAGTTTCATCTTCTTCTTAGCAAAATGGGTTTTCTCAATATTCACACTCCATCTTGTGGGGCGTATTGAGAATAAGGCACCTCACCAAGCTGTTATAGTCAAGTTGTTAGGTTTGTTAAATACATAGATTATTTTTACAATTGGTTAAGTACTATATGAATAGTAGATGACGTAAATAGATTTCATATTGAATATAATGGAGATCTTTCCATCCTTCCCTCCCTCTGCATTGAATCTTCAGCTTCAGCTTCATCCCCTCAAGATTAAATGGCCCTACTTTAAAAAAGGCCACATAATATTTAGGTGTGAAATAGCCAAAATAAAAAATCTATAAATCTATAAAAAATAGCCCCACTAAAAAGTTAAATTTAAGCCCAAACAAAATATTTTAACTTAAGTGGATTGGGATTATTAATTCCACCAATAAAATTAAAAGGCCCTAAAATTTAAATTTTTGAAGACAAAAGGAAAAAAGTTAACAATAAAATTAATGCTACTAAAATTCAAGTTTTAACCCCCCAAAAAAGTCAAATTTAAAATTGTCATTATAATTTTTCAATCACTCTTTCCCGCTCTCTTTCTCTCTCTCCCTTACTATCAAGTTCAACTGTGATAACAAAAATTTGAATATAAAAAATTAATTAATACTTTTGCATTTCAAAAAAAAAATTACAAATTTATTATTAATCTTAAAAATAAAAAAAAATCATTTATTTTTTCCATGCTTTAGACCTCAAAATATCTGGGGCTGCCACTGGCTATAACAGATTGCAACTGAGATGCGGCATCATGTAGGTCTGATGTCAACTAATATCTTATGTTGCGTCCCCTTTAGTATCCCCTTCAAGCCTAGGGTTTTGCATTGTTTTCATTTTTCCAACTGACTTTGTAATCATTTTTACTATTATTTTTATTTCCTATTAAGTTACTTATAAATTGCCTTTTTTAGAAAAACGCCAATAAGTTTTACTTTTCTTTTAAAAGAACCATTAAGTCCTACTTTTGATAATTTATTTCAAAGAAGTCATAAACTCCATCAATGGTTTATTTTGTTCCAATTTTATCATTCCCATGAAATCACAAATTATATTTTTGTGTATAATTTTATATCCAATTGTATTTATTTAAAAATATAATTTTTTATTTTAAATTAAGACCCAAGTAAGCTATACCTTTAATTATCAAAACATCCATCATATTGGTATACAAGAGTTTATATGTGAGTGAATCTTACATAGTATAAAAGTCATTAAATAAATAAATATTTTTTATTTTATTTCTTAAATACAATGTTGTAATTTTTAATGCATGAATTCTTTCTTTTTTTATGCCTTAAAAATAATTATTTTTTAATTAATTCAAAACGTGGAAGGGGAAGTAAAAAAAACATAATTAGATGAACTTTTTTTAATGATTGTATTCATGGATTAGTTTTTAAATTGTTAATTTATGTAATTGTATGTCTTTATGGTTGAAATTTGATAGTGAAGTGAGTCAAAATTTATATGCTCAGTGAATATGTAGAAAAAAAAATAGAGTTGTATGATTTATTATTTCTATAAGTCTTCATTGTTAATTATGTGTTTTGGGTGTTATGCACTAATTGGAAAAATAATAATTTGTTTTAGGTCCTAATAACAAATTTTATTGGTAAAAATGTAATTGTTGCATTGATGGAAATGATAAAATTGGAAGAAAACAGACTATTGATGGAGTATAGGACTTCTTGGAAATAAATTATCAAAGTAGGACTTAATTGTCCTAAGGTAGATGTGCAGTAATAAATCCACGCAAAGGGTCACCATCTCGTATGAACGGAGAGGATGACAAAGAAGTCTTGGTGAACATGCAAGACAAGAGAATAACTAGGTGAACCAATGACCTGAGGCGGCTAAAATGACTTTGATGTTTAAATCAATAAGCGAGTTGAAGAAAAGTATAAAGTAAATAGGCTGTGATTGAATGAATTACCTAGTACTTGAAATTTTTATTTATAGTGGTATGGGAAGCAGTGTTCCTGATGGAGACATTCGAGGTAGATTCATATTATGATGCTAGATCCTAAATTATGGGAAGGGATGTGTCTGCCAAGAGGCGTCGTTGATCTCATCATTAGTCCCTTGATACTCGGAGTAATATTTGATTAGATATCTAGGTCTTCTGTTGATCCTTAGCCGGGTAGGAGTCTCCTAGCAAAGGCAGGCAAGCAGGAGTAGCCTTAGCAGTGTGCTTTTCGGCTGGCTGAGTGACCCACATCCAACAGCCGAGCGTGCTCTCATATGGCCTTGGTCGAACAATTGATAGAGGTTTTTCGCTTGTGTCTAATCTAATTTAGACTTTCAATTTTGTGTATTTTTATGTCCAGTGTATTATTGTTCCATGTCAAAGAACGTTTGTTTTTATTTTTTTTTGAATTGCACAGTGCCTTTAAAATGGATTATCGCTAGTGTGTTGTTGAAACAAACCAATATATCGGTTGCATATATAAATTATATATGTCTTTCAAATTACTATGACACTTGTCAAACTCCTCCTTTTTTTTTTGGTAAGATTTTACCCTAAGGGAGTCCTTCTAGAAATTTTCTTAGGCCTAGGCTGAACCCAGGCCCAAGAGGAGGTTTGGAAATAGTTTTCAATCAGCAATTGACGCGCCTTGGTTAGAAACTCCCTTTAAAAAGGCTTTTGTGGCGTGAAAGTTTAATGTTGATTTCTTGTGTAATAATATCATACTGTGATAAAGGCAGAATAATAATCCAAGTATTTGTGACGTGCTCATGACACTATAGTTTATAAGACTATAGTTTGCTTCGAAAACTACTGTGGAATGAATGAAATGAATTGGGGTGCAAGCACATTAAGGTTGGCATTTGCCTCAACTTAAAGATGATCAACATTAGTTTTCGTATGAAGGCTGGAAAAAAATGGAAAAAGCATTGTTTATTCTAGGATTTGGGGACTTAAAGATTAGGACAAGTTCCACTCAAAACGCCAGAAAGGAATAGCTTACTCACAAACCTTTGTTATGACCCTTATGAGATGCACGAAAACTGCAATTTCTCACCACCGTCGCTCTTGCTCCACTTCTCACTATCATAGTATTATCTTCACCCATCCTGATATTATTTAAAAAAATATCTATTAATGTGTTAAAAATTAAATTTTTAAAAAATTTAAATATAAAGTATTTACCAAAAATAATAGAAATTTCAACTCAAGTAGTTAACAATGATGCTATGAGTGGTTAAATGAAACATCCCTTTAATTATTTGGCAGATGTTTTGACACTATCTCGACATATTTATTTTCGTATTATGTTCGGGTTAACCAATAAACACATGAATCAAAAATCTAAAACTAAAACTCTATTATTTCTTGACCAAACTAACACTCATAACTTTTCCACAAACCAAGAATTCAAAATACAGATATACTAGTAAAAATAAATAAAAATTTCTCTTATTTTACTAGGATATATCAATACTTGATGAAAAAGAAAAATAAAAACCGCTATTGTATTCATAAATTACTAGTTAAATGTATAAATCGTGTTAATTTCGGATTATTCGTGTTTGACACTACTACAACCTATGTATTATTCGTGTTCAAAAATAGCTTATTTGTGTCTTAGGTTCTAGTTGTATTGTCGTATATATAGTGTTTTATTGTCACCGATGGTCCAAATTCATTTAAGAAATTCAAAAGATTCACGGTGATGAAGGGTAGCCACAGTTGGTGGTTCTGCAAATCATGCCTGAGGTACAGCCCACACCCACAGGATGAGTGATCCAATGAAAATGTCAGCCAGATAAACCAATCAGTGAATGCCACAAAAATTATTAGTGAAAACTCTGATTTCACTTTAACCAATCAAATACTCACAAATTGACCATCATCCGTTAGATGTCGGGTTGGGTCATGCACCCAAATGGGCATGCCCGTGGGTCAATCCATTTAAAGGACATGTCTATGTACCACTCAAAGAATTTGTTGTTAAAACAGACATGTTGGTTGCATATACAAATTTCATATACCTTTCAATATACAAAATATCTTCTACTCACTCTCTTCCCACTCCCCCTCCCCCTCCCCCATGATGTTCTAAAAAGTTTTTGTGTTGTAGAAATTCGGTGATAATTTCTTGTATTACAACATCGTATACCTTCATATGGACTGATATGTACAAATTTATTATCTTCATACCGTGACATTTTATGATCTCCAAACCTAAGCAAAAATTCATTTATTTCAGTCACATTATCCCTAGAGTTTATTGGAGAACTCTACCTTCAACCAAGGAAAGAGGCATGATAATAGAAGAATTCACTTCCGGCATCGAGGAGGAGAAGGATTGGAGACATCCCATCATTCAGTCCTTGAACCAGCCCCACATCTAAAGCCTGATTCGAGAACAAGAAGAAGAGCCATTAGCTAAATGCTATTAGTTGAAGTGGTATACAACTAGAGTTTCTAGGATGGTCTACTTCTAGAAGATGTGTCACTTGGAACATGGCAACGATAGTGAACACAAAGGTACGAGACAAATCGAAAATCCATGTATTCATACATTTTTATTACAATCCCACAAATACCACTTTAAATTCTTCCCCTTAAAACACAAAGCACTGAAAATTATACAACTTTTGATGCATATGTAGCATAATCCTTAAATTTTCTTCAAATTAAACATTTCAAAGTAGAAGGCTTCACAATCTCACTACTTAGAATGAAAAGTTCATCATATCCATGCTCAAGCTCTCCATCATAGCAGTCTCCATCACCACAGCTTCCATGAAACCGCAGTGGTTTGCCCCCATCTTCTTGTAATTGTCATTCTTGGGCTTGAAGGAGCAGGAGGAGATAGGAAGCATCGGAAGATTCTCACAGTTGCATATTTCTATCATGTACCCATCTGGGTCGTGGAAGAACACCTGATCCACCTTGATCCCTTCATCCTCCACCACCGCCGTTGCATAGTTCATCCCCATTTCTTCCAGCTTCCTCTTCACCACTCCCACATCGGTGCACTGATTCAAAAGAAAATGATTTTTTTTTAAAGATCCCACTATGTATATGCTAAAATTTCACTGTCCATATCCATGCTATATATGCATGGGAGTACTGATAGAGATATGATAGGATCAACTACTACTGTCTACTCTGCTACAATTATGTAATTGAATAAAGAATTAGATGTAAATGAAAGGTTCTTACTTGAAAAGATATGTGGTTATCCTTGGGATTGATGGGGCGCGGTTCATTCTGAGTGTCATACTCATCGGCTGACTCGTTCTCAAGCAAGTGGATTCCAATGCCATAGTTGTACAACCTACACAAGTTTGAATAAATTGGTAAAATAGTATGGCTGTGTTGTGTCATGCTTATAAAAACAGTAATCTCTATGGTGTTCAAAACCTCTTAAACTACATCACTCTTAACTGTTTCGTATAATTTTCATTCGAGATGAAGTGCTGCTGTTAAGCTTGAAATTCACATATCATTTCTTACATTGAAAACAAAGAATAAAAATGATATTTTCTTCTCTCATAGTAGGAAGCCTGCCCTGTCATGCATCCCTAAAAGAAGAACGGCAGAGAAGAAAACAATTAGAGAGAGAGAGAGAGAGAGAGAGAGAGAGAGAGAGAGAGAGAGAGACCATGCTCCATGGAAATTAAAAGATGAAGGGCGTTTAACAAGAAGGAAACCCAAGACATTCTCATAGAACCGCACAGAAGTCCACACTGATCTAACCAATATGGAGACATGATTCAAGGAGAGTAGAGGCAGGGCTTCCCAGCTGCTTACTTCCTCTATCTCTATCATCATTTTTTTTTCCTTAGTTTCTTTTCTTTCTCTTCACTCTCACCTTGCTCACACACTGCTTTTCCAACCTCTCTCCCTACATGAACCACCACCCTACTCATGTTGGTCCTTTTATAGAGGCCCAATGTCCAAAATATCATCATGCTTTAGATCAAATTTACGCAAACCCGTAAGTTACAAGCCAGGAACTTTCCTCGAAAATTCTCTCACATATAGACAAGATTTCTAAAGGTCATCTTTTCGGATGGCGCTAATTTCACTAGCTCATTTCAACCCTTTCCTATATATAATATTAAGAGGAAAACTACGGCACTAAATTCTATATGTCTTTAAGGTTACATTATAATTTTTTGAGGTAAAAATTACAACTATAATTGCCAATTCTAAAATGTTATGATCAATAATCGAAGTTATAAATTTTAAGTGTAGCTAAAACTTTTCAAGTTCAAGTTACATTTTTTAAATACGAAGTTAGTATCATGATCGATCATAATATTTCAATGACCGATCATAATACTTCATGATCGGTCAAGAATTACCTTAAACTATTGTAACTTCATATTTAAAAAATGTAATTTAACCAAATAATAAAAATAATTTTTGATACGATATTAAAATTTTAAACAATATAACTAGATCTCAAAAATTAGTAATTTTTGATACGGTACCGAAACGTAAAATTACTCTTACATTAAGCGTAATAGAGATTGTTCAAGTTTTGGTTAGACTAGAAAAGTGGTTATTAATAGACCTAAATTTCAATTTGTTGAATTAAGACACAACGAATATAAGTTCAAAATTAAAATTAAATAATTACTTAAAATTATATTTCATATGCAATTGATCGGGTTCGAAATTATATCAGATTCAGATGAAAAGACAGATGCATTAACAGACCTAATGTAGACCATTATAATTTCAAATATCTTAAGGTACATAAAATATAATTTTTAAATAAAATAAAATTTATCATATATATATGGATTGTGGGATGATATAGCAATCAGTGGGAGATTCCTATAAAGAAAGTCGAAGACTGGAGGGGCTCTAGCGATCTCCGATAATTAAGTCAAAATTGGAATGACGAAAGAATTATATATAGCATGAGAATATGGCTTGCCTAGTTCATGGCTAGCATGACCCTTTTATAGGTAGGCAAAATGTGTCGTTAGAGCTTCTTAACTACTTTTTGAATAAGGCGGCAGAGAAAGTGAATCGTCCTCCAAAGGCTTTGCTACTAGTTTGAGCTACTCTTTGGACGGTTGGTTGGACTCAAGTTGAGATATGGGTGAGCAAGGAGCTAGGTGGTTGTTGGAGTCATCTTATTAAGAGGCAGAGCTCACGTGCCAAGCTCACGTGTCGACCTCAAGCACACTGGTTAGGCTTGTTACCATTTATGCTTATCAATTGCCTCTAGTTCAAACCAGTGGAAGACACGTGTCACGCATTGATTACACTTGCTTGTTAGAAACTTAAGGAGTGGAACCGTTTGCTTTGTACACACAATTGCCAGAGAGCTATTGTGGGTCTGGCGTATAAAATCTTTCTTCGCTCTAGGTGATCTTCGAGAGCTCTAAGAAGTCTGGTACACCTTTGCCTCTTTGTTCTTATCCTGTTTTATTTTTTTATTTCATCACGAATCTTCATTCTAGATCATATAGGTTGAAGATAAATCTTCCAATTTCACTTTCTCAAGTAGAAAAACTCCAACTTTGATCACTTGGAGTGTTTTGTGGGTAGGTCCCTTAGATCTTGGTTTCAATCTGTGCTTAATTTTTTGCATTTCCTTGATTGTGGATAACTTCAATCGTCCCCTTCCTCCGAACTTGTACATCAACCATTGTAGCTTTCCCCTTATGGCAAGTGATTCTAAGCATACTCCCTAAAAAAGTGTTCCAATGTTGGTGGCTCAAACTGAAGTAGCTAACAAGGACTCTAACTTGATCCAAGAGATTGGATCTTCGTCTCTCATAGTTATTGGACCCAAGAATTACCATAACTGCGTTGATAGGGATGCCCTCCAAGAGTTTAGGACATTATATCAAATTCTCAATTCTGTGCATAAGGCTCCGTCTCCCAACGAAATCGCGAACACATTTTTACCTGATGAAGTTTGTTTTCATGAATCTATTTTTGAAGCTGGACTTTGTTTTCCAATGCCCAAATATATTAGGGAAACCCTTCATCTCTTGAACCTTGCACTGGTGCAATTAACCCCTGAATAGCTGGGGATTTTTATTGGTATTTGGGTTATCTGGGCTAGAGTCAATGGTATTAGCATACATCCCTCCTTTGCTGAGTTGATGCAATGCTATAAACTCATCCCTACCCTGGAAAGGGCTTGGGTTGATTTTATCTTTCAAAGAGAGAGGAGCTGAGTCTACTAACAGACTACTCCTCGAACACAAAAAAGTGGAAAAATAAATTTTTCTTTGTTTCTGGCCGCGTCTGGGAGTTTGGGCCTTCTGAGACTCCTTTATATAAATTTGTCTCAATTCCTCGTATTTGGGGTTCCCCTACCCCTTCTCTTCATAAGTAGACTTCTTTTGGTGTGTTTTGCTAATTGATTGTGTTGATAATGAAGGGCCAATGACAGAGGCTCATGTTTCTCGTAAACACGGCTGGGAAGAGGGGCCCTTCTTCGTTAGGGAAGCAACAGAGGGGACTTGGCTCTGGCTGAGCTCTAGCCATTTTTTGTTTTTTTTTTCTTTTAAAGAATTTGTAAAAATTTATCCATGAAAGCCTTTTGTTTTCCCTTTCTACCTTTATCCCCTTGACTTGTGAAAGGATAGCAACCTTGTAGAAGTTACTTAGAGCACTATTTTCTCACGTTCTCTTTTTGAGCTTAATTGAGGACTGAAATGATATACCTTTTTAGGCTAGGCAAGGAGCTAGAAATCTCCAATTTTGCTTTTCTTGAGTCAAGTAGACTCAATCTGAGCTAAGCAAGGTGTTGAAAAGCTCCAATTTTGCTTCCATTGAATCAAGTAGATTCAATCTGAGCTGAGCGAGGAGCTAGAAAGCTCCAAATTTGCTTTTGTTGAGTCAATTAGACTCAATCTAAGCTAAGTAAGGAGCTAGAAAACTCCAAATTTGCTTCTATTGAGTCAAGTAAACTCAATCTGAGCTAAGCGAGGAGTTGAAAAGATCCAAGTTTCCTTTTTGTTTTGATAGCCATGATGCTTGAAAACTACATCCTTTATTGAATAAAAGAAATTGCAAGGTACATAGTCTTATTGAAACTAGCTACATGGAAACTCGAAACTCGAAACTCAAAGGCGATTACTAGTAGAACTTCTTTAGGTTTTCAGCATTCCAGGGGTGTGGCAACTTAGTTCCTCCTAGAGTCTCCAAATGACAAGTTCCTGGTCTCTGGATTTTTACAACTCGATAATGTCTTTCCCATGTTGCCCCAGCTTTCCTTCTCCTGAATTTTTGCTTGCTTGGGTGGCTTTCCTCAACACTAAATCATTGATTATGAACTATCCTGGCTTCACATAGGCATTGTAATAGCTAGAGACTTTTTTTTGGAATGTTATCATTCTTATTTGGGACTCTTCCCTTTTCTCTTCCAACCAATCAAGGTTATTTGTAAGTAGTTGGTTATGCGCATTGAGGTTGAATTCCTTGGTTCTATGGGTTGCCATTCCTATCTCTACTAGGATAGGATGCTCAAGATTTGTTCCACCCAAAGGCCCTTTGATTATTCTAACCTGGTCTTTATGTTATGTAGTAGGGTTCGATTGGATACTTCTGCCTATCCATTTACGTGGGGATGGCCAGGAGAAGAGTAGTGGTTATGGATTCTGAACTTAAAGCAGAACCCTCTAAATTTTTCATTATCGAATTGCTTGTTGTCACTTATTATGACAGCTGGTATGCCAAACCTATAAACAATTGACCTCCATAAAAAATTATGAATCTTTTGCTTTGTTATTGTTGCAAGTGACACTGTTTTCGCCCACTTTGTGAAGTAGTCGACGAAAATAACTACGAACTTGTTTTGGCCCTTCCCTATTGGAAGCAGTCTAATAATGTCGATCCCTCATTGAGCAAATGGCCACAAGCTCATTATTGGAATAAGCTTTTTTAGAGGGAGCTTTGGGATGGCAGTGAATTTATGGCACTCTTTACATTTTTTCACATAGCTCTGAGTATCCTTATTCATAGTGGCCAAAAATAGCCATGTCTAAGGATCTTTTGGGTCAAAGAATAACCCCCTTATTGGTTTTCATATACCTCTTCATGAACTTCCTTAAGGATATAAGCCACTTTAGTTGGGCTCAGACACCTCAAGTATGGGAATCAATAGCCTTTTTAATAGAATATTTGGTTCAAAACCAATTATCTTGAGGCTCTTCTCCGAAGCTTCCAAGCTATTTGGACTTCCTGCGGGAGTATCTCATGCTAAAATTATGCTATTATTTCATCCATCCAGCTAGGCTCTTGCTAAAATTGGATGGACATTGGTATGATAAGTGCTTGGTTCTAATGGGAACTCTACAGATATAACTCTGCATAGGATATCGAAAAAGGCTAGCAGTGAGTTTGCATGGGAATTCTGCTACCATGGGACTTGGAAAATTTCAAAATTCTCAAAATAAGCAATCTTTTCTGCTTTCTATTTCCAAATAGGAGCTCATTCGTGGATCTCTAGCTTCATAATCTCCTTATAGCTATCTCACCAAAAGCTACAAGATGCTTTAAGTCTTCAGATTCTTTACTTCTAGGGTTTTAGCCAATTGTAACCCTATATTGAGAGCTTCATACTCTGCTTCATTGTTTGAGGCCTTGAACCCAAAACGTAGGGCATATTGGATCTTGTCTTCAGTTGGAGAGATGAAAATCAATCCAGCCCCTCCCCTCAGTTAAAATAGAGGATCCATTGACATGCATTTGTCATTCCCCTAGCTAAGTGGCAGTGTCATCAAGCTTCAAAGTTTCGATAGTAAATTCTACTATGACGTCAGCAATTACCTGTCTCTTAATAGTTGTTCAGGGCACACACTAGATGTCAAATTCTCTGAGCTCAATCGAACATTTTGTCAACTGGCCAGACATATCTAGTCTCTACAAGACGTGCCGCAAATGGACATTTGTTAGCAGCATGATGGGATGGGCCTGAAAATAAGGCCTCAACTTTCTAGATGCAATTACTAATGCAAAGGAAACCTTCTCCATAGTTAGGTACCTAACCTCTGCTCCTCTCAATGTTCGACTTACATAGTAGATGGGATGCTGAACCTTTTTTTATTGGTTGACAAGTAATGCACTTGTTGTTTCTCTAGATAACGCAAAATACAAATACAAAGGTTCTCTTTCATCAGGTCTCACAAGGACCCGGAGCTTGCTGATATAGTGTTTTAGTGCTTTGAAAGCATCTTCACACTCCAAGTTTCACTCAAAGGCCTTCTTGATTACTTTGAAGAAAATGAGGCACTTGTCACTAACCTTAGAGATGAACCTATTCAAAGCTACCACCCTTCTTGTAAGTAACTGGACTTCCTTGGTATTTTGTGGTGACCTCATGTCAAGGATTGTTTTGATCTTTTCTAGGTTCGCCTTTATTCTTATCTGAGGCACCATAAATTCCAAGAACTTCCCTGAGGCCACCACGAAGGCACACTTAGTAGAATTGAGTTTCATATTGTACTTTCTAAGTGTATCAAAGGCCTCTCTCAAATGATCAATTGTTTCAATGGCACAGATATTTTTTACGAATATATCATCCATGTACACCTTCATAGAGTAGGCAATAAGCTCCCTGAATATGTGATTGACCAACCTCTGATAAATGACCCCTACGTTTTTCAGACCAAATGACGCAACCTTATAATAGTAGGTTTCATCCTCTGTTATGAAGGAATTCTTTTCTTGGTCCGACTTATGCATCATGATTTGATTATAACCATAGAATGCGTCCATAAAGGAGAATAGTTCATCACAGATGATGGCATCAACCAGAATGTTGGTCCTTTGTAGTGGAAAATAATCCTTTGGGCATGCTTTGTTCAAATCAGTAAAATCTACACAAAGCCACCATTTCTCATTCATCTTCTTTACTGGCACAACGTTAACTAATCACAATGGGTATTGCACCTCCCTTACAGATTTTGTGTCAAGGAGCTTTGCTACCTCCCATTTGATTGCGCGATTTTTCTTGGGAGCGAAACTTCAGTGCTTCTGCCAAACTAGTCTAAAAACTTGGGTTGACATTTAGTTTATGCACAGCTACTGCGGGGTCTATTCCTCTCATATTAGATTATTTCCAAGAAAAAACATCTTTATTAGAGCCTAAGAACTCTATCAATAAAGACCTTAGGCTTTCCTCAAGTATTCTCCTGGTGAAGGTGTCTTGCTCGGAGGTGTCTCTGATTTGGATAGGATCTAGGTCCTCCACCAATCGCAAGCACTTCAATTCTTCCCTATGATCTAGAGAATTGACCTACAAAACTTCTTGTTGTTATTTTCCCCTCATAGAGGCTACATAGCATTCATAGGCTGTCACTTGATCCCTGGGTACTTCTCCAATCCCTTCCTTGGTTGGAAAATGCATGAGGAGATGGATATATTAATGGTACTGCCCTCATGGAATTGAGGCTTAGGCGGCCTAGAATGATGTTGTATGTCGAGGAATAGTCTAGTTCTATGAAGTTTTTCATAATTGTGGTTTATCATGGTGCTCATATAACTATAACTAGTATGATAATGGCTCCTAAGGGATGGGCTTTTTCTCTCAAAAACCCAACAAGGGGAGCAGTCACGGGTATCAACGTCTCCCTTTTGATATTTAATTTATAGAAAGTAGGGGTGAATATGATACCCGCCGAGCTTTAATTATCAATTAGAATTCTCTTTACAGAGTAGTTGGCAATCATTAGGGTAACCACTATGCGGGTGTTGGATGACCCAAGATCTGCTTCCGAGGAAAAAATTGGGGGATCTATCCAAGGCCTTTTTCTTGGATTAATTGAGCTTACTTCCAACTTGAACTTCACTTCGCCTGGCAGAGCTGCTCTCTCCACCTCTTGCGAAGTCCCCCGAGATTACAGTAACTTCTCCAACTAGCTGTTCGTGTGGAACCTCCTCTCGATTGGATTGAGCTTTGTCTCTCTCTTGTCGCAGATGATTAATGTACCTTCCAAGGTGCCCCCTTTTGAATTAGATCCTCTATTTGGTCTTTAATCCTCTGTATTGTGGTCATGGTCCCTATGGAATTTGCAATATTTATCCCTTGATCTTTTGCTAGGATGGGTCTTCATCTTCCCTAGCCACTTGAGGATTCTTTCATCTTGAATTTGGAAAATGATTTGTTCCACAAAGATATTCAATGGTGGATACCTCTCTTTTATTTGATAGACCTTGTCTTCTCTTATCTTCTCATCTATTTTCAGGCATATTTTCCTAGTTCTTATGAGCTAGGAGAGTGTCTTAAGCGTTCATGTAACTTTGGGCTCTTGATAAAAGCCCGGTTATTGATAAAAAAAGATCTTTGGAGAGGTTGGAAAAACTGCAATCCACCCATGAAGGTAGTCATAGCTACCTTATTATCCACATTGTCAGTCTGAAGTGACTCCATGGTGAAGCGGTTGGTGTAGTCTCATAGTGTTTGGCCCCTTGTTTGTTTGACATTAAGGAGATATGTTAGGGGCCACCAATGAGCAAACCCCCAATGAAGTGATAGATGAAGGAGGTACTAAGCTCTTCGAATTTGCTAATTAAGTTAGGTTTTAACTTGTTGAACCAATGCCTAGCAGTCCTCTTAAGGGTTGTGGCAAAAGCCCGACACATTATTTGATCTGAAAATGCTATGAAGAATCATTATAGACCTGTAGGTCTCCAGATAGTCCAGTGGGCCCTTGGTTCCATTGAAGGTTTTAATTGTTGGCATTTTAAATCTTTCTGGTAAAGGGTAATTGGATATGTTCTAGAAAATAGTGACTCGGTATGTTGCACCAGGTACTCAACAACTTTTGAGACCTGGGCTTTTACCGTGTTTATGATGTTTCCCAATTTTTCATTAACTTCTTGAAGCTTTTGTTCTTATTGGTCATTAACGTGGGGGCGAATGACTTCATTTTGGCTTTGATCAATTTCTTGGTTATCTCTCGCATGTTCCCTAGTTTGAGATTGATCTCTCTCCAGGAGTTGGAGAATCTATTGGTTTTGGGGCTCTAGCTCCTCGGCCATCTTCTCTAATCTCTTAACCTTTGCTGATTTTTTCCCTGAGGGCAGTATGGGTCATTGTCCCATCGGGTGGGTTCTAGGACGTTTATAAGTCTAATTCCTCACAAGCTCCTTTGATGTTCTAGTTATGGCCATGGAATCTAAAACTTGTTATTGGCAACAAAGTCGTTCCCATAGGTGGAACAAATTGTTAATCCTGAAAGTTGCACCACGGGGTTGTGGGATGATTTGGCAATTGATGGGGAGTTCCTGCAAAGAAAGATAAAGACCGAAGGGGCTCCAGCAGTCGAACTCTCCAATAATTAAGTCAGAATTGGAATAACGAAAGAATTGTATATAGCATGAGAAGATGGATTATCTAGTTCATGGCTAGCATGACCCTTTTATAGGTAGGCAAAATGTGCCGATGGAGCTCTTTAGCTACTTTTTGAATAAGGCGGTAGAAAAAGTGAAACTTCCTTCAAAGGCTTGGCAACTGGTTTGAGCTACTCTTCGGGCAATTGGTTGGACTGCGAGTTGAGATATGGGCGAGCAAGCAGCTAGGTGGGTGCTGAAGTCCTCTTATTAATAGGCAGAGCTCAAGTGTCAACCTTGAGCACACGTGTCGGCTTCAAGGACATGTGTTAGGCTTGTAAGCAATTTATGCTCGTTAATATATATATACTACTTATAAATGTCATATTTGAAAAAATTTTGATTTTTCTATTTTATTCATAATTATTAATATAAAGACAATATATGATACACACCTATTTTTTTCATCCAAGTTTGATTTCCTATACTTATTTGACTTCTAAGTGTTTTTGGACTTTTCTATAAATAGTATTTGACTTCTAAATTTTTTATTACTTTCATTCAAATTCTATTTCCTATACCTATTTGACTTCTAAGTTCTTTTGGACTCTTTTATTAATAGTACCAGTTGGTACACACGTGTGTTGCACGTGACCTAAGTTGAAGTATAAGTGTTGTTTGAGCAGTTTAGGATTTACACTCTTCAAGTATGAGTCATGTTTCAGCTTCATTCTTGAAATTCCAATTAGAACAATCAAGTCCTCAATGTTTTAATTGATTTCAATACCAGAGCAATGTTTTCCATTTTTTTTTTTTTGGTATTTCAAATTTAAAATGAAAATTTTGTTGTCGAATTGGATCTCGACACGAGGTGCACATCTTGTTGGATTAACCCAAACTAAGTCATCATTTTTCAACCTATTTATGGAAATGGTTGATTATGTATGAGTCATATTTTAGGTCATTTGAATTTGTCTTAGTTTCAAAATAATGCTAGCCCTACATGTGCCTATACTCATGGTATTTTTTTATTTTATCTCTTATGGCAAATGTCTCAATTTCTTATGTTAGAGACATACTTGCTAATTTCTATCACACCCACTAAAGGAATAACAATTGTTATTGTCCCTGTCGTTGGTGCCACCTTTGCTGAAATAGATGTCGTGCAACCAACATGAATGGGCTCGATTGTATGAGTGCACCCCCACCACTGCCTCAAGTGTTGTACATTAACCAGTCAAGTCTTAAGTTCTTTGGTATAGAGATCTATTATATTTGGTATGCTTATAATTTGCGTAATTTGAGTGGTTTTTATGTATTGAGGGTGGAATGAATTTATACTTGGCATATGCCCTTTGCAATTCATTAAACATTTTGGACCTTTTATGGCTTTTTATGCCCCCCACTTGCACTAAGGTCTTTTAGCTTCCGTAACTTTGATTTGTAATAACATACTATTTATCATGTTTTTATTACCTGAAATGATAGTTGCAATTATACTTCCACCATTTAGAGAAGACAAAGAGATGATACTTGAATAAAAATGTCTATTAATTTTCTCATAGAGTAATACACTCCATTGACATATTAAATTGTCATTATTTAAGTCAAATAAGATAAGAGATTAAGGTATGATTGGATATAGAAATATATGTAAGAATAATAGAGAAAATTAAAGGTTTTTCATGCTAAGATACTTTTGTAAGTAGTATAGATATATATATAGATATAGATATAGATATAACTTCTAAATTTTTTTGAACTCATTGATTAGAAGTATACTTACATGTAGGTTTTTATATCTATATCTATATTTATATGAAAAAATAAAGTCCAATCTATATTCTATTACTATATATATGTAGTAATTGAATATATATACAAACAATATATAAGTCATATTTAATTTTTGGTATAACAATATCATATTATTATAATACAAACAATAATAATATAATTTAATTAATCAATTCAAAAAAATATGTAATAAATCTATAATGTAATTAGATGTTTAAATACTGATAAAAAAAATATTACAATTAAAATTTATTATAAATAAAAGAGAAAATATCTAATAGGTTTGGAAGATACCTAAACCTTTGAAAGATACCTAAACATATGACAAATTAGATACTCAAAAAAAGGTAGAATAGATCTACAATTAGGTTTAGTAATAATTAAAATAAAAAATAATTATTTCACATATAATTTAAATTTTTTATAACAAAAGTATTATTTAAATATAATCACGTGCAAATGTACGTCGTGCATTGCTAGTCTAAAATAAAAAAAAAAATATAATTTATTTTTATGAGAAAGATACAGTTGAAACAAAACATAATCGTTGTTGAGTTTTTAACTTTATGATAATAATTTTAAAAAAGTAAGACTTGATTTTATCAATATAAATATGGTAGAACTTAATACATTTATGTGTGAAAAATAGAACCGATTAAGAGTATTCTTAAGAAAAATTACAGCTCTTCCATTTCTAATTTCACTTGCTCATTTTTACCTCTATCTTATATATTATATTAAGCATACATGGGCATGTTTGAAGCTAGCATTTTTAGGTAAAAAACTGCGGTTTAAAAAGTTTCACAAAAAAATCAAAGTTTAAAAAACCTTCAAAAACAATTAGAAGTGTTCTTTAAAAAGCTAAAAAAATTGAAAAAGTTTGTTTTGAGCGACTTTTTAGATTTTTTATTTTTTGTGTCAAAATAAAAAAATAATTTTATGCATGTATAGATTATGCATAATAGTTCCCAAAATATGAATTTTAAATTTTTTTACATCACCAATAATATTTTATAAATATAATAAACTAAAAAGTTATGTACGATATGCGATAAAACTCAAAAAGTTTATTTATACTAATTCAATAAGTTGGTTTTTATAAAAACTGATTTTATAAACTTTTCTTTTGGCTTTTTGAAATTCAAAAAGCTACTGCATAAGTTAGTAAAAAGCTCCAAACAAGTCCAATAAAGATGTTCGAGTTTTGGTTGGACTACAAACGGATACGTATATCAATATATTTATATTTAAATTCATGAAATAAAATATACCGAATTCAAAACAAAATTCAAAGAAATATTACTTTATGTATATGATTAATCGGGTTCAAACACATGTCATATTCGAATGAAAAAAAGATGCATTATAAACAATCATAATTTCAAATATCTTAAGGTCCATAAAATATAATTTTCAAATAAATTAAAATTGATAATAAAATATAAAAGATAAAAAAAAATTTCAGAGAAGGATAAAATTGAAACAAAACATAAGGAGTTCAACATAATAAATTATAAAAAGTATAACTTGATTATTCTAATATACATACTGTATACTTACTAATTTCCTTGTGTCAAAAAAATAGGATTTATTGAGGCGAGGGTTGTTTTGAGGGCACATTTGATAAAATTAGAACAATACAAAAAATAATTGCATAATCTCATTTAAGCGTCACATGTACAAATTGAGACAATGACCTAATGCATTATAATTATTGATTGACAGTGAACCTTTATATTAATTGATATCCGTTTTTAATTTAGTGATGGTAATGCAACAAATAAAGTTTTGAGGGCACATTAAATTTTAAAATATTTTAGGGAGTCCAACTTAACCAATGGGGCAAAAATAAAATTGAACCGTTCACGATGGGACTCGAACCCATAATCTCCCGCTCCGGAGGCGAGCGCCTTATCCATTAGGCCACGCGAACAATAGCTCTCAGTTCACTAACAGTGTTATATACTGCCTTCAATTGTGCAATGAAATTGTAAAGCAAGAGGATATAACGGCTATCCAACACTGTGCATAAACCCCTAAAAGCCCTAGGGCAGTTCTCCACAGAGAGAGAGAGAGAGAGAGAGGTCAAAGCAATGGCCTTGGCAACAATATCATCGACCCCTATTCGATGTCATCCTAAGACCTCTCAGTTTTCTTTCAATAATAAGAAAATTAATCGATTTCTCCTGGGATTGCCTGTGAATAAGAACTGTTTTCTTAAAGCTTCAGCTTCGGACTTTCCATATTCTATTATCAGGTAATTTTCGACCAGAAAAGCATAAAAAAAAAACAAGTTATTTTCTGTTTTCCATGATTTTTGTTTAATTTCAGATTTATTCTGTTCGTGTGTGTGTCGAACTGTGGATGCGAATGTGACCAATTGGTTTGGGACTTGGAAAATTGCCCCATGTTAAGCCATGGAAGGAACCAAATGGGCTCTGGGAATGATGTTGGTTTGTTTGTACCCTCGCGTGATCATAGTTTGTATGTGAAATAATTCTCCTTGACATTTGCTAACGTGGAATTTTGCAGAATTGCTGTTCATTCATTAGCCAAATTTGCACCCTCTAGTTTGATTCAGTTAAAAGACATGATTAATTCCCTCTAGTCCGGTGATTAAGCACCTCTGATATCAAAGTTCAGAAAAAAAATATACTCTAGGCATTCTCTTGTCTCTTAAGGTTCTTACTTGTTAGAGTAGATTCCTCTTTTCAACCTGTTGATTTCTTTTAGCCCAATGGAGGTTTAGATCTGATTGTCTTTTCGCAGAACTTCTCTGATAATTTTATTTGTCAAACTGAATAAATTCTTACAGATTTGAATTACTAGTTAAGTTTTTTTTGTCTATATATTTCGGTATTTTCAATTGTAAATATGTGAATAATACTAATGGAAGTTAAAGTGACTTTTTTTGTGATATGTATTCTAATTTTTTTTTATATGTTTTTGCCCAAAATGTTGTAGTTATTTAAAGAATGTCTTTTTAGCTGGGTTTTTTTATTCCTTCATCAGCAGTTAATAAAGGGTATTGAATTTTTCAGGTTTTCTAGAACATCTCCCCTAGATGCAAGGGTGATTTGTGCTGCTTCCTCCGCTGCTGGAAGTTCTAGTTCAGATAATGACTTAAGCCCATATGAGGTAGTCTTGTTGTTATTCCATCTGAGCCTGCGAACATGGACATACTACTAGTCCCTTATGCTTTCTGTTAATTGCTTATTTTGGGTCCTCCTCCCATCCTCCTCCTTTTGTTTCTAGGTTCTTGGTGTGAACCCCATCGAGGGATTTGATATGGTCAAGACAACATATACACGAAAACGTAAGGAGGCCGAGAAGAGAGGTGATGAAGCAACTGTTGCCCGTGTAGGTTATAAGATATTCTTCTTCTCTATTTTTTTCAGCAGTTAATAACTCTATGTGCACTAAATGTTGTTGTTGAAATTAAGTTTATCTGCTCATTTGGGGATGAATCATTTGCAAATCCGTTATTTCCAGCTGGAAAAGGCATATGACAACCTTATGATGGCACAACTAACAAAGCGGAAGAAGGGTGTGACATTTGGTTCATTTAAGGTATAATTCACCTATCTTTCATTGGTTTGCTTCGACATTCTTGCACTTCATCAATAACACCACTTTTAAACTCTGCGTAATGCATTGGTATCTTGGCTACAACTTCGTCTTGGAGGGTCATTCCCTTGTAAAATGTTCCTGCTGTCCTGTTGTGGAATAACTTAATCGTACTAAAATTCCTCATCCAGTCTGAATTTATGGTTTTCGAGAGAATTTTGGTGCTCAAGCATCGTAGAAGGGTCAACTTACCTTCAGTCAGAGGAGAAGTTATTGGACACGTGGGCAAGGGCCACATGAGGGGCGGAGCCATGATTTTCTCTTGAGATTTAATGTGGCTCATTCAATGGCATAGTTAATGTCAATTTTTCACATTCATAGACAGAATCAATCTCACATGGTGCAGTGTAATCATTATTTTCAATAAAATGAATAAAATTAATTGAAACTAAGTCAAATAAATAGATGTAAAAATAAATCAATTCGGGAAATAATTAATTATATAATTTGAATTTTATCGTTTAATCATTCGCGTACAATTAGATTTCATCATACCTTTGGCAAATGTGAAGAGAGAGGGGGAGAGAGAACAAATATTTGAAATACATATTCTAAATAGTTTTGAACTTTTTATGTAGTGTTTTAATATATTATAATTTGTCACTTACTACTAATACACACGTGCGCTACACGTGAAAAAATTTAGATCATAAAATTTTGATTATATTTTTTATAAATACAAAGTGTATGAAGTTGATGAAGCAAAAGACTGTTGATATATGTATTCAATGGCTTCTTAAATCCAATAAGAATTTATGGCATTACATCGTAAGACCAAAAAAACTCCAAAATATAATTTACTAATTTAAAACTATTCCACTACCACATGAATTCAAGAAGTTTGGTAACAAAACTAATTCTACTCATAATATAATAACTCCTAAAACACTACAAGCCTACTAATAATAAATAATTAAATATTATGAGATTAGTTTAACAGATTAACCTCTTCATTCTATGAAAAATATCTTTTTTTGGGTGTTCATTTCACTTTTATGGGAACACCAATTCAATTGAACACAAATTAATTTTAATTCCAATTACAAAAACTGTTGTAAGGTAAATAGAGGATTTATGCAATAGTCATACCCAAATAGATGAAAAACAAAGTAAAGAAAATACCATACCAGCAATAGGCATGTCTTGAGAGAGAAAAAAAAAAAAAAAAAAGCTCACAGGTTGACAACACCAAGTACCGTCGACCCACCATTCTTCACAGCCACAATATACTTAACGTCAAGGGGATAGAGAAGCAAGACCACTAATTTTAAAAGATTTTGAAGAAAACATTTATTGCAGAGATATAAAACCAAATATGTTAATGGAGTTATTGGAGAGATATAGGTCTATTTTCCTATATCTACCTATATATATTTTTAATAAAGTTGTTCAAAATATTTTAGAAGTCTAATAGGTATATGTTTAAGTGTAAATGATTAACACAGTATATTGAAGAGGAACAAAGAGGTCAAAAGCTTGACCTAGTTCTCATATTTTATTGTATTTATAATTAACTTACAATAATAATAAGAATTACACATACTACCCTACCACTATTAATAATTTACACAGACTACCCTAATACTTTTAACACTCCCTCTCAAGCTGGACTATATATATCATATAATCCAAGTTTGAAATAAATCGCCGTAAGACGTGTACGATTCAATGTTTTAGTAAACATATTTGCAAGCTGATTTTCAGATTTCACAAATAGAGTTGTAATCTCCCCAGCTACTATTTTGTCCCGATTAAAGTGGCAATCAACCTCAATATGTTTAGTTCTCTCGTGAAACACTAGATTGACAGCGATATGAATAGCTACCTGGTTGTCACAGAACAACTGTAAAGGAGGTTGAATTGAAAACCCAATTTCCTGAAGGAAGTGTAGCAGCCAAGTCAACTCACTCATCGTATGCGTCATTGCCCTATACTCAGCGTCAGCACTGGATCTTGCTACCACAGATTGTTTCTTACTTTTCCATGAGACAACATTATCTCCTAAGAAGGTACAATAATCAGTGGTTGATCTCCGATCAGAAGGAGAGACAGCCTAATCATCATCTGAGAAACCTTTCATTCTAAGATGTCCATTAGCTCGATATATTAGTCCAAGTCTAGGAGCTCGTTTGAGATATTTCAGAATACGAGTAACGACCTCCCAATGTGGTACTCTAGGACACCCCATAAACTGACTTACTATACTGACTGCATAAGAGATATCCGGTCGAGTAATAGTTAGGTAATTGAGTTTTTCAACCAATCTGCGATATCGACCCGGATTCTCAAATAATGCACCATCATCCATCAATAGTTTCTGATTCGGATCCATAGGAACATCAGTCGGTCTGCCACCCAGCAAACCTGCTTCTTCTAGCATGTCAAGTACATATTTTCTCTGTGATAAACAAATACCCTGTTTTGATCGAGCCACTTCAATTTCCAAGAAATATCTGAGTTTTCCTAAATCCTTAGTATGAAATCGATCTTGTAAGAAGATTTTTAACTTGACAATCCCCTCAGAATCATTTCCAGTAATCACAATATCATCTACATAGATCACCAATAGGACATATCCAGCATACGTCTATCTGTGAAACACAGAATGGTCTGTCTGGCATCGAAGCAGACCAAACTCTAAAACTGCATCTGAAAACTTACTAAACCATGTCCTCTGTGACTACTTCAAACCATACAAAGATTTCTTTAATCGACATACACTTTTACCATACTCCCTCTAAGCAGTAAACCCAGGTGGCTGCTCCATATATACCTCCTCAACCAAGTTACCATGTAGAAAGGCATTCTTGACATCTAACTGAAACAAGGGCCAATCAAGATTAGCAGCCAAAGAAATCAAGATACAAACAGAGGAAATTTTTGCAACAAGGGAGAAAATTTCTTCATAATCAACACCATAGGTCTGAGTAAAGTCCTTTGCAACAAGTCGGGCTTTGAGACGCTCTACAGAACCATCCGAGTGAAATTTAACAGGGTACACCCAACGGCAACAAACAGTTCGTTTACCAAGGGGTAAATGAGCGAGATCCCAAGTCTTATTATGATGTAAGACATCCATCTCATCCTCCATAGCTTTCCTTCAACCCAGATCAGATAAAGCAGCCTGTAAATGCTTAGGGATAGATATAGTAGATAATTGAAAGATAAAACAAGAGAAGACAGGAGATAAGACATTATATGAAACAAAATGAGCAATAGGATGATTAGTAACACACGAACGAGTACTCTTTCGAAAAGCAATAGGTAAAGAGTCAAAATTACCTGATGAGCCAAGATCAGAAGGCGGCGAGGAAGACGGTACGAACACCTCAGTCGATGGTCGAGGACGACGAGAGTATACACGAAGAGGTAAAGTAGACAGTAATACAGTGGGCAGCGGAATATCTGAAGATGAGGGAAGAGATGGTGGTATAAGAGGTGACCCAAAGTCCAGATCCAAAGGCTGAGAAGGTGCTGGAAAATATGGAACAGATTCTTCAAATGTGACATCGGCACTTGTGAAGTATCGTCGCAGAGAAGGACTGTTGCAACAATACCCCTTCTGTGTGCGGGGAATAACTAAGAAATACACATTTGGTAGCTCGAGGATTAAGTTTATCGAACCCAGGACTCAAATTGTGAACATAACAGACACATCCAAAAACCTTAGGAGGTAGGAAAAATAAGGGTTTATTAGAAAAAAAGACAGAATATGGACTTTGCCCATTTAACACAGAGGAAAGCATACGATTAATTAGGTGACAAGCAGTAAGAACAACATCACTCCAAAAATACGGGGAATATTCATCTGGAATAACAAGGCACGGGTGACTTCCAACAAATGACGGTTCTTGCGTTCAGCAACACCGTTCTATGGAGATATGTAAACACAGGAAGTCTGATGAATAATGTTAGTTTTACTAAGATAAGTTGAAAAATGATCAGATTCATATTCTCGAACATTATCAGAACGTAAAATACGTATACGACAACTATACTGAGTTTTTATTCCTTACGAAAGGTCTCAAATATAAAGAATAATTCAGATTGAGCTTTCATTAAAAACAACCAAGTCACACGAGAATAATCATCCACAAAAGACACAAAATAAGGATATTTATTAGATGAAATATTTTTTATTAGACCCCATACATTAGAATGTACTAACTCAAATGGATTAGACACACGATTATTGACTCTAGATTGAAATGACACACGGTGATGCTTACTAAGTTGACAAGCTTCACAAGACAAAGACGACACACAACTAAGACTGGGAACTTGGCGCTTCAGATTCTGGAAAGGGATGTCCAAGACGACAATGCCATTGAAAATGAGACAACGAGGTCTGTTGAGCCCGAGTAAGAGAATCAAAATCAAAGTAATATAGGCCACCGGCTTCATGTTCCTTACCAATCTTCCTCTTCATATTGAGATCCTGAAAGACACAATAAGAGGGATAAAATGTTATAGAACAGTTGAGAGAACGGGTAATCTTACTAATAGAAAGTAAACTAAAGGAAAACTGAGAAATAAATAACACGGATGATGGGGACATATCAGGACTCAAGAGAGTAGTCCCCAGACCTGAAACTTTAGAACAAGTACCATTAGCAAGAGTAACAGTACGTGCAGAAGTAACAGACTGATAAGTAGAAAAAATGCACCAGTCATGTGGTCAGAAGCGCCAGAGTCTATGATCCAAGGATTGCGGGTGGAGGACAATAAACAAGTGAAAGTAGTACCTGACTTGGCAAAAGTAGTAGTGGAGGGAGATGGAATAGCCTGTTGCTGGGACAGGAACTGGGTATACTCCTCTCGACCTAGTGTAATAGTAACCGATCCAGTGTCTGGTGGAACTGACCGAGGTATGGAAGTAACAACAGAGGTATCATCCTGATAAGAAGCCTGTTAGCAGCACTAGAAGATTTACCATGTAAATTCTAACAAAAGTCAACAGTGTGTCCTCCACGACCACAGTGAATACAGGAACGGGATCCATTACGACCCCCACGACCACTCGTACAACCTCCCGTACGACCTCCTCGACCACCACAACCACTACCATGTCCACCTCGATGACTATCACTATGGCTAGGAACCACAAGAGCTGAGCGATCAGTGGAGACACCATGATCAATACCTAAAAGAGTAGACAGTGTAGCACGCTGTAAACGAGAGAAAACCTCAAGTAGTGATGGAAGACTAGAACCACCCAAAATCTGAGAACTAATAGCCTCATATTCAGGTTTCAATCCTACAAAAAATCTAACAACATTCAGGTCCTCATGTTGCTTCTGCCAAACAGCTGCATCAGTAGTAAATGGATAATAGGTCTTCATCTCGTCACAAACTTCCCGAACATGAGAATAATAATCCGTAAGATTCAAAGTACCTTGCTCCAATCGGAAGTACTCCTTGCACACCTCATATGCATGGGTAAAATTATCTGTACCAGAATATATGGTGGCCAAGTGATCCCATATCTCCTTAGCAGTGTCAAGGTAGAGCAAAGTAGAACTAATACTAGGCTCAATGCTATTCAACAGTAAGGAAAAGATCTGAGCATCCTCTTGTTTCCACTGATCATATCCAGGAGTAGTTTCCTCGGGTTTAGGATTCACCAAATATTTCTTGAATTCTTTGCCACGAAGAAAGACTTGAGCAGACCGAGACCATAAAGTATAATTGGTCCCATTAAGTTTAACGGAGGTCATGGGACCATTGATAATAGTTGGAGGGATAGAGGTGGGTGGTAAAGCTGGAGTAAGGGACCTGGTATTCTGCTTGGGTTCCATAGCAGTGCAGCAAATAGCAAACAGGGGGTGCTATAATGCCAGAACAAAGAACCGGACAGAACTAGACTTGCTAAGCCTGTTGGAGGGCTGAACCGGACCACCTAGAAAGCTGAACTGGACCCCAAAAGCCTGCTGGAAGGCTGAACCGGGCCCCAAAAGCCTATTGGAAGGCTGAACCGGTCAAAAAAGTTGATAGAACCGGTCTGAACCGGTGCCAAACTAACTGAACCGGACTGGAATGAACCAAACCGGGACTGAACCGGCCTGAAATGGACCAAACTAGGACTGAACCGGCTGGAAACGGACCAAACCAAAACTGAACCAGCCTTGAACCAGTCTGGTCTGGGTCTTGGGTTGGACCGATTTTGGTTTGGATCTTGGGTTGGACCGGGTCTTAGACTGAAATCGACCCGAAACCGGCCTGATTGGACTTCGTCTTCTTCGTTAGATTAGGGTTTCAAGAGAACCTTAATCTTTGACTGTGCAGCGCAGTCGATTCAATGGCACACCACCACAAGGTTACACAGCACAACGACACCAGGCACACCACCACAAGCAACCACAACACCTCCACCCAAACCACTGCGAAGCCAAAGTCGATGACCACCACAGTCGATGACCACCACAGCCGCAGACCACAGAGGACCGAGAACACCTCACCACTACGTTGGAACACCACGCCACCACCACAACAACGACAACTGCACCACAGTGATGCCACCATCACCACAGCGACAGCAGAGCCACAGCGCCACCACCACAACGCTGGAACTCCAACAGCAACACCTCAACAGTAACGTCACCCAGCCAAGGTAATTTCCACAAAACAAACACAAGCTAATATTTGTATTTAGAATCGTAATGCTCTGATAAGTGTAAAACACAATATATTAAAGAGGAATAGAGAGGTCAAAAGCTTGACCTAGTTCTCATATATCATTGTATTTATAGTTAACTTACAATAATAATAAGAATTACCCATACTACCCTATTACTATTAACAATTTACACAGATTACCCTAATACTTTTAACAGTATGAAAGAAAGAAACATATATGGGTTTAACTCTTTACTCTTCTAATATTTTATTATATAACAATGAATAATGAATTTTTGATAGTTGTGTTTATTTATCACCTAAAAAATAGCAATTTTTTTTAACATCGTATTAGAATTCTAGTTGAATTTGTCGAATTGAATGAAAAATAAGAATGTATTGACAAGTCATAGTGATAAAGTTTATCTAATAAAAATTTTGGAAGTCATAGAGATAAATTTTATCTAGCAAAAATTTTGGAATATTAGTGATATAATTTATCCAGCAAAAAATTTTGAAGTCATAGAGATAAAATTTATCTAACTAATATTTTGTGAGCATAATTGTCTTAGTGTAATAATTAGGGGTGAAATAGAAAATCAAAATTTTTTTTGCAGATGCTGACATTTATAAGTAGTATAAATATATATGACACTAATTTCACTTTAACAATTTATGCAAAATATCAATTTTAATAATTAATGGTGCAATATGGCCAAATAAAAAATCGAGAGCATAAAATAAAAGTATTATAATTTAAGATATAAAATATAATTTTAAAAATTTTAAGTGGCATATAAAATATAATTATAGGGGTATAATATATAATTTCCAAAAGTTGAGGGGGGTCATAGCCCCCTTGGCCCATAACATGGCTCCACCACTGCCCCTATAGAAATGGAGATGACATAAAATTGATAGAAAGAATCCTAAAAAAGGAAGATACATACACTTTTCATCTATAGGATAAAATAGGCCACACATGACATTATTTTTGGAACATAAATTGCAAGATTCTAGGGCTTTAAAATGAAATTGCTGACTAATGAATCACACTACTTACTAATTGGCCATGAGCGTTGAAGAAATATACATAAGGACGCAATTTATTTATTACACATCTTTTGAACCAAAGCTAAAGGAAAGTCATACTCATACCTCAAGGCCCAATGTTTGTTGATCACATTTGGCGAGTTTCGAGAAAAAAAATGGCAGGTCTATGAGTCATCTCATAAAAGGCAGTGTAATAAAACATTAATACTGATGGTTTATATCTTTCCTAGAAGAAGGCCACGAGGCTCCTTTGTCTTTATCCTGCAAAGTTGTTTGTTGATTGTATACTATTAATCTTTCTTTTTAAGTCTCTTACGCAAAGTTCATGTAGTACAAGCTAATTTAATTTTTTTCACACAGTTTACTTCTCAGGTTCTTTTGTAAATAGTGTTCTTCCACTTCCCTTCCAACCTCCCTCCTACCCAACGTAAGATACACAAGGATAATATTGAATTTTTTTGGTGAAATTATAAATTTTAGGCAAACTAATGGAGAAGTTGGGTAGAGAAGAACTATGTTTATGTAAGTGACTTGATACACATGTGCATAAAGAATTATGCCAATTTTGGTTTGCATTATAATATGCTTTTATTGCAACAATTAGGGAACTATATTTTATAATGGGAGGACGAAATCAATAGGGCAGAACAGAGTATCATAAGGGGATAAACGAAAATAATAGAGGGGGAGCTTTTTACATCATTTGGTGTACCGACCCCAAATTCATGAGGTTTGACATGGAATTAAACTTTCACTTGAGAAAGTTACAAATAAATCACATATGTGTGAGAAGAGCTGAGACCATAAGAAAAAGATTGTGTAGCTTGGGTAGTCAAGACAGGAGATGAACACCTCTAGCCCCAGATTCTACCGTAGCTTCAACTTCGGGGCTAGACTTGATGATAAACCTTGTGTCTCACACTATTATAAATGTGAAGTAATGCAGGAATTTCCTTAGGTAGTTATTGGCTTTATTGGACCATTTTCTTAGGCCTATGCATCCACCTACATCACTTTTCTGGTCAATGATGTTAACGACTACATTAAATTAACTGAAGTTAATTTAGAAACTCTGTATATTAATGGAGAAAAGTTAATGTGAGACAAGCCCTAATTAAAAGTAGCACCTGAGTCAAGTTAAGCTACTCATCACCATTGCTCTGCTAAATTCTGATAATGGAGATAATTAACTCATTGTTTCTACAATCTCTGTGTCTCGGGAACATACTGGGGTCTACATTTTGGCTGAATTGAGTTGTGTATGTACCAACATTAAGCTCATAAGCTGTTGGTATGATTTAATTTGTTTCCGATCAGATTATGTTTTATGGTATGTTATGGTCCAAGGATCTTATTTTTGATCAAATTATGCTGTCTGGCATTATATGGAGTCCTTCCCATCTAGAATGATCTAGGCAGTCGAAGGTTTAAAACTTTGCTATATTTGGAGTCTTAGTCCTAGTAGCTTTAGGAAAAGTCCCATTGCCTAGAAATATATGATCCCATAAGAATCGTGCTAGCTTAATCTCATTTTGAACCCCCATCCCCATTGAGAATGAATAACTGCAAGAAAAATAGGAAAAAGAAAGAGAAAGAAAATCCAACATCCAAATGGAGCACAACTTACTTAGTCAAAAGAGCCACTATCTTACACAATCTCCATAAAAATCCATGTTCTGTTGTGTGTCTATACTGTGTAGGGTATGTAAATAAGTTATGTTTTTGAGGGAAATAAATATTTTTTTAAAATAGGTAAATATATGAATCACAGGTATCACTTAAATGCTTTCATTGGATGGGGAGTACAAAAGAGCCTGTTTGAGACCCTAGGCAAGGGAGCTTCTCAAATTGCGCATCTCGATAATTCACTTTGTGCAAGGAAGTCAAGGTTATGGGTCCATCTAACAGTCCGACTGTTTGGAATGGACTGTTCAGTCAGAGAAGGCTATCCACGATAGTTCAAATTGTTGGGGTATTTCGTCATTCTTGGTGGCTTGAGAGAGTGGGGCATGGGGCAATGGTGGGATTTGTTGACCAAAGAACTAGAATGACTGTATAATTTGTTTCCGCCAATATTCTAGTACCCTTTTGGGCCTTCACAAAAAGCTTTGGGTTACTGTCATCATTAATCTTTCATCTTCTCTATAGGTTTGAAATTATAAGTTTATAACGCGACGATACAGCAGACATTTTCTCAGCAGTTGACTTGAGATATCACCTGTTTATCACTCTATCCTTGGAGCAAGTTATGAAATTCATCTGATGCCTTTTAAGGATGTTTTATCAAATCCTGAAACCTAGTAGGTTATAAATTAAGATTTACATGTAATTTTGTTTATTTCTCTTCAATTTTAGGTTTCAAAGGATATCAGATATGCTGATAAGCAGCCCATTCTACCATGGGGGCCGAGGTATGTATGTGGAATCCGAATTGCTTGCGAGTAGAATTAGAATGTAGTCCTATTTTGCTTATGCTGTATTGTCTGGCTCATATAATGTAATTGCCTGTCAGTCTATGGCCTGTGTCTTAGCTAGGTAGCCCATGTACATTGAATTATGCATTGTATCCGTCTCAGATAATTGTTAGATACCAAAGTTCTCCTGTCATTCTAAATATATTCAATAAAAAATGAGAAAGAATCTGTCCTTTGAAACTATGAACATTTGTGTTATGTTTCCTCAGTATTCTTGGACTTTTTTGAGACACCTCAACATTGAGATGTGCCCAAAACCAAAAAGTAGAATTCTATGGGAAAATATATAATATTCGGACCAGTAGTTGAAAAAATTACTACGATATACGAGGGTAGATCATGTAAATTATGGTCTGAAGTCCTTGTTCAAGTTTTGTAGTTTTGGTTTTTTTTGGTGAGCGTAGATGTTATACTTGACAAATGAATGAATTGTGTTGGAATCTTTGAATGTGTCGCCGAGTGATGTAATTCATGTTCTACCTTCTAACTAATTGTCACGGTGCATATGTAAACACTCATATTCATATTGGAACAGTATGTAAGATAAAGGGTTGTGGAGAGCAGATATGTGCGTGATTTGGGGAGGGGGCATATGATGGTTCTTTTATCTTTGAATTTTCAATGGATCAATGCTGTGGATATGGTGTTTTGAATAGGCTGGTAGAATTCTTTAAATAGGAGTACACAGAGCTATATAAATAAGTGTGTGTGTTTGTGTGTGTATAAAGTGTATGTTTGTATCAGATTTTGGGCTCAACATTTAATGTGGTGATCTGAACTTTAAGAGGAGTTTCCCAACCTATTCAAAATTACAGTCGAGCATTTGTGGCGGAGATGATTACTTTCTCCGAAAAAGAACACTTTGGGCTCCTGAATTTACTAGCCTTCAAAATTGAAGAGTGGACTTTGTACAACTTTGCTAAGGTATCTCTGAGATAAAATTTTCTGCGTGAGGCACGTAAAATAGGTTGAGGTGGCACATGACAAAGAATGGCTGTTACTCTGTCAATTCATTAGTTGGGGCTACAGAAATTGGCCTTCTTCGTTTGGACAATGGCTTGGGAGGCTATTTTAATGGGGATAATTTGAGAGGGAGGGGCAACATCTTAGTTGATTGGCGCTACAATGTGTGAAATGGAGGGATTAAGCACTAGTTGACGTCTTCTTTCGTCCAGGGTGGCCAGAAAGTTATGGAGTCTCCTATGGTCAGTGTTGGCTGAATCTTAGGTGATGCTGAACACAGCCAGGATGTTGCTACAGAAATAAATTCTTGGTGGCAGGCAGTGTAGAAGCCCCTTTCCGTTTGAAATGATGCATTTGAAGTGAAAGGAATAATGACAGCCACAAGTCCTCTTTTTATAATGGAATATTCTTAACTTTTTGTTCTCTGGTAGCAGCTGATCTTGTCTTTCTCCTTTATGAGCATTTTTACTCTTTCGTGTAGATCTCCTGTGTTTGTTGTGCAGTGTGTTGCTTGCGCCACATCTAAATGTATATGATCATCATGTGTTCGGTAAAATATGTCTCAAGCTTGAACCATTCCAGAAATTTAATAAGTTACACTGATAGCCTTAATAAGTGAGATAAAGTAGTGATAATATGTGTTTATGTGAAAGTAGCCATAAAAATGCCCTTATTTACTTGATATCTTTTGTTGTTGATTTCTTTCTCTCTGTTGCATCCATACTTATAGCTTATGTTGCATAATAATATGTTCTATGAACATATGTTATGGCACTACTTAGTACTTATAGATGAAATCAGGCAGTTAGTTATTTCTAAATTGGCCATTGATAGAGGATAATCACGAGAGAGGATTCATGTAGCCGATCCCAAAAATGTTGGGACAAGGCTTTGTTGAGTAGAGTTGAGTAACTTCTAAATGTTTGAACAAAAAGAAATTAAAGCAATGACTAGTGTTACAGTTCTCAATGAGAAATCACCTTATTTTTTTGTTTTGGTCAAGTTGAAACATAAATCACTTTATTTGACATGGATGAAATCCTAAGAACAATCTTTTACTTGTGTAAAAGTATACATTTTCTCTTGCTATCTTGTTGCTTTATGTTTCTGTTTCTACCGCTCTGTAAACGTTGCAGTTTAATTTTTTTCCAGGAACATGAAACTAGTCATTTATTGTCCTCATGCAATGTGTTATGATGGTTGCTTTTGCAAAACTATGTGTAGTTTGCTAAGCTGGCGTATGCTTATGCTCTCAGGTTCACCAAGTCCGATTTTAATGATATGCGAATCAACTTGGTGATATCAGCTGTATTTGTAAGTACTGAAATGATGGTGGCATTTTCTTTTCTTTTTTTTTTCTTTGTATTTCGTTTTTTTAACTTTTGGAAAATGTGGTTTGTTGGTTACAAACATTTGTTATGCATCTATGGGAACGCGGAAATGTCCATCACCAAAACACCAGTTTTCTTTTCTCTGGAAATAGAGGCATGCTCACCATGGTATACATGATTAAAGTTTTGTTTCTTCATTTCTTCATTTAATTGTTTATATTTTGGTTTGAGGGCCCTGTCCAGGAGAGGTAGGTGCTAAAAATTTGGATCAGGCATGTAGGAAGCATTATTCAAATCCATGCACCCACTAGTTTTGAAGTGTGGTTACAAGGAGTTTGTAACACAACACTTACACACATTCGTAATAGAAAGATCGGAACTTTGTTGCAGAACATTATATATTATAACATATTTTACATGTCATCCACATCGACAATAGCATAAATAATTGAACTTTCTATTAGGATAGTGAGGATGCTTTTAAAAATTATGGAACTTCAGATGAGTTGGCAATAATATTGGCATATTGCTATTTTTTTAAATGCTTGGACATAAATACCAATTTGTGATACCCTTTATTTCTGTTTGTTTGTTGCAAAATATGTAATAGAGGGAGCATGTGTTAACTCTTGAAACTCAAACCTAATGCAAGTTTATTTCAAATTTGCAATTTCATTAGTATCATGAAGTCAGATGAGTATTCCACTCTTGTTGAATTTTGAGTGGAAAGCTCAACTTTGTGGCTTTAAAGTAGGAGCTTTGCCTTGTGGTTGAATCTTGCAAGTTGCAATTAAGTTGAGCGCAATTCTATGGATGGATCCTCATCATGTTTGAATACTCTAAGTACTGGGTATCTCATAGGACCTCGACCTGCCAATAAACCCGAAGAGTGATATTTAGAATCTGGACCAAGCATTTGCAGGAAGTAGGTTATTGTAATAATTCTGTCATGTCTCGTCCTTTTTCCCCAAAACAGAACTTTCATGGAATGCAACAAGCATATGACTTATAGCTTAAATAGCCCATCTCACACTCATCCCTGAGTAGTGTGGGATTCAAGGGATGAATCCCACCACGCTAGCTGCCACTGTCCCATAGGAGCGGGATTTATGGATTGTGTTGACAGATGTCCATTAAAGGTGTACCATGCTCCTTCCGTTAGTTTTTTCATGAATATGGTTGTTCAGAAGAGATTCAAAAGCGTGGTAACTGATGAATTGATCTACGTGAAGATGGTGCTTTTCACTGCAACCAACTAATCTTCTCAATTATATGTTGTCCCCCTGTTTCACTGCACCAAGAAATTACCAAGAAAAATCCCTAGGGTGAGGACTCAAAATCAGAACCTCTATCTTAGATAAATGATACTTGCCTTGTTAGACTATGGAATTTATGTGGTAGCAGAAATGCGAGCTTGCAACCTTGGTTACTTCATTTTTTGCCTAGCACAGTGTTTCTCCTGTGCTTTGGCATCCGGTTCTGAAACTTCAATTCTTGTTGCTTATAAGCATATGTTATGTCAGTAAAGCGAGTCAGATAACTTGGAACATTGAGAGGCTGAATTTGGACACTTAATTGTATTGATTTGTTGCAGGGTAATATTCAGCTGTTCTGGATGCTCTTTCTTTCTTTCTTTCTTTCTTTCTTTTCTATAGTGTGTCTCCCTTCTTTAATTGAAGGGTCTGAATGGCTCAAAGGACTAGGTTGACCCCAGTTTAGATGAAAGTATTTTTTTTAAATTACTGTATTTCTGTAAATACAGCCAAAAATACTACAATGCAGGCTCGGAGCTACACAGAAGGGAGGGGAGCACTTGCCCCAACTGATGTTGCACAATCCTTGTAAATATATAAAGCATTAAATGGTCATTCTTCTATTCAAGTTCATACATTGACCCCCTTATTTTTTGAAAATTTTTATGGTGGTCCTAGTGTATTCTTTTTAGTAAATCAGTTGTCAACTTACCTTTATAATCCAGTAAAACCAATGTTCTACTTTGGACTGCAGGAAACATATGTGAAATGCTAAAATGTCTTAACCCTAAAGTGCATTATGTTTTTTCAAAGAATCAAATTTCTTAACATGATGGATGATGATTTCAAATAAACTTTGCAACAAAATGAAAGATGATTTTATCACGGATATTTTGATCATATACCTTGAAAGGGAATTGCTCTCAATTATAGACGACTTTGGGAATTTAAAAGAACGTTGTATTCTGCTTTGATTTATGTTTGATACTGTTTTTTATGTAGTAATTTAGTTTTAATTCTTAATATATTTCTCATGTTTGTAATTCGAAATTTTTTACATTTCTTTGTGAATTTTTGATTTTTTTTTTTGCCCGCTCAAAAATGAAATCCTGGCTCTGCCCCTGCTACAATGGGTTGTTTCGTTCGTGTGACTTCATTAGTGTCAGCTTAGTGTGGGCCCTTTTCCCTTTCCAAGCTCGCTGTCCTATTCCTAATTGAAGAAGGGTCCCAATACCTTTGGCTTGTTGCACTGACTAATACCTTCTTTCTATTCTCTAACATCTAACAACAAAGTATTAGGAGAGGCAGGATCTAGAGGCTGGTGAGGTGTTAATGCTCTATCTAGGGAATGGTTTTGGGATTATTTGGAGCAATACCACAAATACATGCACAATAAGTTTGCGTAGATACAAGAGAAGTAAGGAAATTGTCATAAGGGCTGGAGAATGTAAGACAAGTCTTAAATGAAGTGTATTTCAACATGGTTGAACTTCACTTAAGTCCATGCGGATTTTAACAACTATTCTTTATGACGCTTAAATTGTTCCATGGTCTTCAGATATGGCTGCATTTTCATGGAATTATCAAATTTGTATATCCATGAAAGCATTTTTTGATTTGAAGAGTTTATAATGAGGGTTCTGAGAGTTACAGAGTTGTTTTTGCCATTTGTTTTTCATGCCTTCATTTTTTCTCTAGGACAAGAAAAATGGTATGAAATCAGACGGTAAAGTTGTTAAACAAGGCCCACTATGAAATCTAGAATTTGTTTTTATCTGATGAAAGATCCCTAATGGCCAAGGGTTATAAAGAAAAAAAAAGTGTTATCATTGAGTGGTCCATGAACATGGTCTTAAGCTTGAAGACCATTTTTGTAGCACCGATAAATGCCTGCAGTAGTGAAATAGCTATGAATATAGTCTTATTTCTAATCTGATCTTAAAATATAGTAGAATCTGAGAGGCTCCTGCTGCTGATAATGACATTATTTGTTGTATGACTTTTGTAAAATCATCTGGAGCCCCCAGATATATATCATTAGAAAAATTCCTGTTGTATATTTAGTCTATTGTGTGAAATATCATTAAAGGCTTTATTACTTATGTGATATATATTTTAACCCTCTTTGTTCTTTTGCAATAACAAGAAAAAGAAAACAAAATGTTTCAGATATTTCCAAGTTGTTGGGGACAGTGTAGGTTTTGTCTAGTTTTCGTTATGTTTACATTGATGATGTTGGAGTGAGACATAATTTAACTGTGGTAGTATAATTGCTATGAAATAAGTGAATCAGGTGTTATGGTTCTGTTTTTTATTATTGGCATACTGTTTTTTTTTTGGGGGAGGTCCGGTATGTATGTACTGTGTGGCTTCTTGCTTTTCAATATATTGATCCCCAATCTCTGGTCTTTCTGCAGACAACTTGGATTCTTATCAAGCGTAGTGCGGAATGGAAACCTTTGCAGTTTTTAGCTTTTGTATTTGTATATCGGATTTTCGAGAAGTTAAAAGCATTCGAACCACCTGTATCTCCCACATTTACGGTAATTTAGGGGTTTAGACAGCCTTTCAATGTTGCATGGCATTTTATACTGAGAAGCTTGTATTTATGTATTTTGGAGCCTACTTATTTTTCGTTTTTGGTCTGTGAAATATTTTATCTGATCTTGGCTGCAGGAAGATGGTGAGGATGAAGGGCGAATGTTGCGAATGGGAAAACGACTGCTTCGTGCCCTTTCACTGGTTTTTGGTTGTATAGCTGTTGCATCCTTGGTATGTGATTCATCCTTTGTTTATGATGTAACTTCCCAAAAAAAAAATACCAACTATTCTTTTGTTTGATGATTGACATGGCATAAACCTCAATGTAGTTTGTTCTGTTGGCATACTAGACCACTACGTAAAAATGTGTGATTTGTCTTGCATCTCATTTCTTATTATTATAACAGTTCAACATCATCTCCCGGCCCTTTCTTTTGTTTATTCTTCTTTCCATTGTTGTGGGTGGCAATTTGGACTCTTACACGATATTTACTGATAGGCTGATTACTGAGTAGTTGGATGGATTATGTTCCTGGAACTCGCACATTTTGAGTCTGCTTTACCCAGTATTAGGTAGGCCCTGCCTTGCTGGGCCCACTATTAGCATTAATGTTTTCAATGGGGTAGGGTGACTACTATTTTCCTAGTTATCAAAAGAAAAGATCTCCCTGATTATCAAGGAAATCATATATTGTTTCCTTTACTTTTGTACTCTTATATCGCCCTTTTATTACTTTGTAAGTCCATCTGAAGTCAATGACTTCAACATTTTTCTACTCAATAATGGTAGAAGTTTGAGCTGTTGATTAGGTGGCCAAAAATAGATTAAATGGTTTTGGGTCCGTAGGTTGGAGCCAAGCTTAATGTAGCTTAGAGCTCTTGAAACCAGGGAAGTCTGGGCTGGTGTATGTGAATGCCCAAATGAAGCCTAGTTGACACTTGACTTCTCTAAGCACAAGTTTTTCTCTAGCTTATTTCAGTTGCTCAGAAACCAAGCATGGCTGATATGATCAAGTTTTTTCCTCCCCTTCCCCTCCACCTTCTTCTCCCTGATTCATTTATACCTACTACTGGTAATATTAAGTTGACTCTATCACAGTGTTCATGATTTTAAATGTGGAAGAATGCTGTTGCTTTCGAGTGTTCTGTTTTCTTGGACATTCACCTCTTGTACAAAATTATCCTTTTGTTAAGAAGTTAATGTTTTGTTCCCAATGAAATCCGGCGCTTTTGTCAAAACCATATAAAACTTTGGTCATTTGTCATTTATAGTGAGATTTTCTTTCCGATTGGTGATTTATAGTTAGATGACATAAAACCTTTTGAGTGTCATATGATTCAAGGAGAAATTCTGTTGGCATGTCCACTTTACACCTCAAAACTACTTATGTTTTAAATTGCTGTAATGGAGTTGGCGTGGGTCAGCAGTCATGAAACTTGTATTTGCAAGAAATGAAGCTAAAGGAGAGGCAGACAGGTGAATGAAGGATAATTAGCTAAAAACCCACTTCCCCTTACATCTGCTCCTAGAAAAACCTAACAGGGGTGCCAGTGTCATTTTAAAAACGCAAGACCTGTCCTTATCCGTAGGGGTTGTGGCTGTGATTACCCAATAATTTATTTGTGAATCACACTGAATTTTCTGCTGTCTACTCATGGGCACTCTGTTAACAGGCCTCTAAATTGTCCAAATTCCATTATGCCTGGCAAAAATAATATGTTTTTCATGTCCATTCCTCTCATTTTTCAGTGTACAAATTTGCTAAAACTTTAAGCCACGTCAATCTTGTCTATATGTCCGCTTTCTCTTCATATTCTCCTATTTCTTTGAGGTCCTATCATTTACTGAACATTGACAATTACTTAAAAAACAAATGCTTTATGAACTAGAACTTTTTGCTGCCATCTCAATGGAACAGTTACAGATTTGAAGAGCCTAATTGCAATAGGGTTCTTGTGTTTTCTGGTTTATGCACTAATGGTAGTTGTTGTTCTTTTAGACCGTATAAGATGGAACCGTGTAATTGCATGCCTAGCGGGATGGATTGTTATTTTCTTTGTACAGTTTTCAATATCTCCCATTCCCAAGTTGAATTTTCATTGGCTTGAGTTTCATATCCAGCATCTTTCTTTCTTTCTTTTTATATCCCCTAGTAGATTTTTTCTTCATTTCTCCTGCAGGGATATACTGGTCTCCTAAATTTGATTGAATTGGCGGGTGGCTATATACCTTCTTTCTTGTACAATAACCAGGTACTGACATTAACTAGTTCTCATATGCTGTTGGCTTTTTTTTAAGGTAGATATAGTAGTTGTTTTATAATATGTATAATGCATGGTTGTATCTGGTTTGAAAATTCTTCTCTCTATAGTTCCGTACTATTACACCAGTAATGGTTGATTAAAATACACTTTTTAATGAAATTGAACATGGTATTCACTTTCATATGTACACTTCTGAGCAAAGGCACATGTAAATAAGAGCAAGTCCTTAGGATGCAGTGTCGCGAAGTTATTTCATTTCTAATACTGAAGACCGAAAGGGGTTTCATTCACAAGTTTGTATTTAAATACATAAGTCTACTTGATGGGTCTTGTTTCTCCATTTCCAAATAAAGGTGTATTCATGCTGTGCATGGGATACTAGGGAAGAGGAGCACCCATGTATGTGTGTTTTTTTGTTTGGGTTGAGAAGAAAGAGGGAAAGGGGGGGGGGGGGAGAATAGTTTTTGGTACCTATTTATAAAATCCCCGCCACATGTCAGAGGCTGTTGCTATAAAATTGGATAGGTATGAGATTTTGGCATCGGTACTACATTCATGTTTTTTCCCTTTTTCTGTTTTCCTTTTGGAAGTGGGAAGCTATACTTTAGATTATATAGTTTTCCCTACCCAAGAAGCATGGATATGGACACGAGACATAGATATGACATGACAATTGACATAGATATGCGGACATAGCATTACTCAAAAAGGTAAGACCTAGACATGTTGGGATATGTTGCAATAATTATGTTTAAAATATGAAATAATATAATTTATCACAAATATAAACTAGTTATAGTCCTATTCATAAAGAATTCAGTTCTTTATGACAAGTAAATCTTATGTCTAGTCATCAGGTGTGGATATTTAGATTAAAGGATTATAGTAGTTAATAATCATCAATTTTCTTATAGACAATGCTCTCATCTTCTCTATTTCTCTTCTTTATAGAAATTTTATGCATCTTTTGCACTTCTTAGATTAAAGGATCATAGGGTGGTTGTATTACCCACCAAAGATGACTGGTTCACGTGTGTGCAGGAACTTCTTGTTACTGCTTCAACTGCCATCATGCTTTACATTATGGCATCATATTACAGATAGCAAACCTTCCTTGCCGGCTGAGGGCTGATAGCAACTTATACTCGGGGAGTCTTTTCATTTTCCATTAATTTGGCCATCAACTCTTCTGATAGCAGGATTCTAAAATGTCAGTCCTGATTTTGTGAGTATTTTGATTGTGATTCAAGGCTATAGGGTGAGACTTTCTTTGCAGTGACTGTAAGGATGAACTTGAGGTGTTTCATACTAACATTATATCAAGTCCACGTGTCATTTTGATTGCACTGGGATTAGATGGCATTTACATATTTGTTTTTTTGCTCTTTTTTTCCCAAAAGAGGCAGAGGGGGATGGGCCAGATGGGGATTCCCTGTTAGTGCATGACCATGACATTTATAATTTATTATATTAAAAAGAATAGGCTTTAATAAGTTTATTCGACGGTCTCAAATAGACTAATTCAATGGTCATTTACATCTTTCTCAAAATTATTTATATTGTACAATGCCTTCAGACATGGGTTACTTTTAATATGATTCAATTCAAGTCGGGCAATCCCAAGTAGAACTTAGTGTGAAAATGATTTGGATGTCCTAAGTTTTGGCCAAGACATTGATGTCCTTGATATTAAAACAATTACTCATGGAGACCCAAATTGCCGTCAGTAGTTGATTGGCTGAGAGGTACAAAGTTTCATTTAAAAGACCTTTTTACCCTCTATTTGAGTGGCCAGGCGTAAACACACATGGATAATTCCATATCAGTACCCAAACCCATTCTGAGATCCTAACGGGGGGGCTAAAAATGAATCTCACGTTAATGGATCGCACTTGCCAAACCCCACCTCTGACGAGGAAAGAGCAATGTCACGTGGATTTAAAAAATAAATTTAAAAATTAGACTTGATAATTATAATTAGTGATTTCATTGTAGGTCTCAGCATTTATTATGATTTATTACTTATTCAATGGTTGAGATTATCAAATCTAATTTTTAAGTTTAGTTTTTAACTTCATCTAGTATTACTGATGAGGAAATAGTCAATGTAACCACATCATTATTGTCATGTAATGTCACCATCCAAGAGAAAATAATTAAATGAACAAAGTGAATTCCATTATTTTACATGGATAATTATTATATTACATAGAGGAATAGTTATAAAATTTAGTGGGATCCACTTACTAACTAATCATATTTTTTATTGAATGGTGACACCAAATAATGGTGATGGCGTGGTATCAAAACGCGGAAGTATTTTCAACAAAAATCACAGCCATCACTACCTCTGCCTAGAGAAATTATTGAATTTAACAGTAATACATCGTAAATAGTGTCACGTGGTATCACCAACTAACAATAAATAAATATATAGGTAAGTATACTTCATTTAATTTAGTGCAAATTATAAATTATCCCCTTATGGTTTGACCCGTTTTCAAATTACCTACCTATTGTTTTAAAATTACATATAACCAACCCTCTATCATTTTGGACCTAACTAAAAACCCTCAACTCCATTAACAGAATGATAAATTGACCTTATTACCCTTATTTATAACCAAGGTCTCCTCACCTAACGATTAGATCATCACATTCTTCTATCTATGTTCAACAAGGCTGGGAGAGTGAGATCTAAGATACGAGAGAAAGAGAGATGGAGAGGAAAAAATTGTCAATCAAACAACTATAAGGTTTAAATTTGCACAAATATTTGTTGGTATAACCTTTTTGAAGTTGTGTATGGGAGAATTGAATGGACAGAGATACAAATCGCGGGAAATTTTTTGATGTACATTTACGTTAGGACAATTTCAGTCTAAACACTAGAAATAGAAATTGCATGTGACGATTAGGCCATGCACTGAGATAAAATATGTACATTGAGATGGTTTATTGATTGTCATTTCTGATTTTTTTATTTATTTATTTATTTATTTTGGTTGTGTGATCATGGGGGTTCTTCGAATCTCTGTCATGAAATATTATGAATTTTCAATGGTAAGTTATGGATTTTTACCACAAAAAAGAAAAAAAAATGGAAGTATCATGGGTTGCTTCAGTATATTTGGTTTTGAGGATTGATGATTTATTTGATCCATGTTATGCATAACACAATTACTTTGGGATTTTGAGTACATAATCACATTTTTTTGTTTTTAATTCATACATGTGATGGCCCCTCTTTTATGGGATTACATTTTGTCCGACCCTATTTAGAGATCCACCGAAGTGGGTAGTCTTAACCGGACGTGTATGGTATAACAGGTAAGCCCGAAGGCTGTTCCCGTCTCTGTCTGTCGGGGGAGATGCCAACCATCTCTCTTTCCTACGAACACAATTCGACTCTACTTGTCTGCTGGTCCACCCTCTTTATGTGGACTATGTTTGATTTGAATAATGTTGCAATAATATGTGGTTTTGTGGTCCCCTGTTAGTTTGACTAATAATTTTGTGTTATTCTACGTAATTTATAAATTTTCTCTTATTTAATTCAAAATGCAGTATTGGATGATATTTTTTTTTCACCTTGAAATTGCATCACGGGGGTTATTTTTGTATGGCAGCCCATAATTACATATAAAAATGGGCTAGTTACATTTTTTTCCCAACTATGACCCGACAAGATATCCTATTCTGAGTTAAGAAGTACGTTTGAAGATGTTGAGTCAGAGCTGCCAATGTCCATGTGTAAGTAGTACAAGTTATCTAGATTCAACCTATATAATGAGCTTGTAATCATTAATTCTAATAGGAGATGATGGATTGTGCTCTATTTAGAAAGTCGTCAAGCAAGTAATAATTCTCGGTAGAGTTCAAGGTAGATTTACAAGAATATGAGAATTTTCGTGGGAAAATAAATTAATAAAAAAAATATTATGTATTTGAGAGAGTGATTTGGTAATTTGGAATTTGAAATAAATAAACTAAAATTGTTTAAAATGTAATGTGAAAAAAATACTAAAGCATTGGGTACTATTTCAATAACACTTGGATAACAAATTAATCATAATTTTCAATTTCAATTGGAAATCAACTAGGGAGTGAAACCAATTAAAAGATTTCGCCATATTAATTAGGAAATTCTCTTAGAGTATAATCAACGAGTTAATCTAAATAAATTCAAACATTCAATTATTAATTTCAAGCATTCAACATGTCTGAAATCAATAATAAATCAAGCAATTAACCAATCAAACATCCAAATTCATAAAAACCAACAAATCAATTAATTAGATGAAAACTCTAACAATTCAACCCAATCATGTACATCTAGCTATTTAACTCATAAAGAATCTCAAATATCCATTACAATTAGCATAATAATTTAAAAGATTATATAGAGAGAACGCTTTGCTAAAATAAGAGGAATTAAATTATTCCAGTAATCATCAAATGAAGAATATATGATAAATTTAATACCCAAATGAAACGAAACCTCCCCTAGCCTTAGTATAAGAGATTAGTTAGCCATAAAGGATGAGCTAATCACAGAATTACGGAAGAAAATTAATGAAAAAAATTTCAGATTTAGTAAAAGCTCTCAAAACTCTGTAAAAAGTACTTTTTTTGATTGGTTAGGAGCAAAGACATGCGTCTGGATGTGAATTAAGTAATGTTCGGACGTGACAAGTAGTTCAACACGCGTCTGGACGTGGATTAAGTGACGTCCAGAGATGGCCTTCTGGAAGCTTAGCCTGTTTCTTCCTCTAATGCAGCAGCTCACATCCGAACATGGATAAATGACGTCCGGACGTGGCCTCTTGAATTAAGTCTTCAATTTTCTCTTTTCTTTTGTGTAGTCCACTCTCATGTTTACCTAGTTGTCTCCTAATCTTTCCATTTCATCTACAAAATAGACAAACACCAATTAAATCATGATAAAATCAAATACAACATTAATTTCATACAATTAAGTTCAAACCCGTGACAATTAGCCCAAAAATGATAGGGTAAATATGTAATATTTAGAGCAAATCATTATGCTTAAGGTCTACCAAGGCAAAGATACAATTGTGGTGTATGGGGAGAAGGGCCAAGTCCCAATATAGGTTATATAAACAGAAATTTAATTTGATGCAGAATAGTCTTCTAGTGATGAGGAACCAAATTGGATGACAGAAGGGTTGGAAACACCTTATGAAGATGTATTCAATAATGTTGGGGCTGACAATGGTTTTGCTAGGTCTGATAATGTGCAATTTGGTGATGATAATATTCACACTAGAGAAAATATGGTTGAAACTAGAACTGAAACTATGGCTGATAAAGGCTGGACATATGGGTGATAAGACTGGATATGTGGTTAATGGGGCTAAACTTGTGCCTGATGGGGCAAAACAAATAGCTGATAAAGCTAGCTATGTACCTAATGGGACTGCAGCTCAACCACCTCATCCACAAAATAGAAACAACAAAGATATAAGTGAAAACACATCAGGTAATGGACCAAGTGTTGGTGAAACAGGTTGGTATTCTGAAAATGAAAATGAATGGGGTACGCTTGGTAAGAAGGTTTATTAAATGAAATTGATGATGATTATCCAGAGTTTGATAAAGATAGAGACATGGTTAATCCTAAGTTAACAGTTGGGATGAAATTTTCATACTCGTAGATATTCAGGATGCCTTAAAGGAAAGGGTCATGCAAGGCAGTAATGACTTGAAGTGGGTAAGAATGAAAACAAAAGGGTCAATGTCGTTTGTAGGTATGGATGTAATTGGAGAATCCATGCTTCTCCTATTAGAACGACGAGAACTTTCCAAATTAAGTAAATCAATAGGTAGCACACATGTGGCAATAGTTATGAAAATGATTTGGTTGGTTCAAGGTATTTGGCTAGGAAATACATGGAAAAAAACAAGGGGCAAACCTAATATTTACTTGAAATCATTCCAAAGGTCAGTTCATAGAGAAATTTTTGTAGACGTCGATCTGAGCAAATGTTATAGGGCAATTGATGTGATTGAATGTGATATGATAGAACAATATGCTAGGTTGTGGGACTATTGTGAAAATGTAAAGAACTATAATCCTAACAGTGTGTTGATTATGCAGTTTGATAGCCTATTTTGGATGATTCTCCAACATTTCAAAGATTATATGTGAGGTTAGATGCACAGAAAAGAAGATTTCTTGGAGGATGAAGATCTATTATAGGTCTTTGATGGTTGTTTATTGAATGGGGTTTATGGAGGTCATCTGACAAGTGTTCTTGGCAGAGTTAAGAATGATAATATGTTCCCAATTGCCATTGCATTGGTTGAATCTAAATGTGAGGATTCTTGGTCTTAGTTTATGGAGCAGCTAATGAGTGACATAAGCATGTGTGAAGAGTTTGAGTGGTCCTTCATCAGTGATAAATAAAAAGAATTGGTTGATACATTACAAACACCGGTGCCTACAGCAGAACATAGACATTATTTAAGGAATCTGTACCAAAATTTTAGACAAAAGTATAATGGAAAATTATTAAAAGATTTGTTTTGGAAGGCAACTTCAACTGGGAATGTGAACACACAATGAAGGAGATAGAGAAGGTTGATGCTAAGGTAGGGAACAAAATCAATGCCCATCAATGGCTATCAAGGATCAATCCTTGTCACTAGACCAGGTCACATTTTAGAATGAGGCCTAGATGTGAAGTCTTAGTCAATAACATGTCATAGTCTTTCAATGATGCAATAATGAAGGCCAGAGACAAACCTATTGTTGGAATAGTTGAATGGATCATGAGGTATTTGATGGACAGGATTCAAATGAAGAGGACAGGGATGAAGAGATATGACTGAGTTATTTGTCCATTAATAAAATCAAAGTTGGAACATATAATGGCGGAGTCTAGGAATTTCTTTGCTAGCTAGACAGGTGAGGAAAAGTTTGAGGTATAATGTTTAAACAAAATATCAGGCATTCCATGTAAATTTGGGATAGAACATGTGGCTGTAGGATATGGGATGTATCAGGCATTCCAAGTAAATATGATGTGAGTGCCATTCAGAAGTTTAGGATGAGGTCTGAGGATTATGTTCATCCATATTGTAGAAGAGAGGCTTACATTGATGTGTATCAAAATTTGATATATCCAGTACCAAGTTATCATGATTAGGTACACACAAACTATGATCCAATACTACCACCATTATATAGGAGACAACTTGGGAGACCCAAGAAAATGAGGAGGAGAGACACAGATGAGCCAAGAAATCTATGTAAAGCATCCAATAAGAACTTGTTAGTTACATGTGCCAAGTGTCTCAAACAAGGACATAATATCAGATCTTGCAACAATGCACCACACCCCATGTTAAAAAAGTATAAGGTACACATTTTAAGTGTAATGCTCGTGTTAATTTCTACATTTTAAATGTGCTAGAAGTTCACTATCAATGCACATTTTAAGTGTATTGTAGAAGTCCACAGGCAATGCACAAGATTCACAAAGTGCTGCTTGATGCAAACAGTAGCGCTGCAACACAACCTAATCCAATAGTACACCAATCTCCATGGGTGAAGAATTATGTGTATAATCATCAAAGACCACATAAACTTCCATTAAGAATTGGTGCAACAAAGGACGAGATGTTGGAGTTGCTGGTAAGGGTACATTAGTTGGTGTTGGGGTTGCTGGAGTTACTGGCAAGCATACACTTGGGGTTGCCAAGGTTGTTGGATCAGTTAGGGTTGCTGAAAGGGGTGGATCAGTTAGTGTTGGCAGGAGTGTATCAATTGGAAGGAGTTCATTAGTTGGAAGGAGTGCAAAAGTTGGTGGTGAAAACAGGGATGTATCAGTTGGTGGTACTGGAAGAGGTGGATCTACTATTAATGGTCTACCAGGGGTGTATCAATTGGTGGTGCTGGAAAAGGTGCATCTACCACTAGTGGTGCTAACGGAAATGAATCTACTACTAGTGGTTCTAGTAGTAGTAGCCCAAGCATTGGAGCTACTGGTAAAAGTGAAACTGCTGTTGAAGGTGCTGGCAAGGGTGGCCCAACAATTGCACGTCTTTTGGACAAGATTAGGCAGTGAAAGAATTTGAATAGAGTCTAAATTAGAAAAATTTTATCCTTTTGTCCTACCCCTTTTTTCGATTAGAATCTTTTTTTCCTAGTTAATCATATAAACTTCATGTGTATATGTTGAAGTTATATCTTTCTAACTCTATGACCAGAATCAACATCTTTAGAAATTATATCTTTCCTTCAAGTAGTTGTAACTCAGGTTCAATCCGATGGTCTTCATTGTCTGGCTGTCTGTAGACACGAAGCTTTGATCAACCTGTTCCTCACGTGATGTGAAAGGAGTCTCGGATGGACTCCTTTTGATTGTGTAAGGATGATACCAAGCCCAAAATTTGTAGTCTTTTCCCTCACACACAAAATATAGTTTACCTTTAGTTATTTTTTATAATTTGCCCTTTAATTTAGTGACTACTATGTCATGTCCGTGTAGAAAAATAACCACCACGTTAAAAAACAGTGGGGTTCACTTTGTCTACCATAGGTTTTTACTCCTGTATCAGGGCCCCACTATCCAAACCCCTTTCTGTTGTTGCCCTCCAGCACATTTAAGTGGCCTCCAATTCCAACACTGCCTCCTAAGTGTCCTCTATGAACCTCAACTCCATTGCCGTTTTCCTCCATCACTGCACAAGTCTTGAACTTTCCTTATTTTTGGCTTAGCCCACAATAACTTCCTCTAGAACTCGCTTCAATACAATGGTTATATACTCTTCGAAGCTCCAAAACATGAATGAGATGTTGTAACCATGTCTCGGTTAAATAATAATTAAAGTTGCGGATTCTTTGTGCACGGGGGATTGAACTGAACAAATTGAAATAGTGAGTTTGCATCGATGCTAATTTTTCAAACTGGAATTGAATAAAAAGTTTTTTGGGTTAATCACATCCACCTCCTAAGATTTGCGCAAACAACAGGTAAACCGGTTCAAGAACATAAAATGTTGCGATCAATTATGGATTCCCTTCATAAGTTATAACTTCTCGTTTAAAAACTGTAACTTCCATGATCCATTATAATATTTTGAAATTTATCTAGTTGTAACTTATACCTCCAAACATTACAACGTGACCTTAAAAAATTATATTTTTTTTGTACGATACTAGTACCGTAGTCTTCCTCCAACTCTTCACTAGAATTTGAACCCTCCCTTTTGTCAGTTTAGTCATTCATCTAAAAATTCACCAGGTGTCACTCCCAGAAAGATCAAACTAATGACGCCCCAAATATGGATGGTTGAACTTGATAAAAATCAATTAAATTTTAAATTATGAGATTGCTTTGCCCACTGCCCCCATCTGTAGTGACCAGGGGCCGGAGCCAGAAATTTATACGTGGGTGGACACTAATCACAAGTTTTAATTTTTGGCTTCCTAAGGATTAAAATAAAAGACGCATAAATTTTTTAAATCTTATATAATACTTGAACTTTCATTGACAAAAATGACTAAAAGCCGATGATATACATGGGGTATAGAAACACAAAAATCTACAATACAAGATTCTAATTAAACCTCTTTACAAAATATGAGACTGACTATAGCCATTTACAATTGTCCTTGACCGGTTTTCATATTTTGAAAGCGTTGCTTGATAACTTCATTATCAATGCAATCAAAAATGTCATTCTCTATATATACAATCTGTTTTTTGTGCTATTCTAAATATAGTAAAATTACTTATTGAAATTTCTAATTTAAAATTTATAGGTTAAAACAAAACAGTAATAATGAAGAACGAAACAGTTATAATAGTATGTACGAAACAGTAACAGATACGAACAAAATAGTAACAAAATAAATCTGTGTTTAAACAATATAAAAATTGACCAATTTGCACAACAGACACTGTTATTGAACTTTAAGTAGATCAAGGTTAATGTTTGACACTATGTCCTTAACACAGATTTCGCCCCTTATGGAAATCAAAGTGTCTACCTCCTAGGATACAATGATTTTCACGTGAATAAAAGTAACACTTCAATCTACTCGCCTAGCAAACCAGAAATTATGTAATGTACTCTCCAAATGCAGACTATTTTAATGCCAATATGTAATGTACTAAAGTCTACCTTAACTCCGAAAATAATTGATGCATAATGGCAATGAGTCTGGATTTATATAGACAAATTGGTGATTATTCTGAACAATCACCATACGAAAAGACACAATCCATAAGACACACATGCAACCAGAAGACACCAACATGTAACTGTTCACTCTTGAACAGATGCAATTAAAATTTAGAACTGGAGGGAACATTAACCTGAACCAATGTGAATTTTAAATCCAACGGATACCGAAATTAAATTATAGATTAAGAAATTCACGCCCAATTTGTTAAATAATGTTTTTCTAAAAAGATAGGGTTTGGTCTAACTCGCACCCGAGCCCGGCCAGGCCAGGTCAGGTTGTGGTGAGGCAGGCGAGTGGCGCATGTGCATGTGTGTGGTTGAACCAAAGACATTTAGTCGCTCACTCCACTCACAAAATTGTGATACCCCTTGGGACCCAATCTCATAAAGCAAACTTAGCCTATATATACCCATGTTGAACTTCTTCTTTAACCAATGTGGGATTGGTGTCGAATTTCATGTTGCACAATCTCTATTTTCATATTTTACAAAGGTCACTTTAGAACCTATTTTCTCATTTGTTTCTTACTCGATTTGAGCAAGTGAATATATTATGTTATTCTCGTCAAGGAATAGAATACGAACTCACGAAAGTTTACTCAAACAACGAACGAGTCCTACTTTAATTTGAGCTCAAACTCAACCAAAAATTTAGTTTCTAACACTTAAAAACTCTTTTGGTCCAACACAATCAAGTTATCTATCATTCATTGATTGCCCCATTCGATTATGCAATCAATTCTTCAGAATTTTCATAACTGAAAGTGCTATCTCTACTGTGGCAGTCGTAATTGGCAAAATCAATGCCAAAGTGACAAGTAAATAGACCAATTGATATACGACATTTTTTTGTTCTCAACCATTTTTTAAGCAAGATCCCTAATTTTTAGCAAATTTGAAAACTCAATACTATAGTGCATATCAATAATATAACTATCAAATTGATCAAAAAATATCATGAACTCTAGCCAAAAAAATTATTCTAGATAAAATTATGCAAGACAAATCAATTTCTTCTGTGAGTTGTATAGTGTAATTGTGTCTTGAGTGTGTTTATGTGTGTGTGCGCGCGTTATGTTGTGAGCGTGGGTGTGTGTGTTGTGTCGTGTTAGTGCGTGGCTGGACGTGGGTTCTATATTTGGAAAGAGAGAGAGATGGCTACTTGATGGTGGGGTTCCATACTTCCATGGGTCATGGCAGAAGAAGTCTACGGTAAAAAAGAGAGAGGAATAAAGAAAGGTTGTTGTTGAGAGAGAGAGAGAGAGAGAGAGAGAGAAGGGAGGAAGGTTTAAATGGGTCGACTTGCCTTAATTATTTATATATAGGGTGGGCCGGTGGGCACAATTGATTTTTTGTATGGGTTAGACTTAATTTTATATTCTTGGGTGAGCACAGCCGCACAACTAAGTACTTAAGCATATATATATATATATATATAGTTAATAATTTTTCTTTTCAGGGTGGGCAAGTGCCCTTCCTGACCCACAGCTACCTCTGCCAATGGTGGGGGCCGAGTGAAATTTTTTTTTTGGGCTATCAGCCACTAATTGGCAAGATATGAGCAAAATAATAAAATTATATCTTAAAAATTCTAAATTTTAACTTAATTGTAATCCATAACTTAAAATTTAATCAATTATAACTTAATACTTAACTAATTTATTAATTTGCAAAAAAAAAAAAATTAAATTTGTATGATCTATGAATCACAACTTAAAACTTATAATTTACAAGGAAATTTGAGAGCCGATCCACTTTTTAAGACTTTGGCAAAAGGTCTACTTAGAAACTTTGTTTAGGTTTAAATCCATTTCGATCTCTATTATCCAAAACACCCTCAATAGTTACATCTAAGTAAAATAGATTTGAAAATTAAAAATTCTTAATTTTTTAGAGTTTTTCTCACATTATTCTCTCTCTCTCCCCCCTCCCTCTCTCTCATGTATCTATCTATATACATATAGATTAAGATGATTTCAAAACAAAAATAGTAACATTACATCTAATTAAAACATACTTGAAAGCTAAAAACTCCTAAATTTTAGGGTTTTTCTCACATTAAAATTATTTTTATCTCTCTTATATTTATCTATATACACATATAGATTAGACTATTTCTCTCATATTTTTGAAAGTTACTTTTTTCTCATGTGTATATATAATATTTTTCTCATGTATATGTATACATACACATAAGAAAAGTAGGAACATTCAAAACAAAAAATAATAATATTAAATATTAAAATTTTGAAAAATAAAACAAAAAATATTAACTGATGGGTTAAGCTCAAAGGTCCAACTCATGTTATAAATCAAGTTCAAGTTTATAGTCTGACTCCAAGAGATCTAACGAATTCAGCCTAGTGTGGCCAACCCGGTCAAGCTCATCAGCTCTACCCAGTCAAGCTCATCAGTGTGGTCAACCCGATCAAGCTCAGCAGCTCAAGGAGCTAAGGGAGCAAGCAAGGTCATCCAAAGCCTTATCTTCGCTGTCCTGGAGATAGTCAACACCCCACTTCATCCTTTGACCGAATCTCATGGAGAACACCGCAACTGCCTAGCACGTTGAAAAGAACTCGTTAGATCCAACAAACTAGCCAACTACTTACTAATATCTTGCTCAAATCTGTTAGAAGGGCGACTATAAATTGTAAGTCCCACCAACACTTGGGTGACAGATCTCACTCTGTTGAGCACGACTCTCTCATTTCTCTCTAAGTTTGTACTCTCTGCTTCCTGCACCCATGAGTTAATAAAGTATCAGGCAACCAAAGCCATTCAAAAGTGGACATAGGTCATGTTGACTGAACCACAATAAATTGATTGTGTCTCTCCATCTCCTTACTTGACTCTTGCATTTATTATTCACACTTGACAGGTGGTGCGTAAAATCATTTTGTGCATTATCATTAACATTCAAAAAAAATATAGTAACATTCAATATTAACATTAAATATTAATATTTTGAAAAATAAAATAAAAAATAGTAACATTTAAAATAAAAAACAATAAATTTAAAACCAAAAACAATAATACACTTACGTGGAAAGATCAAGAGACTCCTCCCAATAACTAAACTGCCTTAAATTTGCCACCATGCTTTTACTTCTTGAAGTTTCAGACTGTGAGAATTGTGCAGAAATCAATCTCTAATGGCAACGACGAAGAGGATTAGCGGAATTGTTGCCATCAGCCGTGCAGTCGAAGGCTTCGTCGCCTACAAATCCACTCTATATAGAAGCAAATATAGATAGATTCCATAGAAAGCTTGAAGAAGAAGATAGAGGCACACAGAGAAACTAAGTGAAACAAATATTTTTCATTCCCATTTTCAGTTCAATATACAAGTATTTATAGTCAATCTTAGTTACAATACTAGCTAGGACTAACTAACTAACAGACTATCTTGTAAGCAAGTGGCTTCGGCAACTGAATCCAATGCAGTCACGTGACAGTAGTTGATATAAGGGAAATGTTTGTGTGTAGTGTTGGTATTGTGTAATAAATATGTTGACGAATCCAACTCCGGCAATCGAACTCAATGAATCTGGCAATTCGTGATTGCTACTTTAATGTATGAACAAAGAAAAACACAAAAGGTTTGTTTGGTTGCCATGTAGTAAAAAAATAGACTCTATTAGGTAATTCATGCTAATTCTGTATATGTAGATAAAATACATGATTAAATATGGGACAAAAATATTATGCATTGTAATATAATATTTGGTAAGACACTGAATTAAAAATGAGATAATAGAGTACCAACTGCATATTGACTAAAAAACTATTAATCTTGTATAGTTATTGATATTTTTGTTTATCTATTGGGTAAAATAGTAAATTTACAACTCAATACGTTTGAATTGGACTATAATACTACCTCTCCAGGTGATGTTATAATCAGCTTAATAGTATGGATACAATATATTATTTGGATAAGAATTTTGAAATAAGACTATCTATAATTCATAGAGGGCTCGTTTGGTAGATGTATTATGAGGGGATTAAATATTGTATTATACTATTTTTTATTTAATCGGGTCTAATACTTTATTTGGTAAGTAAATTTGATACCGTATTAATTTCAAAAAAATATACTAATCATATATTTTTATACGTTATATCTGTATTATGCAGGTGTTTTAATACCACCAAAATAAGTGGTATTATAATCCAACTCAAATTTATTATTTTACACATTTACCATTATAACCCTCAACTGATAAAATCAAATTGTCATCAATGTAACAAACACTGATTGAAGATATTTTTGTTAATTCAACATTAATACAATAAAATAATTTTTTAACCAAATAACCGATTTGATTAAATAATTACTATCCAATGTTTATATTGTGTATTATCAAACACTAGATAAAATTACGTATTATTCTAATACCCTATTTAGTTTTATCTTTTGTCCTTCTATATTGTATTAAACTGAATTATTTTATCTAATCCATCCATTTCTAATACGACAACCAAACGAGCCAAGAGTGTTTTTGCAACCAACTGTTGGGTAATTTTGAATTAGAGAATCTTAATCTGTTATGACTTTGTAATCTACCATTTATTACTGCAACCAAACTATTCTAAAGCATTGGTAAAAGAAGAAGATGGATAATATCTACACTTAAATTTGAATTTCAAATATTATTAAAAATATCTAGAAGATCTCCATTCGACTGAATTGTGGGTAACTGATTTTCCTAGTTTGGAAACCAGGTTCAACGTGTAATAAAGCATTCTTGATCAATAAGGTATTTTTGTAAAAATAAAATAAAATAAATGGAGTTAACTACTTACTAAAAAGATAAGAGTGTGACTTAACATCAAATATATATTTAAGGCATGGACTTTAATCATTATAAATTCTCTAAAAAGGACAGACTCTTAATTATTACTAATTTAAAAAGGGGAAATTCAGTATGGGTATGCCTTGGAGGACTTATTTGACTTTAAATACATATGTTAGACTTGTAAGTCATTAAGTCCTTTTATGCCTAAAATTTTGGTCAGTAACTACACATTACAATTTTTTTTTTGGTATTACTTATTACCCTTAGCTTATTTCATGCATAACAGATTGACAGTTCTCTTTTTTCAAATGTGTAAAACCTGGATAAGAGATTTTCAAATTTTGTGATTTTAGAAACCATTTGAATTTTGAAAATTTTTCTAAAAAATTATGCAATTAATAGTCAAACAATTCTGCCATTAACAGCCGAACTTCAAACGAAAAAAGTCATTGACATTTTGCGAACTAGCAATTGGAATTTTGTTGTTCGGCCATTGTCATTTCTTGGAACAAGGAACTGGTTTTGTGTATTCTTCATCCATTGACGTTTTTTTGAAATGGGTAAAAATTGAATCAATTGTCGTCAATCTTTGTTGTCATGTGTAGATTTATCCTTTAAGTATGTGTTTTTGTTGTTGTTTCGTGTTCTATATCCACTGAGGATTTTCTTGAACCGGTATTCGAATTTATCTTCTTCAACTATTTACGTTTATTCGAAATAGGTTATAATTGAATCAAATCAAATTTATCTTATTTAGAAGACGATTTTTCGAACAAAGTTGCACTTGGAGCGCATTCATCCTTCTTTTATACACCGGCTCTTTGTTATCAAATTTGAAGTATTCCTTCAATTATGTGTGTTATTTTTATATTGTTGATTGTTGTTGAATTTTGAATATTTATAAAATCTGAATTGGAGAATTCAAAATTATTATTGTTCTTTTTTAATTTTGGTTGTGTGATGTCAGAACAATCGTTTTTGTGCTCAGTATATCATCGATCATTATTTCTTATTTATAATTTCATTATAGATTAAAAAAAATTCTTGGATATAAATCCAATTTTTTTTTTTTTGTATATGTCTCTATTGTTGTCACAGTTTTGAGTTAAATAATTCACATGTTTCTATGAATTATGTTAGATCATATTTTGTAATTGACTAATTTAGTGAAGTTCAATATAAAATTTCAACCACTTTCTCGTCATGATACTATCAATTTCAAAATCCGAAAGCTACATTGGAAGGAGGAGATCAAGCGTTAAAGCTAAATCATTCAACCTCCGTATACACTTTCATACTTAAGACGAAGATAATGACCCAGACACCTAAGATGACCTCTTAGTTATTTTTAACTTAGGATGATTATGATGAAAAATAGAATTAGAAACGATTCGATTTTGACTCCTATGGACTTTCAAAGAAAAGTTTTTCTAAACTAATTTTTATGTTTTGATAATATAGTTTGAGTCACAATTAGACCCCTCTTTGAACAACACCTTTAGTGCTCAAAATGACAAGTTTTTTTTATGGTTTTAAGCTTAAAAAACCTATAGAAATAGCTCTATGCTCGCTAGCCTTCCTAGAGCAGTCTCTTGATGACATATGAGAAAAAAGATAAAAGGCCATCAAAGGCAATACAGGGCTCACTCTATGAGTTCACTCAAGCGATCTCCATGGTCGTTCGAGCAGTGTTTGTGGTTGCTCGAGTGGTGCTTGTCTTAGTCGTGTTTGAAATGCGGTTTTCACTCAAGTGACAACCGCACTATGATCATCCTCCCACCAATTGAGCAGTCGTTTGTTAATCTAAGTTTTCTTATTTACTAAGACTACCCTTACTCCGAACATACAAATAGGGAGTGTCTTTCCCACATTTAGGTCAAGCCTTAAGAGAGATTTTTGAAGAAAAAATCTATCTTTCAACATTGAGAGCTTCCACCACAACCTAGATCCCTAAGAATCCAAAGGCTACCACTAGTAATTCTTTTCATCCTCACAACATGAAGTACGAGAGCTTGTTGGTGAACAAACTCATTGGTGTGTGCATACCGAGAATTATTAGCGTGCCCATAATCGCTCGAGACCTAGACGAACTGTGCAACGGGAAGCTCCAAGTGAAGCTACACCAAACGTCGAAGAGGGAGTTTCGGCAAAGAGACATAGCAAGAAAATGAACATCTAACCATGGATATTGATTGAGGTATAAGACTCAAGTACCTGTATATTAACTTGGCGTGTAGTGGATTAGGTTTTGATGAACTTCGAGTGGTTTCTCTCAATTTTTTTTCGAGGAGTGTTTTTCGCAACACCAAATTGCTTGTAACTCTAATTTTTTATTGTATACACTTACAATTGTGAGCACACGCGCACACTATGTGTTTGATGTTTTGATTGCTTGATATCATGTCATCCATAGTTGTGCAACTTGGATTTGTGAGATTCGGTATTGACATGAGATGGATTACAAGTGAATTAATTGCATATTAATTTAATCAATCGTCATGTATGTTATGGGTTGTGGTGATTAAAGGGATTCTCACATTCATTGGTATATATTTGTTAGAATAGGTAATTATGGTAGATATAGGTTTTAATTCGTAATTGATTTGGACAAAAATTGTAAACTTATTCACCCCTCCTCTAGGCTAAGTGTGTTAGTCTCCATGTGCATAATCATGGGGGAAGATCCCCATTGGATTTTCCATCTCGGAACAACAAATTATATCAAAATAAATTATATTTTCTTATTTCCAAAAAATTCTCCTTTAAAATTTTTTGAATTTGAGAATTAATTTCAATATCTGATAAGCAGATTTTACATTTTGGACTTATATCACTGTTTGGTGTCAATGTTTCACTAATGTAATTGCCTCGTTGTTTTAAAAAACACATCCATTCATTTTGTTAATTACATGAGTATCAATGAAGGAAAATGGTGATATTTTTATGGAAATATGGTTTTGAGACATCATTTATTTGAATTATCATAGGAAGAAAATTGAGATTTTGCCGCTATTATCTAAGAAGCAGCCTGGCTAACCAAAGAAATGTAGAATAATGTATAGGGATAAACTTATTAGGTGAATTCGTTGTGATTGTTGTGAGCAGTTAGGTAGCGACAACAAGAAAACTTGTAATGAGCCTTTTGTGATTGAATAATTGTTATGAATTCACTACTTGTCTACATATTTATGTCCTTTTTTTTATTATTGTAATTTGTTGTCACTAAATGGAATCACTCTATGTGGAAATGTCATAGTGTAGTGTCACACTATATGAAACTATGAAATGCATGGTGTCACTCTTTTCTAAGTGTTACATTTTCATGTATTATTTAACATATGCTAAGGTTGGGATGAATGTGTAGAAATGTGTAAATCAATTTGTGAAAGCAAGTATATGTATGTTGTTATTGTTTTCTTCTTGTGTTGTTGCCTACATAGGACTACAAAGAGTGACATCACAGACAATACAATCCAAAAAAAAGAGTGATACCAAAGAGTGAAATCATAGCTTTGTAGTGACCAAGCTATGCAATTAGTTGGTCACCTTATAGTGTGACACCCCAAAATCCGGGGGTCCCGTTGATCGCCCATCAACCCGCGAAATACCTGTGGATATCGTATAACTCGATACCACACCGTTGTGTCCAATTTACCGGGATTCATAATTTAACAAAATCGGGCAGAGTCTCCTTTATACAGGAAAACTCTACCCAAAACACAACCTGTGCACCGTACCATCACATGACCCATCTGAGGTCCCATATACAAATGTTGACCACACCGGAGCCATTTATAAGAAAACATTGACCACACCAGATCCAATTATCCATACTTTCACATCATGAGTTTATGCATTAAACATAATTAATACAAATTCAAAATTATAATTCCTTTACAAACATTACATGTCAAAACGTAGTTTTAACAAAAGTTTACAAAACAGTTATGGTTAAAGGCCACATGTCATCCCCTCTTCACCCTTGAGGCCCTGAATGAGAGTCCTCTGCCGGTACGCACCCCACACCTGAAATGTTTCTCATATAGGGTGAGCCAACGTCCAGTAGAATACTTCCTACAGAGGTTATTCCCCATCCTAAGTGCATATGAAATGTGCACATGCAACAAGCCATCACAATATCCACTCCAACAATAATAGACAATTCAATATTGAAAAATGATAATGTCATGTCATGCCATGAAATGAGATGAGACTCACTCATGCACCTAATCCCGAGTCCACACCGACTCTCACCACATAATGTGATGCACTTGTATAATGAACCCGTCAATTGACGAAAATACATTCAATGATCGTTTGAAATAAAGTTATGTTTTTCTTGTAAAACCAAGTCATTGATGGATGATACCCATTGAATGGGTGATTTGTACAATAAAATCTTGTGTCTTTGTTGGGTAGCGGAGTTTTGGAATCGCACCGCAGGTTCCGCAGACCAAATACATTTTTCTGGAATTTCACCGCCGGGAAGTGTATGAATCAAGTTGTCGCGTTTTTCACCCGAGGGAGAGTCTAGCCCTACTTGTTGTACCCGACACAATTTTTCTCATGAATACAACCGTGCGACTCAATAGGATGTTTCATCCCACTTTCCAGAGCCCATTACCAACCACCAAGGATGATGTTTGATCAACCATGCACCCACACACCCACACTCAAGCTTATGGATGTGTTTACCCCGTGCATATGCAATATAATGCATCATTGCGAACTACTACCATGTTCAATATGTAATGAATGTTATATGAACAATATCAACATATCCCATGATCAATTATATCCAAACATATAAATTTCATGATCATCATAATACTAACATATCGTTAAGCATACATCAACATAATCTTCCAAGTTGTAAATCACATCATAAGTATATGATTTCACTTTACCACATTTTCCAATCATGTTAATTTATCAAACACAACTTCAATCATTCAAGGTAATTTATCAAACACCTTCAAGGCACCAATCATGTAATCACATAATTCACTCATATTCATCGTATAACTCAAGAAATCATATTAAGTGATTTCTACCGTTGACCACCCATAAATTCATGCAAAGATCCATGAATGTCACACAAATCGACATCACATCAATAATATCCCTTTTGTCCGAATTTTAACTCACACGTGTAACCCGTGATCCTTTAATCATTTAATCCAATCAAAGTCTAACACACCTCGATATATATCATTTGAAACCAAAGAACACATAGTGATGAGTGAAAAATATTGCATATTTGAAGACCTCATTACATGCATTTTAACTCAACTTTTGCATGTAAGTACTTAGAGTGAGCCAAAATTATGAATAATGTTGATATTTGGATGTTGCAAGTATTTATAGCATAAATCAAGTATTCTAGAATCTTGCAACTATCTGGGATGTGTGGTGAAGGTATGACCACATTACATGAGGATTTGGAGGCTTAGAAGTTAAGAAATCAAAGAGGTATCGGTGTTTGGTAACAAAGGCACCAACACTAGCTCCCTCTGGTGGAAGTATCTCTGTTTTTCTCCATTTTGACCATTATCTACTTATTATCTGGAAAAGTTAAAAACATAAAAGTTGTAGATCTAGATGCCTTTTGTATTGTGTCAAAATTTCAACTCAATCCAACGGTAGGATCAAAATTTATGACGATCCTACAACAACTGGTCCGGAGTAGAAAAGTGTACCGACTTTTCTTCACCCAATTTCTATATCCATTGCAAATCCTTTATTACAAGATTTATTTAGCACATTTAGGCACCATTTTCCCACAATTAACATACACTAATTGTGCATTCAACAAGATAATTTATCTCAAGTCATGCCACCCATCCTCAATACCCTTTTTTAACTAAACCATCAATTTCAAACTAGAAATTGATTATATCATTCCCACACCAACTCCATAATCATAGGCAAGTGAATTACATAGTTCTATATGCCTACCATTTTTTCATCCAACCAATTATGGTAAGAAAATTTTAAAATACACAAAATAATCCATGTAAACTCAATTTTTCAAGAGTTTACACTAATAGCTTCCACATATCAAATGTGAGCTAAAACTTGGTTTTTCTTCCTTCTCTTTTAATCTCCCTCACTTTAGGTTTCCAACAAGCAAGAACACACACACACACACACTGATGTATGAGTTAAACACACTCACTTTACTACATATTAAAGTACACATAACTTCCATCCAATAAATTATACAAGTACTTCCACATAGCAAAACAAAGTAGGACTTGAATCAAATCCATTCTACACCTACTTCCTCAAGGCATAAAATAACATTTGCTATTTAATCACAATTCATAACACACATGTTATACATAGCTCATGCTACTAACATATTCAATTTTCAAGGGATTTCACAAGTGATTCCCACATATCACATACAACTAGAAATTGACCTAAGTCATTTCTACACCCTTTTTCATTCTCATTTTATCTATTTCACATGTATAGGTGAGTGATATATATATATACTCTTTAATAACCTACACATTTCACATACACTATAGGTAGGAAATGAACCAAGGTAGGAAAACTCCTACCTCTTTGAAGTGTGGAGACTTCAAAAACACCAAAACAAGCCCCAAGTTCTTGATTTCTCAAAAATTTATCTTTGAATCTTTGGTGAAAATCGTTATTTTTGGTACTCACACGTAGCCCTCGTCGCATAGATTGACTTTAATTTTTGGCCCGACGGAACTCCGAGAATCAACGGAAAAAAACTTGAAAACTCTATTTCTCTCTTCTCTTCCTTCGACGTCTAAAACCAGCCAGAAAATGGGTAGGAAATATCTGATTTTTCAGATATTTCATCCTGTTTATACTTTTCCTAGGCTTGGCTCGAGTCGCGCCACATGTCCCCCTTTGTCCGGGTCCGTTTTCGCCCTGAAACGATTAAATTTCATACCGGTTTAAGCTCAAAATATTTTATATGAAATTTATTTAAAATATTTTTTAACTTTCAAAATTTTTATAAAAATTTTATTTTTTGTGGTCACTGGATGCCTGTTGTCTCGAAAAACGTGAAAAATTTGACTATCTCGAAATTCGATAAAAATTGACAAGGCAGCTAGATTTCGCGATGCGAATTCAACGGTGAAGTCTGTTGTTTCATCCAAGCTCTATAAAATATTTATTTTAAATCTGCATAATAGTGACAAATTACTATTTTGCCCTTTGTCGGAAAAAGTTCAAATTTTTCGGGTTTTACATATAGTGTCTCTCTATGAATACAATCCAATGTTTGTTGTAATATGAAGTGGCTAAGCCATGAAATCAATTTGTCTCTGCATGATGTCTTTCTATGACCACAAAGACAGTGTTAGTTATAGTCAGTAGTTGCCAAATCATGAAATTAGATTGTCATTTTATGGTGTCTCCCTATGAACACAAGTCATCGTTTGTTGTAGTCTGTAGTGGCCAAGCCATGAAATTGGGTTGTTGCTCTATGGTGTCTCTCTATAGACACAAGTCAATATTTCTTGTACTTTATAGTGGTCAAGCTACGCAATTAGTTTGTCACTCTATGATGTCTCTCTGTGAACACAATCCAATGTGTGTTGTAATATATAGTAGCCAAGCCATGAAATCAATTTTATTAATAAAATAAAAATAGCATTAAATTAGGGTGACTAAGAACCTACTCCTTTATGCAATCTAATACAATTAACAATTGACCAATAAAAAAATATTTAAAGACTTCATTAAAAAAAAAAAAAATAAAAGACCCAAAAGAGTCGTTAAACCATCTAAATTCTACCACCGCCTTAGAGCTCCCTCCAACAAGATTTCCTCCTTTGGTTGAAAATTCCTTGATAATCCCATAAAATATGTAACCTGCCATCTAAAGGAAAATCCTTTCAACTAAGATAAATCTTTGGTTGTTGGTTAAGAATTCCTTTGTTTGCCTATTAGTCCGTTGCTGCATTAGCGTCCCATAAAAGCATAAGTTATTTGAAAATTGAATCTGCTTAAGATAAGAGAAATCCTCATTCAAATATACCACAACTTCCAATTAAACTCCACACCACCAATTACCATCTCTACTAAAATCTTAAGTTCGATTCTATAGAAATTTTGTAGTCAATTAATGCAAAATCCTATAAAAGCTTAAGTCCATGATATAACCCCCAAAAAATCAACATCCAAATTAGTAGACACTCCATAATAATTAGAGCTTGCAATAATTAACTGTGATTTAAAATTCTAAATCAAAAATTCACCACAAGATTCACTATTATTTTAGTTGCCATTTTTTCTAAAATAGTTGCTTCTTTTCTCGTTGGTTTCTAAACTAGTGTTTTTATATCAGTTACTCTTAAGTTTAAGGATACTAGCAAAGCACCACGTGCGTTGCACGTGAATAGTTTTTGCATACAAAAATTAATTAAAAATATTATCTATATGTGTATTTGAATTAGATATCATCTCAAATTTACCAAACTTAATTTTTTATTGCATATATTTTATTATAAGATTATAAAAATTTTGTATGTTCTCAAAATTCTTTGTTCTAACTATAAAAAATAGTTAAAGTTATATTTTTTTTAGAATTTTGTGATTGAGATTGATTTGTTAATGATATTTGAGAAATTAAATTTCTTGAAATTCATTTGATTATGATTCCATTTATAATTTCTTCAATAAAATAAAAGTAATTGTCAATATATTAATCACATTGGAACCTTATTATAATTAGGAATTAGTATGGTCAATTGAGATAATATTTAATATACTACTCTATAATATATATTATCAGAAAAATTAATATTCTAAAAAGTTCAAATTTTACTGAAAAATATACTGCAATATCTATTTTTACATAAAATATTAGTACAACTTAGAATCTTATTATGACTAAAGAATTGTATTGATATAACATAAATTGATTTTAAAAAACTATATATACAATTATTTTTTATCTTAAAAAATGAAAGGATTAAACTTTTCGATAAAAAAAAAAATACACATATGTAGGTATAGTGTTGTCTTTGCATATAATGTGAGAAATATTAAATTGATAGCATTTTTGAAGGTTTTTTGAAACTTAATTCAAAATATAATAGTGCATATTTTTTAAAAGGTAATATAATCAATTACTTTTTTTTAAAGAAATTGATATTTAGACATAGAAAATAGATAATTAAAAGATATGTCATAGATAATTTAGAGATTTAAATATATGAGGATATGATGATAATTTAGATATTTAATTGTGAAAGAATAAAGCGACATTTACAATCTTTTATAAGGACATAATAGAGATTCAAAAAATTTTCATCTTAAAGTACTTGCATTAATAGCATGTATATAAATATAGATATAAATATAAATGATAGTCATTCAAACTCGAAATGAACTTTTACACAAAATATTTTTCTCAATGAACTTTCATCCCAATTAGTTATGCTTTGTGTACCAGCACCCAAAATTTTTCATTTAAAAAATTGGGTTCTTTGGAAGTCGGTACACCTAATTAAACTTATTTGGTAAAAAGTACACATAAAAAAAATATTTTGGAAAAAATTACACTACTTGGATAAATGTCCATTTTGATAATTTTTTTTTTAAAAAATGTAACAATACGTTTATCATAACCGCTAAAATTTAGGCTCAATTAATTCAAAATCTATTCATCTTCCTCAAAAACCGAATTGTATCTCCTTGTCTTCCAAAAAAAATCGCTTCTCTGATTCTTCATCCAAGGAAACCCGCTTCTATGAATATTCACCCAACAGAAGCCGATTCATCTTCCTCATTGATCGACTCTCTGTGTATTCATCCAAAGGGTTTTGAATGTGCATTGTTCATCAATTGACTAAGGGATTTGGGTTACATTAGCTTCGATTGAAGAGGGTTTTATTGGAGATTTGAAGAGGGTTCTTTTGAATTTTGACATTATTACTGTGATCGTTGCTCGTTGTTTCTACTGTGATATATATCTATATTGTGTATTATTATAATAGGTTATCCATTACACAAATTATCATCATGGGTTACATTACACTTTTTTTCTTGTTTAATTCATGTATTGGAACCATATTTTATTTGTTTGAAGATTGAAAGACGAATTTGGAAAATATTTGTTGGTTTCTATCAAAAGCCTTCAGATTCTGTATTTGTTATACCATAAGAGTGTTCATATTATAAAAAAACCAATGAATTGTTGGATGTTGTAAGTTTTTTTTTTTGATCATAAGCAGCCAAGCATCAATATATTAAGTAAGAAAGTTAGAATTACAATCAGACAAAAGAGAAGCCTTAAGCTCAGGAGGGGGAAAGCCTAACCAATCCAAAGGAAAGGAATTGGTTAGTTTAGCAGCTGCCACCCAATGAGCAGCCATATTACAAGCCCTAGGCTTGTGTAGAAAGCTAAAGTTATGTAACCTAGCCAAAGATCTAATATCCTTCATAATAACTTTAATTTTCCACGGGGAAACGTCCTCTGTAGAACTTAGTTTAATAATAGAAAGACAATCATTCAAAATTGTAACATTTGAGAGCAAAAGGGTAGCATCATCTTGGCAGGTGTGGCACATTGCCTCAGCTTCAAAGAAAAAGGTGATACTGCAGGGAGAGACTTTGCAGCACCAAATACAAAAGAGCCATCATCCTTAAGCAACACAAGACCATAGGCAGCCGAAAGAGTCTTAGGATCAAAGGACCCATCACAGCAGATAAGAGAATCAAACATAGGGGTTGGGGGAAGCACCACCGAAGACACAGGGGCAGAGCTATGCTGAGAAACATCAGACACCTTAAATTGGTCACTCCAAAGACATTGAGCATGAATAACCACCACAGCAGAGTTAACCTCTTCAGCACAAAAAACCTTTTGATTCCTAGCTTTCCAGATAACCCAACCCACAGTGGTCACCTTGCCCAAAATCTCCAGTCTTGCATGAGCAGTACCAACCTGCTCCAAAACTCAGGAAGATCTGTGTGCCACAGACAAAAAGGAGTCTGCCTCCCATTCAAACGCCAAATTCATGCCAAACCAAACCCTTTTCATCCATTCACACTCAAATAAGAGATGTTCAAGGGATTCAATATGTCGCGTACAGATAGGACAGCAGGGAGAGGAAACACACTTCCTTTTAAAAAGATTCTCTCGGGCAGCCAAAATATTGTGGCAAGCCCTCCACAAAAATGTTTGACTTTAGGCAAGGCCTTCATGTTCTAGAGGATCTGCCAAAGAATGGGATGAGGGGAAGAAAAGGAACTGCACTCAACTGAGTCCGCTTTTGCATGGAACCCAATCTATAGCCAGATTTCACAGAATAGATCCTTTTACGATCATGCCACCAAATTCTACTATCATTCCCACCGGTGATCAATAAAGGGACGACTTTAATAAACTCAACCTCCTGCACAGAAACCAAAGAAGATAACCTGGGAATATCCCATCCAATGGGGTTCACTTTGACAAAATCAGCCACTATGGAAAACTAACAACTAAGAGGTTTAGGAGAATGAACAAAGCGAGAAAGGGCAAGGGGAACCCATTTATCAAGCCAAAAGTTAACATCCTTCCCATTCCCAATCTGCCACATGACACCCTTAGCAAGCAACTCCCTTCCAAAAAGAAGGCTACTCCAAGCCCAAGAAGGACGGTTACCTCTTTTGTAGACATTAAATTATCATTAGGAAAATAAATCGCTTTTGTAAACTTCGCCCAAAAGGAGTCAGGTTGAGAGATTAACCGCCAACATTGTTTCGCCAAAAGAGCCTGATTGAATAATTTGAAGTCCTTGAAACCCATACCACCAGAAGCTTTGGAGTCAGTCATCTTCAGCCACTTTTTCCAGCAAATACCAGTTCCCTCTTCAGACCCCTTCCACCAAAAAAATCTAACATAGCTATCCAACTTGTTACAAAAATTGGTGGGAAAAGCCACCACAGACATGGCATAGTTGAGAATAGCTTGGATCACCGCCTTGATCAGGACTTCCTTACCAGCCTGTGAAAGACATGATCCTCTCCACCCTTGAAGCTTCTTAGCCACTCTTTCCAACAAAAAACAAAAGACCTCACTTCTGGATCGACCCCACATAGAAGGGATATCCAAATATTTAGCTTGATGTGGGAGGGGCTGCAACCCTAAAAGATGACAGAAGAAAGACTTCTGATCATTAGAGGAGTTCTCAGAAAAAATGATACCAGACTTTTGGAGATTGGCGCACTGACCAAAGGCAGAACAAAAGCATTGCAATATCCTGAGAAACTCATGAACATAAGCTTCTTTCCCTTTGAGAAAGAAAAGGGAATCATCAGCAAAGAAAAGATGGGATAAGATTGGGCTTCTCCTCTTGATTTTAATACCCATAAGGCATTTGCTTGCCACCCCCTTAGCATCATGGAAGATAAGACATTAGCAACAAAAAGAAAAAAGATAGGGAGATAGAGGGTCCCCTTAACGAATGTCTCTCTAAGGTATGACATCACACTTACGATCCCCATTAAGCAACACCTGATAAGACATAGTAGATACACACAACATTATGAGTTGCACCCAACGATAATCAAACCCCATAGTCAACATCGTGGCTTCCAAAAAGTCCCACTCCACTCTATCATATGCCTTGTTAATGTCCAACTTGATTGCCAACTTAGGGACTTGGCCTTTCTTCTTTCCTTTGAGGTGATGAAAAACTTCATTGGTCATTAAAATGCAATCCTAAATTTGATGTTAGGGATAAAAGCAACTTGATTAGGAGAAATAATATAGCTTAGAAAGCACATCATCCTGTTCACCATGACCTTAGAAATCACCTTATACGCAAAATTACATAGAGCAATAAGTTTGAATTGACAAATGGCCTCAAGCTCCTCCTCCTTCGGGATCAAAACAATGTTGGTCTGGTTAAGCACAACAAGTAGACAACCCTTGTCAAAGAAATCCTTGACCATCATGAAAACGTCATTCCCAACACTGTGCCAGAAATGGTGGAAAAACAACCCAGGGAAACCATCAGGGCCAGGAGCTTTGAGGGCTCCCAACGCAGAAACAGCATCCCAAACTTTAGAAACAGAAATATCACGAAGAAGAAGATGATTCATATCAGCAGTCACTTTAGGATAAACAGCAGTCAAAGCACACATCCAATCCTTATCCCCAACAGTCGTGAATAGCTCCTGAAAATAGGCTTTGATATTGGCAGAAATGCCCTCCTCCCCCTTAATCCAATCATCAGCATCCTTCTTTAGTCTAACAATACGATTGTGATTACGCCTCTGAATAGTAGAAACATGAAAAATCTTGTATTCTGATCACCACTTTTAAGCCAATTAAGTCTGGATCGTTGCATCCAGTATTGTTCCTCCCTGCATCAAACAACATCAAGCTAAGAACAAACATCAGCCTCCCATACTAGGTTCTCCTCAGGAGGGTCAAGATTTTGAACATGACACAGCTCCTTCTCCAACTCCCGAATAATCTTTCTATTGTTCCCAAATTTGAGTCTACTCCACGCTATTAGCCTATCTTTACATTTCTCTAGATTAGAGGTAACCGTGAAAAAGGTGAACCAGATTGATGGGAAGTCCAATTAATCTTGATAACCTCCTCACAAGCAGGGTTCTCCAACCGCATACATTCAAATTTGAAATGAAAGGGTCCCTTCTAGGAAGACTCCCCGAAGTCAATCACAATGGGGCAGTGGTCAGACCCCATTCTAACCTCATGCACCACAAGGGTAAAGGGAAACGATTCACACCAATCAGAATTAATCAAAACTCTATCAAGCCTTTCCTAAACATTAGCATTACCTGGTCTATTGCTGGACCAAGTGAAATGGGGACCGCTGAAGCTTAGCTCCAAAAGATTACAGTCAGAAATAAGATTTTGAAGTTTCTCCATATGTTTGAAGTTTGCTGGGTTACCCCCTTTCTTATCATTCAAAGAACCAATAACATTAAAATCCCCAATAACAATCCAAGGACAATCAACCACCCTAGCCATAGCCTTTAGCATTCCCAAGTCTCTTATGCTTTGCAACACTTGGATCCCCGTAGAGAAAGGTGCCTCTCCAAGTCATTGGTTGCTGCACATATTTACAGATAATATTAAAAAAATTGGACTCTTTTCCACCAAATGTATAAAAATATCATCATTTCACCATAAAAGCAAGTCATCCCGAGAGGCCCACAGGATCACTATACACACTAGAATTGTAATGCAAAGATCTTCTCAACCGCTCTAATTTATGGAATTTATTCTTTGTCTCTATAAGAAAAACGATTGAGGGGCGATGGGAATCAATAAGCCCTCTAAGATTACGGACTATCCGGGGTCGCCTTACTCCCTGACAGTTCCAAGATAGGATTAACATGAGTCGTGTGGCTATTGAAGGTCAGCCACCACCACCTGTTTCGATTGACAAACTAAATTTTTCGCATCTGACAAAGCAAAAGAAGGCTGCGAGAACCAATGAGACATACTCCGGTTGATGTTATTCTCCCCTCTACCTTCACGATTACCATCTTCCTCCATCACTTGTTGTTGCCACATCTATTTCTCATAATCCTCCACATACACAAAATGTAACTCAGATTTAGATCTTATAGCTGGTTTTTTGTTTGCCTTGCATTTATACCTCTTGGGTTGAATTTTGAGAAGCCTCTTATCTCCCGGTTCATGAAGTGAAAAATCAGGAACCAAAGGGAGTCTAGGGTGAGATAGAGAATGAGGGAAAAGACAAAGACTTGGAATGGTGAGAAGTTTATTCCTTTTAAGGCCCACTAACTGGGTTTCCCCTTCAACATTAGCACACTGGGCTTCCCTCTTCAAAGACATATGAAAATGGACCTCCATTGTGTCACCATCATCCGCAGTCCCACTATCCGATATAACATGGACCACTTTATCACCATATGTCTGGGCATCCAAGTTAGCAGATGGTTCAATAACAAAATAGGATCCCCTCTTCACAGCAACAAACATACCAGAATCCTCCTTGGAGACAGAGTGGATAGAGTTAAAGTCCCAATCATGGTCCCTACCCAAAAAAGGCACTACAGCTAGGTGAGGGGGGTGCTAAAAATAGAGTCACTTGTGCGATTTTGCAAATTACCAAAAGGATCTGCATCAGGAGCCTTTGGATTGTTCTTAATAGGGTCAACTTGAACTTCCGTGTGTTTATCACCTTATGTTGTACTAGAAACAAGAGACCCATAAGCCGTAGGGGCAGCCTTTTCCCCTACCACCTTTGAGCTTTGCTCTTTTTTCCATATTCTCCCGAGTCATGAGAGACCATGTTTCTTGGAAAAAACTTGAAGAAGAACTGTTTGGTGCTCGCAAATCTGGACCAAAATGGCTCTTAGATCCCAAAATACACCTCTCCTAGCAATGACTTTGGGAATGTCCTATCCTTCCACAAAGATAACAAAAATAGAAACCTTTCGTACTGTAGGCTGATCCAAATATCATCTTGGTTATCCCGAGCAAGAAAGAAACCCTTTTTTAAGGGTTCCTTAAGGTTGATCCTACACTTAACCCGTAAGAAATTACGCTGGAACTGAATATCACCATCGAATTCCTCCAGCTGTGTAGGTTCCCCAATGACCCTTCCTATCCTCCATGAGTTGTTTTTAGTCACAAAATCCAGTGGTAAGCCCCTAACTTGTACCCAGAACTCGGAGAAATGAAAATCAAAATCACTGATGATAAACTGAGGTTGATAGGTTTTTAATACCAGCAAGGCTCCCATGACCGACCAAGGGCCCTCCTCCAAAATTTTATCCCTATCTTTCTCCTCTTTGAACATGAACATATATGTATTTTTCTCCTAGTATGTAATGGAGAAACCCTTAGACGTTTTCCAGGAACTTTGCAAGACATTGGATACCCCTTGTTTGTTTAGGTTGATGTCTATATAAAAGTGACCCACTAGAAAGAATTTATCAACATTTTTAGATGTGGAAGGATCAGAGAATAAGGATATACGAGGGGAAGAAAAGGCATGCAAATCGGCTGCTGAATCTTTCTCCATATAGAAGAGAAAGGAAAGAAATAGACCAAAAGCAAAAAAAGAGGGTAAACCGGCCAACAACCCCAAGCAAAACCTGCGAGAAAAAAGAGAGGACTGTAAAATGGTGTAGAAAGGGAGGGTTAGGGAATACAATAGGTGAACTCAGAGAAGGAGAACATAGACAAGAACCAGTGGGGATCAGCTGGAAAAGAAAAGTGAGATAAGGACGAAAAGGATGAAAGGAAAGGGAAGTGAGAAGAAATTTTAAGAATAGAAAGCGAACCAAAGGAAAGGGGCGGATTAATCGATGAGGTGCATTAAAGGGATAGTAAATGAAGGAAAATCGGGAACCCAAACAAAAGAAACCTCAGGATTAACCTCCTCGATACCTGAAAAAGCAGAGATCAATGAGCCATAAAGCAGGAAGATGAGGAAAACCTCAGATGAAACCCTAATGAGGGTAAGGAGCTCTCAGACCGAGAGGAATCCGAAACTGTCTTCGATGTTGTAAGGTTAATAATTTTTTTTTTCAATTGCTTGAATATAGATCTGAACTGGGTTGACTGAATACATATGCATATATACGTTTGTTTGAATGCAATAAAACTGGTGTTTGTGTTGTGTTTTGTTACACAATTATTGCTACACTTTTGTTGTTATACTTGTTTTGATACACTTTTATTTTGTTATATTGTTAAAATTACACTGAATGTTTTGTTTTGTTTTAAAATATTGTTGTGTTGTGAATGTTAATTACCCAAGTTGTTCAGTGACATAGTTGTTTATTATTTTTTGTGTAATTATGTGTGATTACAATGTGTGTAAATCATAAATGTTGAATGTGTTACTATCACAATGTAATATAAAAAATGTAACATAGAAAGGTTAACACAAAAAAGTGTAACAAAGTTACCAATATAGTGTAACAACTTACTAGTTATCCCAACAAAGTGAAGAATAATGGACCATTAGACACAGAACTGTATATTCTGTTTATAAAGTGTTGTTGTGAGATAATAATATAGTGTACAAGAATGCAAAATATTTTATTCCTTGTTTAAAACGCTGTGTGTAAATCCTAAATGTTGACTGTGTTACTCTCACATTGTAATATAGAAATGTGTAACATAAAAAGGGTACCACTGTTACTGGTTCACTTATTTGGTTATACTCTGTTTTTTTGATTCACTTATTTGATTGTGTTGTACACTATTTTTGGTTCACTTTTTTGACTGTGTTATACACTATTTTTTGTTTCACTTATTTGGCTGTGTTATATACTATTTTTTGGTTCACTTATTTGGTTATACTGTTACAGTTTCAGTTAAAAATTTGTTATACTTTATACACTTTGTACTTTATCTCTTCCCAACTCAGAGCTGTGATGGAGAAAAAATAAATGGTGAGCGAGAGCCTAAATACACATCGAACTTGTTTACCATAATTAGAGCTATAAATGACATTAATATAAGTGAAGCACACAAGGATATTTGAAAGAAAACACCATTTTGGTTACTATTTGAATGCATCATTGATAAAAAAATTAGACAGGACATGGTGTAGAAAGAGCGATAGTAACATACAGGATGAAATAATGTGCTTCGATGTTAATACATCCAAATTTTACATTGGTAGGAGGAGATTAAATTGAGAAGAAGTGATATGAAAATAATTTTTGGCATTGATGATGGACGCGATCTAATGGATTCATTATCTCATGGTAAGAAAAATACAAAATTTGTTAAAAGGAGATTCAAGAAGGACAACATATTGATATCAACCTTGATAAAGAACAAATTAGTTGAAACAGCAAGTGGTACAACAAAACATAACGTTGTAAGGCTGCTATGTCTATTCTTAATGGTAACACTATTTTTCACACACACTAGGATATCTATAGAATGAGAATTTGTTTCATACGTTGAGGATTTAGATGCAATGAAGAATTTCGATTGGTCAAGTGCAATACATGAATCTCTTATGTTTTTACTTTAGAGAAAGAGTAGCAGCCCATCTAGTGTTACTGGATGCGTAATGTTGTTATTGGTAAGATATTAACAGCCCCGTTCCATTTTCGATATTATTTCCTGTTGTTTAATAAAATAATGTAACTCATTTGCTTATATTGAATTTGTATGCATGTGTAATATTAAGTTTTTGAACATACAACAATTATCAATTCTAAAAGGCCAAATGCAATACCAAGGATTGTGAAATGGAATCTGCCAAGTCGTCAAAGAGCTATGAAACAAAGTACGCTTACAAAGTTGAAGTCAAAATATGTAAGTTGGTTAAATATAACAAATTTAATTTAATATGTCCATGTTGCAGAATATTTAAATCTTTTTATGTTAATAGCATATAATACACTTGCATCATAAACACTGTAATGTCACGCTATAATGATATACTTTCATGTTATACTTGTGATATATGCATACAATTGTCTATTTTTCAAATGTTTCAAAGGTGTTGAGGCATAGGTTGAACTAACAACAAATGAAATTTTTTTTTGAAATATAAGAGAAGGAAAGAACAAGAAGGGGGTCAATCTAAAATGGAGGGAAAGACCAAAAGTGGTAAAGTTAAAAAAACACATGATCTGGTGGATGAAGAAACATTTGAGTGCAGTGGGAACAAGGAGGGAGAACATGATACATTTATTGACGATGACGATGATATGTTGGATGTCATTGGTGGTGATGGTAATGAGAAAGTGGCATTTGAATCTCTTAGTGATGTTGTTATTAACAAAGCGACGCACAATCTTGATGTTCCAGTACAAGCTGGCAGTGATGTAGGAGAAGAAGAATACACAAACAGAAAAAACTTCAAGAGCTATTGAAGGAGAATGATGCCTTAAATTTTTTATAAGGAACAGATGGACAGATAAATGTTATTTGGAGCATTCACATTCTGTTTCTGGGGGTGATGAGTTTGACACGCAATAATCTGCATTCTCACTGAAAATGCAAGAAAAGGAGACGATGATAAAGGAGTTGAATGAAGTTGTTGAAAATATGAAAAAGAGGGAATAAATGTTTGAAGCAGAAATACAAGCTTGTAAGGAAACAATCAAAAATCGAGAAAATGAGAATGCTGAGTTGATTTACAAGTTAACGAGTTATTAGTCCATGTCATAACTCAGAAATATTAGCAAGAAAACATTGCAACTCAAAATTATGGAAAAAAAAATAGGACAAACATCAATGGTCCGAAACATTAAGAAAAGAGATAGGAAATGGAATAGAGATGCAGAATTTGAATACAATGGAAAAAAAGGGGAAAAATCAGATTGTGACATCAGATTTGAGTGAAGACAAATCTGGAAGAACAATTAAGATTGTTGAAAATGATGACAGCAAGGAAAAGATCACTGCTATTCAAGGGCTCATAGACAAAGGGATAAAAAAGATGTGTTGTGAATGTGAAGTATTGGATATCATTGATTTCAACAAATTGAAGATAATATATGATGAAGAGGGTTATGAGTAAGTGTCATTGTCCAATTAAAAATGTATTCATTAAAAATTATGGTTCTTACCTACTATGTTATATAATAAATTATATGACAAGTTTGCTTTTCCATTTTTATGACATTGTAGTGGTAAAATATGGTCTGGGGTTGGAATTGAAAGTGTAATATAAGTGAAGGATGCGTTGAAAATAATGAAATTTTTTTGTGAACTATACAACATCGTACGTATTGTAAAAGTGTAACATGAAACTGCATTTTTTTAGATATAAAATGTTGTTTGACAGTGTAACATGGTCTAAATAGTGGAATATGATATTTATTTTTTAACAGATCATTGACTATTGAGTTGATATACTAAAAGGAATTGATGATTACAATGAGATGTCCACATTTAAAAAACATTGTTACTTCATCAACAGTCTTTGTTGGGTAAGATTTACAAATAGCACAATGTATAAATAGTTGTTCAATTAAATTATTTTTGAATTGTTTAACACCTTATATCTTACATATTTTTTAATGTGTAGTCCTTTGTAACTCTTCCAAATCTAGAGTACGCACATCAAACAGAAATAGACAGACACATACCGTACTTTGGAGATTCAAAATATGTTGTTTTCTCAATGAATTCAAATGGCTGGAAAGAAAATTGTTCTCTGCACCACTGGACTCTGCTAGTATTGAATACTGAAGAAGGTGTCTGGACAGATTACAACTCATTAAGGTCAAGGATGAAAGACAACCAGAATATACACCTAGAGAATGCAATCATATTTGTTTGATTATGTTAAAACAATAATGTTAAAAGCTCATATTAGTTTGGTGTCTATTCATAATCTTAAAGCTTTTTATGTAATTGCAGAAAAAATATGTTGAAAAAAAGATTACAGAGTTCAATTATTCGAACGGAATCAACATAGACACACAGGATAATGAGCTACCAATCATATCATTTCAGACATGTCCACAGCAAAAGTCAAATTCGTAACTACTCGTTGTTCAAATGCAATCGTTGTTTTTAAAAAACATCGAAACATATTAACAATTGGAGTTAATACAGGGTTGCATATGGTTTGCATGTATGTTATATAATGAAAAAACTTACAAAAGGAGAAGAGATTGAGGAGAGATTAACAGCAAGAAAGCTGACCGAGTTCCAAGTTAAAATGGTATAATTGTTTCTCAACCATCCAAATTCTTGGAGTGAAGAAGATCTAAAAATTCGTAGGAAATTGAAGCAAAAATTTGCAAATAAATAACAAAGTTTCATTGCTCATGCACTTTACAATTGATTATTAGTGTAAGATGAGACATCTGTTTGTGTGATATTGTTGTGTGGTAAGTGGTGATTGGTGAATATCCAAAATGTGCAAGGATACATATATTTTATTCCTTGTTGATTAATGGAGACTATGTTAAAGTGTAACAGGGTAACATTGAAAGTGTAACACTTTCACAATATCTCAACAAACGAACATTAGTGTAAGATGATACATAGATGTGCATATTCTGTTTGTGACATTGTTGTGTGGTGAGTGTGGATTGGTGATTATCCAGACTTTGCAGGGATGCATGTGTTTTATTCCTTACTAATTAATGGAGACCATGCCAAAGTGTAATAAGGTAACACTGAAAGTATAACACTTTCACACTTTCTCAACAAATGAACATTAGTGTAAGATGAGACATGAATGTACATATTCTGTTTGTGTAACATTGTTGTGTGATGAGTGGTGATTGGTGATTATCCAGACTATGTAAGGATATAGATGTTTATTCCTTATTGATTAATCAAGACCATGTCAAGGTATAACATAAAAAATGTAATGGTGTAACATTCAAAGTGTAACATTTTCACACTTTGACAACAAATGATTATTAGTGTAAGAGGAGCCATGGATGTACATATTCTGTTTGTGTGATATTGTGGTGATTGGTGATTATACATACTGTTCAGGGAAACATGTGTTTATTCCTTGTTGATTAATTGAGACTATGTCAAAATATAAAATAGAAGAGTGTAACAGGGTAACATTGAAAGTATAACACTTTCACACTTTCTCAACAAATGAACAGTAGTGTACCATGAGACATGGATGTACATATTTTGTTTCTGTGACATTGTTGTGTGGTGATTGGTGATTATCCAAATTGTGCATGGATGCAAGTGTTTATTCCTTGTTGATTAATCAAGACCATGTCAAAGTGTAACATAGAAAATGTAATAGTGCAACATTCAAAGTGTAACACTTTCACATGTATCCAACACACTGTTCCAACAGTGTGTTAATTCACTATACAAACCAATGTGGGTTGTATACAGACTAATCTATAAAAAAAAATATATAACTTACACTGTGAAAAATTAGCTAAAACAAACAAACCCAACAAAGGAGTGAAAAAACACATTGTAAACAACTTAAAACATTGAACAATGTCATTAAATGATAACATTACCATAACGTCAACCACAATATTTTAAATATAAATGGGTCTTTGGTCAAATGGTACTTCTTGTCTTGTAAAGGCTTTGCCTTCTTAAGGTCAAGAGTTCAAGTCTCTCTCCTCCTTCCCCTTAAAGAAAAATAAATAAATAAATGATAGCATTAAAACTAGTCTACAACGGCTCGTTACAAGATTTTTTGTTGTGACTGCCCAAACGTCCACACCGACCACAACGAATTCACCTAATGAGTTCTCCCCTAGACCAAATTCTACGATTCTTTGGTTTACCAGGTTGCTTCTTGATAGATGGTGGCAAAATATTAACATTTACAGGTGAACTTTCATCACGATATATAGTTGGTATTGAATAAATGGGTTTAGAATATGACATATTGTATGTGCTGACATGATAGTAATAATCAACAAATACGTTGATATTTCGCCTACTCTTTCGTATTGCCGACATCACATGTGAATAAGAAAACCCATTTATTTGCCACTGACAACATGAACACGTGTCATTCATAATATCAATAGTGATCGAGAGATATGACATCACTTCATACACTTGGTCATTCAAAACCCGCATAGTCTAGGACCTCCCCTATTCAAATGCAGCTTGTAATATCGAAGACATATTAGGAAAAAAATTCCCATTCCATTCCGAAGTTATTTTCATCATTTGGCCAATTTGATTCATTATATGTCCCCTAATTGTGTCAACCATGCTAGTAATAGGTAAATGTCGAGCTTTCAAAATTCACACGTTAAACGATTCTACAACATTAGAACACATATCACGGTAATACTTCCTTATAAAATGAGAATTTGTCCAATGTTCATATGAAAGATTGGACAGGAACTTGTTCACATTAGAACCACCTTCACGACGGAAAGCTTTAATCTTCTCATTAAAAAGTGATTGTGTTAGTGCATAAGCACACTCATGTAACAATCTCACCATGTGTTCTCGAAATAAATTGGAAAAACGAGCCCCACTCAATTTATCCCGCAAGTTAGCTTTCAAATGCTGCAAACAAAATGCATGATGTGCATTTTGAAAAATTTTCGACATTGCTTCTAACAGACCCAAGTTGCAATCATACAAATGTAATAACTCAAAACTGATCTAATATATTAGACGACTGTTTTAAAAACCAATACTAGTTTGTTTTATTCTCCGGATCAACCATAGCAAATGCCAAAGGAAACAAACTTTAGAAATGAAGCACATAAATATTTGTGAAAAATTAAAATAAAAAATAGTGTAACAGATGAATATGGTGAATGGTAATTCCAAAACATTGTTGTGTGTGAATGTTAATTATCAAAATTGTGTTTGATTATACCATGTGTATATACTCACTATTAACTATGTTTGTATCATAGTGTAACAGTGAAAGTGTAACAATATAACAAACAGAGTGTAACAAAAACAACATAACATAACGATTATAGCTTAACTACAAATTTTATCATTCAAAAAACTGTATTAAACTATATTTTGGTTGACATCTTTTCCTGTAACCGATAGAAGATTATCTCTATACATGTCTTTCAAAAATGTGTCATCCATAAATACAACCCTTAAAGGAAACAAACAGCCTTTTGAAACAATTAGTGTCATGATCACAATCTAACACAATGTGGCTGTCCGGATTAGTACAATTGGCCGCATCAACATTCGAATGTAATTGTTGGTACGATAATGAATGATCCCCAAAAAGTATAACTTTTGCTTTCTCAACTGCTTCCCATACTTTCTCAACTCTTTCCCATGCTTTATCATAATCAGAAAAAAAATTAGTAACCACTTCTATTGAATGCGTTTTGCTATGCCCACGCACATAATCAACAATCAAATCTGTATTTAATTTAGAACTCATTTTCTTGTTATCTGTCGTTCGTAGATCTACATCACAACTGTGTTTGTTGTCTAATTTCCTAATATAAAAAAATCAATAGCTTTCTCCACTGTTGCATTGATATGTCACCCACAACCAGAAAGAATACTTAAATAAACACTGAGAAATAACCCATGTTTTATAATTTTTTACATAATTAAATTCAAAACCAGACTCAATCGAATATTTGTAAAGTGCTTGACGAAACTGTACCACACCACTTTCAAATTTTTGTCTTACGTGCCGTATTTCATTACTCCCAGCTGTTAGAAGAACTTTCTCATTGTGACCAATAAAATTGGGTAACAAATCTTCTTCACATTCAACAACATCATCAATGTTCACATGCTGCAATAAATCATTATCACCCACCGACCCGCCTCAATATCTCCAACAAACACCTTAACTTCAATTTAATTTTTTGAAAAACTCCGTTTCAATTCAACTAAATTCTTCAAATCTGCATCATTGCGCAACATGCAAGAGGGGTGACCAAGAATAAAATCTGTACTGACAAATTAAACAATTTTTCCCACGTCTCGCAAACTTCATGAACAAGTTATGATATATTTGAATTACCAGCTACTTTAAATATTTTAGTAGCATTACTGTATATACATAACAACACCATTTCCTCAATTGCCAAAATCTCTCAAACTATTAAAAGAATATATACAACAAAATTCAAATGAAAAACATACATAGAAAGAAATAAATACTAAAAAACATTTATACATTAGTATGTTAATATGTTAACATACTAAAAAAAATGAAAACTTCAAACTTTGTAATTGTTGTTATGTAATTGTTAGGCTTCAGGTTGTAGCTGGAAAAAATGTTTTGCTTCTTCATCCTTCAGACTTCATGATATATCATATTTATCATGTGGATGAAGAAAGAACATCGGCTTGCAAGTGTATAAAGAAGAAGTAGAAAATCGACTTCAGGCTTGAAGAAGAAAATCGGCTTACAGGTAGATGAAGAAGAAGCATCAATTAACTTCAATATTTAAGCATAAAACTCGGCTTCATGCAGAAATATACTAGTGTATATTTCTCTCTTAAAAAACTAGAAATAATGGTGTATTCAAAATTTGAAATTTTTTAAAAAGTGTTATATTTCTCCCCAAAAAATATAATTTGAAAACTAAACACTTTCCCCCCAAAAAATACACATTGACCAATAAAGGACAAAAATGTCACAATAAAATCAGGAAAATTCAAATATTGTACTTGGATACAAATAAGTATCAAAATTAAAAACTTAAGAACCCTACATTTTTTACTGTGTACTTTTATACAATTAAACCTAATTTTGTGTACCCTTTGCAATTTCCCCTAAAAACTTCAATTTTGGACGTCTTAGCGACTGGGCTGGTGGACCGGCCTTCGATCCAGCCCATGGACTGAACCGTGTCACGATTACTCAACCACAATGCCTATTTATTTTGAACTGGCCAATTATCGGGCTTGAAATTTTACCCAACCCAAATGCCTGCCCCAAACCCAACCCAAAGAGCCTATGAAATAAAGAGAGGGTCCGGCCAGATACATTTCCCGATACCAAGTCTGTTTGATTCCGTTTATATCCACAACACCCCACAGAAGCAAGGGGAGAGAGAGAGAGAGAGAGAGAGAGTGAGATTCCGATCCATATTGGGCCGCTAGTCGCCGCATCGGTCGAGCATCAACGAGAGAGAGGAAGAGAGAACCCGCAGTGCTGTCCTCCTCTCTGAGGAAGACGTAGAACCAAAGGAGCTAGAAGGGGACTCCTTTGAGGGACCAAGAAAATCTAAGCAAAGATGAGGATTATGATAAAAGGAGGTGTTTGGAAGAACACTGAAGATGAAATCCTCAAAGCGGCGGTGATGAAATATGGGAAGAATCAGTGGGCTCGGATTTCTTCCCTTCTCGTTCGCAAGTCTGCCAAACAGTGCAAGGCTCGCTGGTACGAGTGGCTCGATCCTTCAATCAAGAAGGTATGTGTTTCTTTTATGAATTTAGTAATTTATAGTTAGACACTCCTTATTTTTGATGTTTGTGTTAATTTCTGTGGTTTTAGTGGTTCTATTGATGTTATCTTTTGTGGTTTTGGTGGAGATTTTGTTGGGTACTTATAACTAATGCTGGGTTTTGCTTCTCTTGTGCCACGTGTAGTAATTGTCGATGCTATGTTTTTCAATTTTAATATTGCATATAATTTACTAAAACAGTCATAGTTAAGTGAAGACAACATTTAGTTAAAATAAGTCAAAGGATTGAATCATTATCTCACTGTGATATGCACTCGGTTTGAGCATCTGTCTTACATTGTTGAAGGTATAGGCCCATTTTCAATTTTGGAGTTTTATCCAATTCAATTCGACTTTTGAATCATGTCAAAGAAATAATGTTTTATTCCTATGCTCCCAGGGGCAAAGTAAGGACCAGCAAATAGAATGGGAGAGAGTAGAGGTTGTTAAGATTGTGATTGTGATTGTTATTGTTCAAGGACCATCTAAAAAGTCCATAACGAAATGTTACTTATTTTATCCTAATTAATCTTAGACAAAATGAGTGAGAAATTTCAAAATTGCGACTTTTGTTGATTACCTGCATTTATATCAATATCAAAGTAGCCATGCGCCTCTAAAATATTAACTGATGGCACTCTCTGTGCATTTTGAGAATGTTAGTCTACTCAATTTTCCTCACTGCGACTTGTCAGTTTTGTTGGGTGAGGGTGTACAGATTCTTTAACCCCCCCTCCCCGGTTTTTCCAAACCCAAAAAGAACAATAAGAATTTTATGTTACGTGCAGTTGGTTTTATCCCACTTAGGCAACTAGACAGAAGATTAATTTTAAGACAGGAACCTTGTCCTCTTCCATTATATACTTAAGTAACTTTACTAGTTTCAAGTTGCAACACCCACTACCATTAATGTCAAGGAAGATTAAATGCATTGTGTACTTGGGGACATTATCAGATGCGCATGCATTTCTATGTTGTGTTGCATCAGATATCACTTGAATCATCTTATATTTGGCAAATGAACCTAGTGATAAAATAAATCTTACGATATTACAGAACCTTCTGTGTATGAGTACTTCTCCTTCTTACATGTTTCCATTTTCTGCTTTCTGGACCAGAGGTTGTCCGTATATTTTTTTTTCCCCATATTCTGTTTTCTGGACTGGAGGTTGTCAGTATATGGTTTTTATTTTGTGTTTACTTTTCTGCTCTGATTTACGTCACTGTAAAAATTTACTTGTGACACAAGGAACAATGAAAAAACTTGTTTGTAGACTGAGTGGACCAGAGAAGAAGATGAGAAACTGCTTCACCTTGCTAAGCTCATGCCCACACAATGGAGAACAATTGCCCCAATTGTTGGCCGTACTCCATCCCAGTGCCTTGAACGTTATGAGAAACTCCTTGATGCAGCGTGTGCTAAGGATGAAAACTATGAGCCAGGTGATGATCCACGAAAATTGCGTCCTGGAGAGATCGACCCAAACCCAGAATCAAAGCCTGCACGTCCTGACCCTGTTGATATGGATGAGGACGAGAAAGAAATGCTGTCAGAAGCACGAGCTCGGTTGGCCAACACCAGAGGCAAGAAGGCAAAAAGGAAAGCCAGGGAGAAGCAACTTGAAGAGGCCAGAAGGCTTGCTTCGTTGCAGAAAAGGAGAGAACTAAAGGCAGCTGGAATCGATACGAGGCATCGGAGGAGGAAAAGGAGAGGGATTGACTATAATGCTGAGATCCCCTTTGAGAAGAAGCCTCCTCCAGGCTTTTATGATGTTGCTGATGAAGATCGACCACTGGAACAACCTAAGTTCCCGACAACCATCGAAGAACTTGAAGGAGAGAGAAGGGTTGATATGGAAGCACGATTAAGAAAGCAGGATATTGCGAGGAATAAAATTTTACAGAGGCAAGATGCTCCATCGGCTATTCTGCAAGCTAACAAGCTTAATGATCCAGAAGCAGTTAGAAAGCGGCCAAAACTGAATCTTCCTGCACCACAGATGGGGGACCAGGATTTGGAGGCAATTGCAAAGTTAGGTTATGCTGGAGATCTTGCGGGTGAGGAGCTCACAGAAGGAAGTGGTGCAACACGAGCTCTCCTCGCGAATTATTCCCAGACGCCACAGCAGGGAATGACCCCTTTACGAACTCCACAAAGAACACCTGCAGGAAAGGGTGATGCTATTATGATGGAAGCTCAAAATGCGGCCAGGATGAGAGAATCTCAAACGCCATTATTAGGAGGAGAAAACCCTGAATTGCACCCATCTGATTTTTCAGGGGTCACTCCTAAAAAAATGGATATTCAAACGCCAAATCCAATGTTGACTCCTTCAGCAACTCCTGGAGGCATGGGTCTTACTCCTGCAATTGGCATGACACCGTCAAGGGATGGCTATTCTTTTGGTATGACCCCAAAAGGAACTCCCATGCGGGATGAGCTTCACATTAATGAGGATATAGAAATTCATGGTGGTGCTAAGCTTGAACGTCGAAGACAAGCTGAGTTGAAAGAGAACCTGCGCTCTGGTTTTAGCACTCTTCCCCAGCCTAAGAATGAGTATCAGATAGTTGTCCAACCTGTTCCAGAAGATAGTGAAGAGCCAGAGGAGAAGATTGAAGAAGATATGTCTGACAGGATTGCAAGAGAGAAGGCTGAGGAAGAGGCGAGGTTGCAAGCATTGCTAAGGAAGAGATCAAAAGTATTGCAAAGGGAGCTCCCCAGACCTCCTGCTGCTTCATTAGAGCTAATTAAAAATTCTTTGATGAGAGCTGATGAAGATAAGAGCTCCTTTGTCCCTCCTACTTCGATTGAGCAGGCTGATGAGATGATAAGAAAGGAGCTTGTATCCTTGCTAGAGCATGATAATGTGAAATATCCTCTTGAAGAGAAAGTGGAAAAGGAGAAAAAGAAAGGAGTCAAGCGGGCTGCAAATGGAAAGTATGTTTCTGTCCCTGTGATAGAAGATTTTGAAGAAAGTGAGCTGAAAGAGGTACGTGTTTTGTTACAAGTATTCAAGTCATTGGGCTAGTCCATGCTCTAATATCATAACTACCATAAATGTTGTTTTCAGAATGATAATATTATTAAACTTAAAAACATAAACGTAAATGGTACAATGCCAGTCAAGGATGGCCAGGATATCCAGATCAAAGACCATATAAAAGAAACCAAAAACTGGAAGACCACAAACTAAATTCCGCATGCAGCTTTCCAACTCAATGTAATGCTAAACAGAGGAACATTTCAAACTCCTTAGTTACGTATGCCCAAAAGGTAGCCAAAAAGTAAAGCCAATTCCATAATCCTTCCACCTCCTCAATTCTATCCTCAAAGATCCTTTCCTTTCCAATCAACAACCCATAAAGTAGCATAAAAAGCACAGTCCAAGAGAAAAGAGAATCTTCCATCTTCTATTGCTTCCTCCAACCATAACATCTAAGCAAAACATAGATAACATAGTATTTGGTGGCACCCAACTAATTCTCATATGGTAAAACAAGTTATTCCATAGTGAAAACATGATGGGGCAATGTAAAAATAAGTGACCCACATTCTCACTATTCTTTTTGCACATAACACACTGTTGTGGTTGAAGACAAGTTTTGGTTATTTCTTCTTTGAAGCATATCATAATTCATAAGTGTTAAACTTGGCATGAGCAATTATACATGCACAAACTTGCACTTGTTATGGCACACTAGCTTCCCAATCACCTTTGCTGGAGGAAACAAAGAAAGAGAAGGAGCATCAATTAAACACTCAAATAAGGATTTACATGAGAATACACTGTAGAATCAATAGTCCAGCATCTGTTATCCAAACAATTTTGGGTCAAAGAGACATCATTAAGCAAAGAAAGAAGGTCCACCAACTCTGTACACACTCTATCATTAAGGTTCCTACAAAACCCAAAATTCCATGACAAGGATATGAATAGGACCAAAAAAGGTTAAAACTTACCACCACCGCTTCAACACATTTATGTGAATGTTATGACATCCATCATCATATTCAAGTCTCAAACTACGGGGACATCAAATGTTGTCATTTAAAAAAAAAAACTGATGGAAACTAGCATGAGTCTTTATTGCACATAAAAGTACCGTGGGGCTTCAAGTGTTTAGCTTTTCTTTTTCCAAAAATACCCATATTATTTCAAGATATACCTCCTATTTATGGGATTGACCTAAGTTAGCCTAGTTTTTTCGTTATTAGGCATGATCTTTTTAAGGCAACACACTTTTTCAGTTTTGTTTCTTTGGTTATTTTAGTTTGAGAAATTCTTGGCATAAAGATCTCAGAATTCCATGATGCTTTCTATTACACACCTATCTCAAAAACGGATTTTTCACTCACACAGGACATAAATTTATGAAAAATTTAGATGCTACTAAAAACCTAGCCATATACGCTAGGTTTAATCTTTGGGAATCATGTGGTCTCCATTTGTTGAACTCGCGTCTGAAATTATCATAATGTATGAATTTGGCTGAAGGCATATATTAGAATGTCTCTATGAGGAATATTTAACACCTTTACTTCATTAATTAAGCTACTACTCGACAGTCTACCACTACTTGAAACTTTGAAGTTTTATGTTGGTTAAAGTGGTTATAAGTTCTGTGGTAACAAGCTATCATAGATTCCTCCATTAATTCGGATACGTTTTGTGAGGTATATTTACTATTCTCTTAGTATAAATGTTCAAATTATGGAATGAGGTGATTAAAAGTATGTACACAAATTATAGAGTGTTTACCTCTCTTTCTCTTTTTGCTACTTTTGTTGTCCTTGATCCATAAACATTCATTCATATAATGTCCTTAGGTGAGGTTGTGTCCTCTTTCTCTGTAGCCACTAAGGGTGTGCAAGAATCCGATTGGAGTCGGAGTCTGAAGGTCTATTCGAAAAAACTTTGATTCCAACTTTTATTAATTAATGGGTTTATGTAAATTATAAATTATATTATTACATATAAATATAAAATAGCAAAATATAAAAAAAAAAATCTTATTTTGACCCCATATATTAAAGTATAAATTATATTATTACATACAAATATAAAATATAAAATATAAAATATAAAAACATAAAAATATAAGAGAGTCTCCACCCCTTAACCTTAAATTTCTAATGTTTTCGTCTCTTGCTACTCCGTCTTCTCTGTGCCTCCAGAGACCAGAGACCACTGTCTGCTTCCACTACTCCACGAGAACCACCACTCCACAACCCCCCTCTCCTCGACTCCCTAGCCACACCTAAATAGCGAAAGCCCTATTTGCAGCTCCGATCTGCTTCGATGAGGGAAGGCTCTTCGATTTCTATTTTTTTTTTCCCATCTGCACCGATTCAAACAAGTTTTACAAACATGTATATGGCGTGAAAGATGTATGTACATCTTTTTTTTTTTTTTGTTCACTAGTGGAATCATTTTGGGGAAATCTATATCAGTTTAGCAACCAATAGAGCACCATATTTTCTTGTGGGTTATGTCTGTTAATTATTTTTTGGGGAAATCTAGAATTTTTGTCTTTTGCGGATAAATTAGAAAATCATTGAAGTGGAAGATGAGGGAGATACCAAATGTGGGAGATGCTAAAGTGACCACAGTCCCCAATTATGGCCCAACTCTGAGAACTCCGGTCCGACTCCGCCAATTGGAATCGAAGCAGAGACGGAGGCGGAGGCACTAGGTTGGAGGCGGAGGACAAAAGAGACTCCGACTAAAATCGAAGTTGGAGTTGGAGTCGGAGCCCACCTCGAGTAGCCCCTAACCACTCATTATTGGATTTCATGTCCGAAAGAGAAGGAGATCATAGGAATCGCCCTCCAATATGCTTTTTTAGGTCCCTTGCCTCCAATTGACAATTATACTTCACTAACACAAGTACACTTATGTTTGCTGCTCCAAAGTACAAACAATTCCTGCTCTTAGAATGCACCTAGTTTCTGGACTTGAAATTGGTACAAATTAATACACTAAACTACTAAAGTATCTTACACTTTCATTTCATGACTCATACCGGATCAGATGTACTCCAATTTTCCCATTTCCCATAGCAGTTCAATTCCAGGTAATGATGTGAATGGTAAGTTGTTGCAATCCTGGAGAACCTCGTACAAACGATTCCCACACAAGGCTTTCAAAAGTAGAAGTACCTATTTTAAACATATGTGTAGTTTTAAAATCTAGCTAATGCTTTATTGCTTATCTAGTTGTTTCTTATTCCTCATTTGGATTGCCATGTGCATTCCAAACGTCTTTGCATCGTTAATGTCATCCAGCTGTCTATCAAAATTTTTCTCTGGAAGTAGGATTGAGGCACATTCTTTGACTAGTCTTGTAGAGCCCCATCTTTATCTTATGGTCCTCTTTAAATCAGCAGAGTAGTGAAATATATATTTGGTACTTAATCAATGTTAATCAATTGATAAATATACATGACATACACATTACATAACGTAACCTTATCTTGGATTGAGATAACAAGCAAGTTACATGAAAAGGTCTATGCAATAGTATGTGCCATCTTGTATCAATAATCTGCCATAGAGGCTTTTAATGCTTTTTTCACCCCACAATTTTTTTTTAATTCCTTTACGTTCTTTATTGCTTCGTTATCATATGCCATCATCTAGGTCTTTAAATCGGGATACTACCATGGATCCTTGGGGTGGGTAGTGGGATTGGGATTGTAGGATCCTACAAAAATTGAAAAATGGGGCTAAAAATTTTGAGAATGTAGCTCAAAAGGTAGAGCCCTCACACTAAGACTGTAAATAAAGAGCTGAACAGTCCATTTTTTTGTTATGGGCATGTCTTTACACAACCAAAAAAGCACTAAGCTCAAGTTTCATTCAACTATTGTGGAATGATCCACTCCAAATTTCCAATTTTCCATTCATTCTTGGAGCACCAACAACTAGACATTACATCCATCTTTTCAAGGGGGAACAAAACCATAGAGGAGGAGTGGAGGACAAGGGTAGCATCGATCATGAACTAGGGTGAAGGAAAATAGAGGAGGAGGAAGAGAAGCTTCAATAAAAGAGAGAATACATTCCTTTAGAGTGAAAGAGAGCTATCAACTATGAACTACACTTAGCTACGAGAGAAAAAAATAGAGGCAGATAGGAGACGATCACGATTGACGTCAATAGAAGTAAAGAGGAGAATAAGAGTGAAGAGAATAAAGCATACCAGTAGACAAATAACCTTGGCCTGTCGTTGCAGCAGTGGACGAACCTCGCTTGGAGAGAAAACAGAGCAGTGGCGTGGAACTGAAGTTGTCTCAGTTTCTCACTCACCTAACGCCGTAATTAAGGATACGTTTGGTAACGTTTTCGTTTTTATGTTTTTTTTCATAACAAAACAAAACAAATTTTTGTTTTGTTTTGTTTTTAATAAAAATTAAAAATATAAAACATGTTTGGCAGTCATTTATATTTAAAAAATTATAAAAACAAAAATAAAAAATATGTTTAATATTATATCAAAAATTCACCACCCAACACCACCGCCAACCACCTATCACCACTAAACATCCTACCACCACCAAACATCCCACCACCACCACCGAAACCCACTCCCACAACCCTTGTCCTGAAATTCACCACCACCGAAACCCACCCCCTGTAACCCCGAAATCCACCACCACCACTGAAACCCACCCCCACAACCCTTCTCCAGAAATTCACCACCACCTAACCCCACCACCACCACCGAAACCCACCTCCACAAACCCCTCTATGAAACCCATCGTCTACCCCTAAAATACACTACCACCCAACCCCACAACCATTGAATCTTTGAAAATAAGATCTTAGCAATGTGCAACACAAGAGGACGAAAACTATGTTTGTCTCTTTCCCTTTAACAATTCCCCCGCTTTTACCAAAGTTGATACATTATAAGTTGCAATTCAGCAACGTTGTCCTCACCAATCTTCTCTATCATTGAGTCTAGAAGTCATAAATATTATTTGCATTGTTACAAATTTATGATGTATCGATGCTTCTCTATAATACACTCCCTTTTGGACTATTCAGTAAGAAATTGGTGACGGATCAATGCTTTCCATTGTTCCATCCATCGGACATAAGATGTAGGTCTAATCTAAGTAATATTTTCCCATCAATCAACATTAATTGAGTTTATTTTTTGCTAAGAAGAGGAGTGCACCACATGATATGAAGGAGTTCAATCCCTTGAAAAATGAAGCAACAGATTCTAACATTGTTTTGGAATAGAGGATCCTTTACTGCGTAAAAGGAAGGGTATTTGCATCGCAATATCTACAAACATCTTAGCATACTTTTCTCCTAATCATTTTTCTTCAACATGGTTTTTGGGGTGAGGGTTGAGACCTGTATTTTACCACTAGGTCCATTACCGCGTATGATGACTTTTACGTTATCACCTTCAATCGGCATTATAAAATAACATCTTTATTCCTATATGACAATATATTGTAAAAAACAACACAACTTGGCAAGGAGTAATTTTTTATGTATCGAAAAGTATCATATAACATATGTCCTGCAGCATACACTGCTAGCAACCTTGGCATAACTATCATTTGATTTTATAGTGTTCTGACCGTATATAGCAAAGTATTGAATAGAATTAGTATACACAGTTCATGATGTCAGAAAACACCCTAAAAATCTTTCGGGTCCCTGATCATCTCTATTAATCTCCTTGAAGGAAAGCTAGATGCATGTGGGTTTGGATGACTTAGCATGTTCATACTGATCTACCAATGATTTGCAAAAATAAGATCAAGCAATACGTCTTTTGGACTCTCCGCCACCAACTTCTTCCAAAAGCTCTTTGCTATGAACTATATCTATTAACTATTTGGTAATGGTTCATGTCTTATATAAGCCTTATGTAAGTTACTGTAGGATTATGCCATTTATCATGTCATGGAATATGTTACCAATAAAGTCATCTTTGGAGATAAGTGTTGGTTGTGCCAGAGGTGGGTATTAGTAGTGGTTGGATGTAGATGATGATGGCTTTAGTATAGCACTAGTTGCTTTTGTCTAAGAGTTTTTTTTTATCAGTTTATGCTAGTCAAACATCTCTTATTCCACAAATCTATTTCGTTCTTTGCAGCGAAACTCTCCCATATCTCTACTAGTGTTTTTTATAATATTTTACCTTTCTATTATTTGTTTGACTGCTCAATCTAAGCATCATTTCAGATAGCTATTGTCTTAATCAAGATAGGTCAAGAATGAGTTGGAACGATCCTATGAAAAACTATTGAAATGTTGGGAAAACAATATATCGCAAACCAAAGATATAGATCTGTCACAAAAATTGTATGGCTTTGGAAATACCATTACTAAAAGTTTCAAAAATGGTATATTGCAACTGGAAACTATGGGTATACTGAAGGAAACGTCGTCATACACGATGATACTGTCATCCTTACCTATAAAGAAGTTTGATCTTAGTAGAACCCTCTGAACATTTGATTTCCTTAAAAAATGCATTGTCCTCGTCTCCAAAATCACATGTTCCACAAAAAAATATGAAACAAATTTGGCACTGGAGCCTAGTACTTCTGACATGGCTTCTAATGGAGCAAGATCAATGAAGCTTTCTAAAGCAATTCCCCTGTTTATATAAAATAAATGCACACCAACGAATGCCTTGTAAGTCTAACTAAGCACCTCTTTACTGATCTACTTTACAAAATTCCAACTATGGACGTCAAGTATACAAACAGCTGTGAAAAGTAGGTATAAAGAAAGTGGGTCATCATCTATGCGAATGTCAGGAAATCAGTTTAAGCAGCTAATTTATTAGCTAGGTTGGTAATCAACCAGTGTTGTGTTGTATTCAAGTCATAGCATGTCAAGACATATCGAGTACTAGACCTATGGGTCTATCCGAGATGGTTAACCTCAACTCGAGGGAGGGAAGGTCACCGATTCGAATCTGTTATCTAGTAGTTGTATTCAGATATGTAGAGTACTAGTCAAATCTAATCCAACCAATTTAATTAATACTCTTAGATGTCCTAACATTAATCCAATCTGTTTAATATCCTGTTGCATTCTTGTTTATCTGCATAGCCATGATTAAATTATTCCAATAGTAAGATCACATTATATTTCAACCAAACCCCCCCTCTCAAGAGTTTTTTCTTTGGCTAAAAACCCATCAAGTCCATCAAAAAGAAAAAAACAAGTAAAATTTCTTTTATTTTATAGTGATTCATATCAGTGACCGATAAAAAATGACAAAAAAATTAGACTTCTTTTCATACAATACCAGTTAACAGGTTATTCGTATGGGACACTAACTTTATCTATTTATTATACTTGTTAGCAGGTCATATCATTTTAGGGGTTGTGTCAATAAATAGTTAACCCTAACTTGCTAATTCATGTTGGTTTCGTGTCATGTAGAAAATTGCCAGCCTTAATAACGTTTTCTATATAATTGAATTTCCAGATGCTTAGTTTCTAGTCTTGGTGTGCATTTGAAGATTGGTAGACCAATTTTTTGTTGCTTGCCTGGTGGTATTGTAAGGCCATAGAACCCCATAGAATATATTTTCAGCAGTCAATGTTTATCAACTTTCCATCATATCAAATTGGGTTTCTAGATTTGGACTAAGATCATTGTGGATGAGCGACTTTCAATAGAGTCCATGTGGTGCGATAGAAAGGAAAAGTTATTGATGGGGCTTATATTCACACATAAATTGCCGATGTAATTGCTGCGCATGGTTCATAATTGTTTATATCAGTTGTGGCTATGTCACGCAAGTCTGCAAGGTATATCCTGTTGTTTGCTGTCGATGGAGTTCACATATAAATGCAAGGTTCTAAACAGTATTTCAAATTAGAAGTTGTAAGTTTGCGGAAAATTTAGAGCATGATATTTGTGTAATAGTTGATCATTAAATTTAAATTCGAGTACTACCTTTTGTTTCCTCATTCCTTCAGACAGAATGTCATAGCTGGATTTGATTTTACAAAGAATGTCATAGCTGGATTTGATTCTGGCCATAGTGGTTTTTAAACCTCAAACTAGGGATTTTTAAAATGTGATGAGATTCTTCAGAGTAATTAGGTGTTGTAATAGAATCAATTTTCAGAATAAAGTTCTCTAGTGATTAGTCTTTTACTGGGTTGGTTTGAGGTATTTTGGATCTCTGGGCTTGCTCATTTGAGTATTCAGACTGACAATTTCATCTCCAGATTTGCACGTAATCCTTGCAAAATTTAGTGTCATTCCAACCGCAAACAATTAATGAACTCCAATTTCGCAGGCGGATCATATTGTTAAGGAAGAGGCTCAGTTTCTTCGCTTAGCAATGGGGCATGAGAATGAATCCCTTGATGAGTTTGTTGAAGCACACAAAATGTGCTCAAACGATATCATGTACTTTCCTACCCGGAATGGTTATGGTCTCTGTAGTGTTGCTGGAAACATGGAGAAGCTCGCTGCCCTGCAGAATGAATTTGAGAATGTGAAGAAGAAGATGGATGATGATACTAAGAAAGCACAACGCCTTGAGCAGAAGATAAAACTTCTTACCAATGGTTATCAGGTATACTTCCAATGCTTGGTTAATTTTTCATTTTCATATTATTGATTTTTTTATGTTACTTCATGCGAAAAATGCTCAAGTGGCCATTTTAATGTAAATTTACTCATCTGTTTCTTGTCTATTAAGGTTGTTTCTGATTGTCACATGACTCACATGCACTGTTTTAGCAGCATATTCCGTTCTTCATTAACGATTTGTAAGTACTGAGTTGTTGCTCGTCCCGACTCCATGGGATTAAGTAAGAGTTTGAGTCGATGATTCTTTGTTATGTAGTCTGGTTAACAAGAAAAAAAAAAAATTTGGCTTAGTTCGCAAAATAATTTGTTCAAGATAAAAGAAGAAATTATAAAAGTCTGCCACAGTATTGGTATACCGCAAATCAGTAATAATACTTTCATAGGCTCATTGGTGTTTGTTCATTGGGTTAGATTGCCGTCCAGCTTTAGAGTCTAAATGATTAGTTGTTGTAAATGACCAGATGCGAGCTGGGAAAATTTGGTCACAAATCGAGACCACCTTCAGGCAGATGGAGACTGCTGGAACAGAACTTGAGTGCTTCCAAGCCTTACAAAAGCAGGAGAAGCTAGCTGCAACACACAGGATCGATGGCCTCTGGGAAGAAGTTCAGAAGCAGAAGGAACTTGAGCAAATCTTACAGAAACGTTATGGTAACCTTATAGTGGAGCAAGGGAGGATTCAACTACTCATTGACGAGTATAGAATACAAGAACAATTGCAAGAAGAAATTGAGGCAAAAAATCGTGCTTTTGAGCTCGCTGAGGCCGCTGCAAATCATACTGTTGCTTCAAGCAGGGAAAATATTGAGTCTGGTTGTGCCTCAGAAATGCTTGGGAACTCCATGGTACTGGACTCAACTCACAAAGAAACTTCAAGTCAACAGATAGATGATGCTCAAGAACAAGCTCGTGTGAGCCCGAAACATGGCATGGATGTCGATGCAGTTGATGTAACAGCAAACCTGGCAATGGATGATGTATCTCACACCATACCATCAGCTACCGGAGAACCTTCTATTGCTCGCGAACAAAGTGAAAAATCGGTAGGTAATAGCTCTGAAGGCTTTGACTTTGCTGATAATACTCAATTCTCTGGTGCGGATGGAAATCAACTCGCTGCAGTTCTTGGTCAACCTTCTCTTGAAAAAGGAGATAGTCATTTTGACATTATTGACACACAGGAGGATAAGAGGACCAATGACTCCAATGGGATTTTTGGTGAGAGTTTAGGTCATAATGAAGATTTCAGAGAGGACATGGCAGTTGAGGATCAGCAGAATGTTGCGGAAGACAGTATGCCGGGTGTTGTCTTGACTAAACCAGAAGATATTGTGGAAGAAATGGCTGAAGATGGTTATGTTTCTAAAGGGCCAGAAGAGACGGGAAATTTAGATGCATAAAAGACCAGCTCTCGAATGTTCATGACATCGCAAGGGGTGGAAGTAACCATATTTATTTTAGTAGCGTGCTCGCTTGTACCTGATGTGATGATTGAGAGGTGAGCTCCGGATACTGTTTCTGTTATGCCTCCGTTATGCCAGACAGATGCCTACTTGTGCTGTTTTGTGGCAGGATGAAACTGGATACATGGAATTAATTGCTTGTTTTGCCTGCTGAAATTTACAAGCAAACTCAATGATGGATTCAAACTTTGTATTTTGTATTTTGTGCGGTACTATTGTTATTAGATGGAGGAAATTTTGTGGGAGGATTATACACCTGTTTAGGACACTGTTTTCCATTTCATCAGATATAATTTGTAGAGTATAATGTTTTTGATTGTTTTGTAGCATCTGGGTAATCTTTTGTTACTGGTTATTTAACATGGAAAATTCAATCGAAACGAAATCCCGCCATCTTACTTCCCGTTTGTTTACGAATTTTCTATGGGAGTGGCACTGGATACGAGTAGGCAAGCTTCCATGCCTTGCAATTCATGCGAATGTATGTTTCATTGCTTCCTTCTTCTTTATATATTCTTTGGTAACTTAACCTTATCCTCCAAATGCTGTGTTGCTTCCTTTTTTTCCTCATTTGTGCAAAATACGAATGATTGATTAATTTCTTTGTATTTGATAGAGATAAAAAAGTGGAAGGAAGAAAAAAGTATAAATGTATATTTTATTATTGTATCTTTATATGAAAATTAATGATACCAAAAGAAAAGATATAGTTCAAACTAGTCAACTAGACTACACAACGTCTAGCTAACCTAACTAAAGCTTTATCAGCCAAAGCACAAAGTAACTTAGTAGTCACTAAAGCAGTTCGGCAATCATTGGTAGTGACGGGATTTTAGGCGGTTTAGTAGCCCTAAAATTGACACGTGAATAGAAATAGTCGTTATGGAGCGTAAAAGGTATCGGCAGATTGCGCCAAGGAGTAATGACTCGAATGAGCTGAGTACATAGTTTGGGGCCAACATTTAAGGGGATATGACAGCTCATTAATGAGGAGTTGAGTGACTGTGACATGGCTATTAATGAGTCTCTGCATCCTCGAGACACAAACTGACAATCATAATTGTAAAGTATTAATAGTCATTGTGCCGACCAAATGTCATCGGGAAACCCTGATGACATTAAATATTCGGGAGTAGGTGTCAAGCACCGATCAAATAGACTTAAATGACCAAAAATAGGGTCATAAGTGCTCGGCATGCCTTGAGCAGTCATCCTATCGCTCGAGTGAACCAGTTATGAGAATCTGAGTAGAGAGCACTCATTACGCATGGATAAGAGGGCAAGACATTAAATGTTGAGATGAGACTCCAAATCCTTGCACTCATTGTTAGTCCATGTCTAAATACTCCTCAGAAAGATGAACAAATGTATGCAAACTAAATTGAGAAAAGAAAACACTATGCTCAAGCCTCCAAACGCCTACTGACTTACGTTTCGGAGGGGATAAGCTGGGTATTCACCTGGCCCTTTTTTCTGACCTTTTGGTTATTTCAGGTTTATCATCGAGAGGATCATTATCTCTATTCATTGCAGGAATTCTCCCATGCAATTTGACGCCGTCTGTTGGAAGCATACAAACTTTTCTCGTAGCGATTGCATCATGGAGAACACACGATCCCAAGGTGATGGGGGGAAACTTACGTGTAAGAAACACAGAAGCTACCTGACTCCCGGCAGTCATTGAGTCAGATTCTTTGAGCTAGTTAGAGAGAGGCGAGCATGCCTTACAACAAACGTTCCTTGTGGATCAAGGCCTTGGGGGTAAGGCCTTTTGGCTCGTGAAATCGTTGAGTTGGTGGAAAAGCAGATGAGAAACCGCCTTAAGCAACTTGAGAGGGATAACGCCAAAGTGTAGGATAGGCTCGATGATTTTGAGCAATCGGGGAGTGCCAACTGGTAAAGCAGCAAGCGTGAAGACCGAAAGTTTTAGCCAAGGTGATTCCAGGGGCGCAAGGCTAGGTGCCCCCAGGAGGAGCTTGTGCAGGTGCGCCAGCGAGAAGCGTAACCCCCGAAGCTAGGGAATGTCTGCTCCTGGGGAAAGATCAGAATTGGATCATCAAAGGATAAGCCTGTCCCGGTGGGATCTCCGCTATAGACTATCAGAGGGTGTTGCGACAACTGAGTCCCATATGGAGTCCACTACGAGGGGGCCTAGAAAAGTGAGGCCTCAAGAGGACCTCCGAGCACACTTGGATGCCAAGCGCTGGAGATCCCATCCCAAGGGGGATGAAGACGAGGACGAGCAAATCATCTCTCCATTCGTTCGGGTGATCCGGGAGACCAAAATGCCAAAAAAATTCATCGTCCCCCGATTCAAGGTTTATGATGGGAGAACAAATCCCGAGAGCCATCTGCGAGAATACAAGCAACTGATATCCATTTATGACACCGATCAAAGACTATTATGCCAATTTTTTCCCATGAGCTTGGAGGACACTACAATGAAGTGGTACGAGAACTTAGCCCTGGAGAACATCAAGTCTTAGAAGCAAATGACCGAGCTTTTTATAGCTCGATTCATCACCAGTAGTAAAAGGCCGAATGACATCGGCGCCTTAATAACACTTAAACAGAGGGTTGGAGAGTCCCTTCGGCAGTACGCACTTAGGTGCTGGGAGGAAGTCAATGAGGTCGAGGCTTGCTTAGAAACAATGGCTGCAACGACATTTAGGCTGGGATTATCCCGATACATCGACCTTTATAGATCTTTTACTAAGCGAGCCCTGAGAGATATGAAGGACCTGATGACTCGGATAAATAAGTACGCCAGGGTGGAGGAAGAGTCCATGATGCCCGAGAGGAGGGCCCTATTGCCGAGAAAAAGGTAAAAGGAAACACCGACAAGGAGAGGGTGTTAACTTCGTCTCCAAGTTGTGTTTCCTTTCAAGGGGTAAACACAGTCTTCAAAGAACTCATTTACAAGATGTTACACAAGATAAAGGGAGAGCCTTTCTTTAAGTGGACCCTGAAAATGCAAGGAGACCCATCGTCGAGGGATTCAACATCTCCGTGTTCTTATCACTGGGATGTGGGGCATTTAACTGAAGATTGTAGGGTGTACAAGTCCTTCCTAAAGAAATTGGTCCGAGATGGGCACCTCAGGGAGTTCATTGAAAAGAAGCCCGACAGGGGCTCGGCGGGAAGAGAGCTCGACATATTTCTAGAAGTGACAACCGTGATCGAAATAATACATGCTTACACGGTTGAAAGGCCAACGAATAATTCCCTTTGGGGCCGACCTCCAGAGGGTCTCACAAGCGGTGAAAGTGGAGGAAAACAGGTATGGCGAGCAGTCGTCTAAGAGGCCGCGGACTAACGTCGAGATCATCCACTTTTTCGATGCCAACCTAAGAGGGTTAGTGCTCCCGTATGAAGACGCTTTGGTAATCACCCTCTGCGTCAAAAAGTTTGATGTCAAGAGGACCTTGGTGGACTCAGGTAGCTTGTCCAAGGTGATGTATGACAATCTCTTTCGCAAAATGGGGTTCACCCAGAAAGACTTGAAGCCGGTGAGGACCCCTCTCATAGGTTTTAACAGAGACTGCGCTCTTCCCTTTGGGAAGATCACTCTCATGGTTAGTGTTGGGGTCGTTATCGTCCTAGTAGAATTCGTAGTGATAAACTCTGATTCACCATATAATGCCATCATTGGCAAGGCATGATTACATGCAATGAAGGTAGTGCATTCATCCTATTATCATAAGATTAAGTTTCTCACTCTAAGGGGTGTCATGGAGATTCGTGGCGATCAGACAACATCGAAAAGCTGTTTTTACGTCGTAGCAAAGACTGGGGTTAGTAGTCGAGCTTAAGAGTGTGATCCCAAGACAGTGGTGGCTAAATAACAATCACAATTTGGTCAACCTGGTGTGGATGACCCCATTACGGAACCACCTGATCGTTCCACGGAGGCCTTGGTCAAAGTTCTTTTGAATCCCGAGGATGATGAAAGATTCTTTTTAATAGGGGCATCACTAGGTGGCACTGAAAAGTCTGACATGATAGACTTCTTACGCCAAAATGCCGATGTCTTTGCATGAGACTCAAGCCGAGATAACAGGAATAAGTGCCGAGGTAATAACTTATCGGCTTCATATGGACCCGTCCTTCAAACTTGTAAGATAGAAAGCTTGAAAAACGGCATCCCATCACACAAAGGCAGTAGATGAAGAGGTGGATAAGTTATTGGGGGCGAGCTCCATTAGAGAAGTGCAGTTCCCCCAATGGTTATCCAACACGGTGTGCGCATAGAAAAAAGGCAGAAAACGACGAGTGTGAGTGAATTTCATGGACTTGAATAAACACATGTCCCAAAGACGAGTATCTATTGCCAAAGGTCGATCAGCTTGTAGATGTGACCGCGGGCCATGAACGTATCTCCTTTATAGATGTTGGGGCAGGTTGTCATCAAATATCCTTGCATGAATCAGATAAGGAGAAGACGACATTCATTACGCCTCGAGGGATCTATTGTTACATGGTAATGTCGTTCGTTCTGAAGAATGTTGGTGCCACTTATCAGCGCTTGATGAATAAGATTTTTAAGCAGCAGCTCGACGTCACCATGAAGGTTTATATATATGATATGCATGTGAAGAGCAACAAAGGTTCTAATCATCTTTGGGTCCTCGGAACAGCATTCGCCGTGCTCTAGAGATACAGGCTAAAGCTTAATGCCTCAAAGTGTGCCTTCGCTGCAAGCTCGGGCAAATTTTTAGGATACTTGGTCACACATAGGGGCATAGAAGCCAACCCCGAGTAGGTGCAGGCTGTGTAGAGTATCCAGGCGCTGAAGACTACTAATAACATTCAGAAATTGACTGGAATGCTAGCTGCCCTCAACCGATTCATCTCAAGGTCCTCGGATAGGTGCATACCATTCTTCGCCATGCTCAAGGGGGTGACAAAAAAGGCTTTGGGGTGAAGAATGTGATTGGGCACTCAAAGGGATTAAAGAATACCTAAGGTCCCCTCCCACCTTGTCTATCCCAACAGAGGGAAATGTGCTAAACCTCCACTTATCCGTGTCAGAAAGAGGCGTTAGTGGGGGCTCTGGTTAGGGAGCACGAGGGGATGCAAAGGCCTATTTACTTCATGAGCAAGACTTTCCTTGATGCCAAGACCAGATACTTTCAAATGGAAAAACTCACACTGGCATTGATAGTTTCAGCAAGGAAACTCAAACACTACTTTCAAACACATATCATAGAAGTCTTGATCGGTCAGCCCCTTAAGCACATCCTACATAAAGTTGACATATCCAGGAGGTTGCCAAGTGGTCTGTGTAGCTTAGGGAATTCGAAATAAGGTACAAACCCCGTACTTCCATCAAAGGACAGATTCTTGTCTATTTTATAGCCGAGTTCTCTGCGTCCAATTCTCCACAAGAACAGTTGACTTTTGACGATGTTTGGAGCTTACATGTAGATGGATCCTTGAATGCAAGAGGGGCAAGAGTAGGTGTAGTATTGGCCAGCTTCAGAGGATTCACAGTGGAGCGAGCTATCAAATTGGAATTCAAAGCATCTAATAATGAGTGTTGGTAGGACTCGATATTGCGTACTTGGTCGGAGTTAGATGCCTCCACATTTTCTGAGACTCCCAGTTGGTAGTAAATCAAATCAATGATGACTTTGAGGTTCATGATAACAGAATGAAGGTATATCATCAGAAGGTAAAATCGGGGATCAGGAAGTTGGAGAAGGTAGAAATGTCCTAAATTTCAAGGGCTCATAATACCCATGTCGATGGGCTGGCCTGTCTCGCCTCGGCATTGGCCTCGGAGGTGACTTGGTATATTATCATTGAAAATAAAAAAATTTCGAGTATAAGAGACACAAAGGCCGAGCAGGTACAATCGACGCAAGTCCAAAGAATGCCTCTGAGTTGGATGGACCCCTTAATCAAATATTTGATGGAAGGGGAACTTCCTAAGGATATCAGAGAAGCTAGACAAATCAAACTCAAGGCTCCCAAGTTCTGGATATCTGTCAATCACAAGTTATACAAGAGATCCTTCTCGAGGCCACATTTATTATGCATCCCCGAGGATAAAATAGAACATTTGCTCTATGAGGTTCATGAGGGTATATGTGAGAGTCATACAGGAGAAAGATCTCTCACACACCGAGCAATGTCTCAGGGGTATTGGTGGCCATACATGTAGAAGGATGCCAAGAGCTACGTCCATAAATGTGATAAGTATTAGAAAATCGCTCCCATCCTCATACAACCAATAGGAGATTTGAACTTATTGACAAGTCCCTGACCATTTTCTAAGTGGGGCATGGATATTGTAGGGCTCTCCCGAGGGCCCATTTGGACAAGAAATTCCTCTTAGTAATTATTGATTATTTCACAAAGTAGATAGAAGATGAGTCTCTAAGCCGTATTCGGGACGTCAAAACAAAGAAGTTTGTATGACAAAACATTATCACTAGGTTCAGAATCTCTCGGGCCATCATCTCGGACAACGACACTCAATTCAACAGTGGTCCATTTATGGAGTTCTATTCGAAATTTGGAATACACAATTATTATTCCACCCCAACCTAATCACAAAAAAATGGACAAGCGGAGGTTTCAAATAAGACAGTGTTAACCAGAATTAAAAAGAGATTGGAAAGGGCAAAAGGTAAGTGGACTGAAGAATTACTCAATGTGCTATGGACCTATAGGACAACGCTAAAGTAAACAACATGCCAAAAATATAAGTCATTTATCTACCGTATTAGAATTGTTAGTATTACTCAAGCATCAATCATTTGCTGAAATTTATATAAGTCACCTCTGGAATTAGCATGTGTATAATAATTTAATATATATAGGACTTTATTTCTTTATATAGATATAGAAAATTATATGTAATTGTATTGCTAATAAATGAGTACAAAATAAATTAGAAGTCCTTATAAAAGAATAAAAACAAGTTGAAAGTTAAATAGGTGTAAAAAATAAAAATTAGAAGTGGGTATAATTGACTTTATTATAATAATTAGAGATAAAATAAAAAATTAAAAGTTTTCGTAGATACTGACATTTATAAGTAGTATAGATTAGTGTGTGTGTGTGTATTTTGATGTGTTATTAAAATAATCTTTAGCCAAAATTCTAGAAGTGATCTTTAGTCATTAGATCAGTAGTAAAAAAAAAAAAAAAAATTCTAAAACGATTTGAACCTCAAAAACCAAAGGTCATTTTTTTATGTTTTGGGATTTGAAATGTCTTATACTTTATTATATTGTGATAAAGATATATAACATATATTTCAACACATATTATTAATTTTCTGTCACTTTTCATCTCAATTTTAGAGAAATAGATTTGGATGAATTGGATGAAAGGTTAATCTTTCCATTTTTTATCCTTATTTGCTTTTCTTACCAAACATAATATTTTATTTATCCTTTCAACTTTCTATATTTTCGTTTTTTCACCATATCAAACAATGCATAGAACCCCTCCAACTAATGCATTTGTTGTTCTTTCCCTTCATTGCTGAAAGGATTGTGGCTCTCCCATCCACACCTTTCCTAGCCCCTCTTTTGTTTTTTATTATTAAAAATTCTTGCTAGGGAAATGAGGATTTGATTTGGTGGGTTTCATAAGAATGCTACTATTAACAGGATTAATGGGTGACAATAGCCCTCTAACTTATTGACACTTCAACATAATACAAATGCAATTAAAGTATAAGTTTAGTTGGCGCGACTAATTCTTAAAATACTTGAGTTTTTGAGTCGCCTATTTATTTTATTTAATATTCTATTAAGTATTAAATTGAAGAAAAAAATATCAGATGCAGCAATATGGAAATATCTGGTACATAAAGCCACAATCTGATAGGTATACATATATATATATATATATATATATATATATATATATATATATATATATATATATATATATATATATATATATATATATATATATATATAGATAGATAGATAGATATAAATTAATCATGTTCTGTAATTAAAGAAAGTTACTGAAAATAGCTCTTATGTTTTAACTTGGAATAAACTTTTATGTGTGGAGGAACAGAATAAGAATTTATTCTTATGGAGCATCTAGAAACAAGAAGATTGAATCGGAAATATCGACAAATTCTTGCGGAGTCCAAAAAAGTGAAATTAAAATAAAAAGAGGTCAACTGCTCTAGTTTCATCTTTTAATATTAAAATAACGGATACACTCAGGTCCACTTACGTTTTCTTTAGGTGATTTCTAGTCTTTACAATGGATTTAATTGGCATAATGAAAAATAAGAATATTTAGTAATTCAAGATGATTGAAGTTTTATTAAAAACACTAAAATCCTTTATCGGATTTGAATTGATGACTTATGCCTTACCATAACATTACTCTACCATTTAGTTAAAAGGGCCTATTTGACCACACCTAAAATCGAGTCAAGTTCTAACTGTTCAAGGTGACTCCGAAGTAATACGATCAACGAAACCTTATTTGGCAACCTCATGAGCAACTGTTAATGGCCATTATGGGGAAATCCTTTACGAATGAGATATATTAGTTACATTTATATATGAAAAAATGAGATTTGGTGATATAATGCAGGGTCTTCCAAAAGTGGAACAAGTGTTAGAGGTGCGTTTGATTGATTCAATAGCAATGAATTTCAAAAAGAGAATTGAAGATTGGAACGAATGCATAACAAAAATTCTTAGAATTCCTTGAGAATTCTTGATTGGTGCGGAGCTAACTATAGTGTAAAGCAATATATCTTTGATAAATAAGATCCAAAATATTTATCAATCTTTAAGGGTGTAGATCCATAATAGGCATATAAAAATTATTGTAGGTACATCTTGTATCAAGCACGGAAAAAAAAATTCAAAAATTGAAATCAATCCTCACAATGAGGTGGAGGATCTTATCAACTCGTGTTGTAGACAACTTTCTATCTTCAAAATCTTACAATTATGGACATATTTAATGACAAAAGCCAAATACATATTCATGCTAAGCAATGCACTAATTATATTTTAAAAAAAAATTTGTTTAATGTTATACGATTTCAATTGCAATTTTTCTTTCTCAACCACCACGAAATGCAAGTGGGCTCAGACGAAAATGGACCCGTCCAAGTCATCTTCTTTATAGATTTAAAGGTTACGTGAACCAATGACACTTCTCCTTCCATCTTCCAGCTCGGTTAAGTCCATGCAGCCATTAAAGGTCCAACATGACCATCCATATATCTATAAAAACACACCCATTTCCTGATTATAACCACCCATTTTCAATAAAACAAAGGAGAGAGGTTTAAGAGAAGAACAAATAACAAAAACCAAATCATCTGGCGAAAAGTAAGGTAAAAACAAGAGTTGATGGAACTGACGAATCTCATTGCCTAACACAAGAACCTAATTGCCAGAGGTTTGAGGATTGAGGTTTGGTTTCTTATCAGCCACTAGTTATTGTTATACATGCTTGTATGTGTAATAATGTGTACATGTGGCAATTTTGCTGAGTGACACTAGTGTGGCTGTTTGGTTTTTTCTTGTGATACGTGGGTTATTTTCTGGTCAATTAACGACAAATGAATGCATTGCAAGAGTGGCTCTGTTGAGATTCTTCTTCCTGAGCTGTGGTGGGGTTCTCTATGGTGATAAAAATCAGAGATTCTGTAAGTACTGGTTTGGATTCTTGTTGAAGAGAACAATATATGTCAGTGTCGTGTTCTCTTTATTCATATGGGTCTTTTCGACCCAAGACAGCTATTGAAAATTGAAAGTAAGTTGCTTTCTTTTTTTTGGTTGAAAATATGTTCATGTGATGGTTCTGGAGTTTGTTTTTCAAAAGTTTTATATTAAAATGTTTCTGGGTTGAAGGAATCTGTGAATTTTCTTCTTTTTCTTGTGGGATTTGCATGAGGTCGATGTGCTTTTATTCGAGAAATTTTCTATTTGGTTTTGCTAACTGTGTCCTGAGTTTCTGTGTGCAGTTGAGTAATAGTGGGCAATTCTGTTGAAGGGTTCATGCATTTCACCTCTCTGTAATTCATGCTTAACTGAAGGCGGAAAGAAACAGGCCTGCACACCACCCCCCCCCCCCCCCCCCCGGCGGCCCCCCAAAAATAAAAAAATTGAGGTTTGATATTTTGAGTTTCCTCAAGGTTAGTTCAAAATCAATGAGGGGATCCGGGCTATTAAATGCAAATATTATCATTAGTTGCACCCAATAAATAAGAACTCCATACATTTCACTTTTTAAATTTGTTGGTGTTTGGATTTCCAGATAGATGATTTGGCTCTATTAGTGCCGCATTTCTTTTCTGAGGGAAACTTGTGAAGTTGCTGTATGGCATACCTTATTTGACTGGACTCTTGAGTGGAAAATCACCCATAAAAGAGATCAAGTCTTTGTCTTCTTGCTTCATTAAGCTGTTCTGATATTACATTACCTGGGAATTGGGACTGTTAAATTGCAATAAGGATGATGCTTTATAAAATGAGTTCAGGTAAAGAATTACTAAATATGCTTTTTGTAGACCTAGATGTTTTGCTGACTAGAACAACTCTTCTAACTAGCAAGTTAGATTTTCATATCTTTTCTTTTTCCTAGCCAAGCAAGTAGGACAGGTCTCACGTTGATGGAACGATGTCTGAGTCATAGTGTCTGTTTTGGTGCCTCAAACTTGTGACTGCAAAAATTATGAGATTTACTTTTTGTTTCATATCTGCATTACTTTCTGATATCCAATCAATATTTTATTTCCTCTGTCATGAAGGAGAATTTTAATGATTTAAAAGAAATGAAATTCCTCGCTATTTAATAATAGTTTCAACTGAATATTGTGCAATCATGATTGCTGAAGGCAAAATTGTAAGACTTCATCTATCTGTCATTGATTTCGGTTAGCAAATCATAGTTTGGTTGTTATATATGGAGATAGGTAGCAACTTTTCTTTTGACTAATTAATCCCGCTATTGATTTCTTCTTTTCTTTTTTGAAGATTCGGTTAATATGGTGACTAGAAGAGTGGATCTCCGATCTGACACAGTAACAAAACCAACTGAAGCAATGAGGGCTGCTATGGCTAAAGCTGAAGTTGATGACGATGTATTAGGTAATGACCCGACAGCCCTTTGCCTAGAAACAGAGATGGCGAGGATTTTGGGCAAGGAAGCGGGACTATTTGTTCCTTCAGGCACTATGGGTAACCTCATTAGTGTGCTTGTTCATTGTAATGTTAGAGGGAGTGAAGTCATACTCGGTGATAACTCTCATATCCATATATATGAAAACGGAGGCATTTCAACAATTGGAGGGGTCCATCCAAGGACAGTTAAGAATAACAAAGATGGAACGATGGATATTAATCTGATTGAAGCTGCCATTCGAGATCCTGAATTCGAGATTTGTTACCCTACTACTACGCTTATCTGCTTGGAAAATTCACATGCAAAGTGAGTATTAGTGTTATGCTGTTTATCTGTTCTGAGCTAGCTTTAGCTTTTCCTGAAGAGTGCATATTCCAGTGAAGCGGTTAATTAATTGATGATATCCACCAGATGTTTATACAGTGTAGGTTTCCACTATGTTTAGCAAACGCTGGTCATAACTTATTTTCCTTTCCCTTCTTACGTAATTTAGGGTTGGGGAAAGAAGGGCCCCCCGGGGAGGGGGTATAGCTTGTAGTTTTTGAAGGAGAGAATATTATTTTTAATTCTTATGGCTGTTTGCCAGTTTTTGTGGGGCCAACTTTCTCTTATCCTCCATTTTTAATTGAAAAACGTTGAAGGCTGTTCTTGGCATGTTTAGAGACCCGAATGGTGTATTTAACTTTCCTATGATTGGATGGTTAAATGCAGTCAGTTTGCAGTTGTTATCATGCTTAGGCATGGTGAATAAGCAAGTTAATTTTTTCTTTTTTAACCAACTGGTCTGTGTTTTAGTAGTTGAGTTTGCAATATGACAAGATTATGGGCGATTGTCTCCTACATGTTCACACAGGGCTATGCCTTTTCTCCGTTGAAGATGGCTTATAAGTGTCTAGGTGGTGTCATCAGTCTTTCAGAAATGATTTGACTTTTGTCTGGCCTGTGAATGCAGCATCTGACCCTAAAAGATCTTACCACTTCTCTGTTTTTTTTTTTTGTTTTTTTTTTCATCATGCATGAAACTTTGTGGACTTTGATAACTGACTTTCAAAGATCATCAATGGCCTTATAACCTCAGTAGACAAAGGCTCTCCAACTTCCTCAGTCACTTGGGGATGATGTTGGGGAATTGGTCGTTTCTCTAATACTTCACAAATGCCAGGCTGTAGTACACTTTTGGAATGACTGGCACTGTCAAATCTCTGTTGCTCACATATTTAAGTCAGTAAAGAGATTTGGCGAGTTGTTTCATTCACAATCACATATCTTGTTTTAAAGTTTAGTTATTGATTATATAAACATGCTTCAACTGAGATTGGATGTGACTCGATTAGCATATATTACTGATCCTTTCTGGAAAGTATGACTGATCCCTTTCTGTAAAAAATGCATTTTTGGTCTTGTTATGAGACATTGCTGTATTTTTAACATAATAAAACTTCAAATCTATTTCAGGTATAAAGATTTCCTTATAACGGTGCATCAAAACCCTCTAGGCAGTTGTATCAATGATGTTCTCCCTTTGTTTTCATTTTATATTATTTGATGTTGATTTGTCCATGTATCTCGATATGACCTATATCCTGTCCAATTTTATTTTCATGTTGTCTCCTTTCCATATGGATTCAGTTGATAGCATAATGAGATTTCTTTCATTTATTTACCTGGATTTCCAGGAGGAATGTTTAATTAACTAAGTTTTCCATTGAACCGGTGTGATCCATCATGTTGGGCTGTATATTGGTTATCTTTGGATTAGTGTCAGATTTATGGGGTAATCCTATCCATTTTCCAGAGATCTGAAACCCAAATTTTTGTTAAGAATATTTTGTCCAAACTATTTATTTATTCCTAGGAAAAGCAATGTTATGTGATTCTCTTCTTTCTCATCCTCATTTTGAGATGCTTGCACAGGTCAATACATTTTTAGATTGTCGAAGTATTGTTCACCACTTATTGGTTAATGCATCACATGCATAATGGGTCTTTCAACAAATTTATGATAGGTTTTCAAACCGAGGATTGATTTTACCGTATAATTTGGAATTTATCGATGGATAAGTCTTAGTAGTGATATTTTGGGTAGTTAACATGTGCTCTTTTTTCTTTCTTATTTGCTCTCCTGTCCACCTTTTTATACATTATGCAATTGCTTACCAGTGATATTAATGCAGCTCTGGTGGTAGATGTCTTCCTGTAGACTACATAAACAAGGTTGGAGAGCTGGCAAATAAGCATGGGTTGAAGCTTCACATTGATGGGGCTCGGATCTTTAATGCATCAGTTGTGAGAAAAAAACTTAACTTTATGTCGATATTGGTTATTTCGGCGATATTTGGTAATCAAAACTAATGAAAATGGAAAAATAACAATAAATAGTGTGGAATATGTTTAACCATACAAGTACAGGTGAGTGATCGGTTGTTCTTGATGCTTTGGAGTACTCTGGATGATTGGGTGATAAAATTGGTAAAATGATTGAATTCTTGACATGAAGGGATAGCTTTGTTCGATGAATATTAGGAACCGTAGATTGAAATGGTTGGAACATGCAGAAAACTGCACTGTATGCATTGAATTCAAAGTCACTATTTAGTCAGCAATCATATTTTCCTTTTTTGTTTCCTTAAATTTTTCTTTGCATTTATGGGAAAGTGGATTAATTTTTAATTCGGAAAACTTCCTTCCAGGCACTTGGAGTACCTGTTCATAGGCTTGTTCAGGCTGCTGATTCTGTTTCGGTAAGGTTCTAACTTATATTTTTTTTCTTGCTAGATTCCTTTTTTTCGTGTTCACATAGTTCAACATCTAGACCTCTATTTCCTTCTAGATGCAAATGCACATCTTTATTTAAACATCTGACATGTGTGTAGCCATATACACTATTTTCGCATCTTATTATTGCATTATGTGCACGCTGATTTTTGCACAATAGATGAAATGGGAATAGATTTCTTCCCTGGTGAATTTGAGTTCATCAAGGTGGTGGATTTCGCAACAAGGAATGAGTTGAGAGGGCAAAAAAAGGCCTAAAGAGTGGTGATGAATTGCCCTTGGGGATATCCGATCGATCTCGGAGAGTCGCAGGATGCTCCTATCACACAGAAAAAGAAGTCAGAAGGGCGCCGAAGTGTTTTCCAGCGTATCCCCTCCGACGATCAAGTCAGTTCTTTAAGAGAGGGGAAGAAGAAAGTACTATGTTGCTCTTAAGGGTTATTTGCGTACCTTTATAATGTGTTTTTAAGGACTATTTATACATTCAAAGACCCATCATTGCTGATGGTCTAGACAGTAGGTAGCGTTCAGAAAGGGGGTAGTGTGCCTCCTACTTTGCATGGGGAACCCCCATTATTAATTGCCGGTGTGCCGAGTAGTTAATGCTCTTTCTTCAATGTGGGGACATTAAATGCACAGGCCCTGGATCATTTAATGCTCCCACTCCTCGGCTCCCAAAGCCACTGTGGATGTCCCATCGTTTGAGGATTCATTAAATGTTTGTCTGAAATAGCCGTATGTCAGCAGGGCTAGTTCTGTCTTTTTACCCCCTACCCTGCTCTTTATGCCACGTGTTCGACTCCTCTTGGTTGAGTGTACAGTTCATTTTCTTGTTCTGACTTCATTGTGCAGAGTGCCCTCATGATTCCTACTCTAGTTTAGACGCTCAACTGTCAATCAATAGCCTCTTTAGAAGCCGAGAACTCGTGGTATGGTTAGGGTTTCAGTGGATACCTTGGGGCCGAGGACACTTGATTCCCCCCAAGTAAAGGTACCTTCGGAGCTGAGGGCACATGCCTTGGCACCGAGGAACATGTCATCGTTAGAGTAGGGGTCTCGGTACCGAGGACACGTGGCCTCGTCAGAGTTAAGGATGTACCTCAGCGCCGAGGACACGCGTCGTTGATATAACACCTCCTTGAAGTGTCCCATCACATTATATAGCATATCCCCTTCTTGTTGTATCCGTTTTGGCTTTTTTAACATTTTGAATATGTGGTTTAGGCATGCCTATCAAAAGGCCTGGGTGCTCCAGCTGGAACTGTAATTGTTGGTTCAAAAAGCTTTATTGCCAAGGTACTACATCTTTTTCAGCAATGAGTAAGAATGATATTTTCTCTTGGTTGCAGAAACTTAGCCTTCGGTTCCCTCTGGTTTTATAGGCTAAGATTCTTAGGAAGACGTTAGGTGGTGGAATGAGACAGGTCGGTGTCCTGTGCGCAGCTGCTTTGGTTGCATTGCAAGAGAATGTTGCAAAGCTTGAAGGTGATCACAAGAAAGCTAAGGTTTTAGCTGGTAATATATTACTCCATTCTTTATTTTTTTCTACATCAAATTCTTTTTTGTTGGAAGGCATGGCCACTGTCTGCTTTATCAAATTTTGCATAGCTGACAGGTTTCCATTTTGCTACATACTTCAAATACGGTGATTTGCTTTCCTGTTATCAATCTATGCATTTGTGCTGCTAATGTTTTTCTTTTGGATATGAACTTTTTTACCAGAGGGACTGAACAAAATCAAAGGACTAAAAGTGGATGTTACTTCTGTGGAGACCAACATTGTAAGTAGCCTAGTTATGGAAGCACAAGCTGTTGGGCAGTGAGCTGTTTTTTTTTTGGCTGAATGGTCTTGGTTGGGAAGCTACTGATACTTGTCTCTGTTGTATAAATTTTAAGTCTAACCAATTTTGACTTTGCCATTATGAATTTGTATTTTCTCCGCAATGGCCAAATATGTTTATTAATATCAAAATTTGTCTCCAAAATATATTACTGCAGCCCCCATTGTCTAGGCTAGCAGTGAGCCAGCTTCTTTTTTACTCAAGCCTCGATTCATGTTAGGATATTAAGGATCATATTTGAGGATCTCTCACCTTTCTTCCCCTTCTTTCCTGCATGGAGGTTTCCAAGATAAAATAGCCTTTTCTTGTGACAGTTGTTTGGTTTGTTAATTAAGTTCCCAAAATTTAGATATCAATTGCGCATGAATGTGGACTATGTGTGCAGTGTGATCAGAATGTTTATATGAGGATTTTTGTTTTCATAGGTTCTAATCAATGTTTTATCAATCTATCACATTACTTGAGGTGCTAGAATTTTGGGCTTGAAAGTGTTTGTTTTAATTAAATTTGTGTCAAGTTTTCATGGTCTATTTTCGGAATATACAAATGATAACATTCAATTTTTATTTTCTCATGGCCAGGTATATTGTGATATATTGGAGGGGACAAATATTACTGCACCCAAAATTTGCATGGCTTTGGAAGAACTTGGTATACTTGTGATGCCAGAGGGTTTATCCAGGTATGGTTCTGTTTCTAAACAATTTTCTTGATTCATGAACCTTGTTCACTGTTTACGCAAGCATAGCATATTTTGAGTCCAGTTTTACAGGTTTATGGTTGTTGATTGAAAATAGGTCCAGGTGGACTAGTATTTTTATAAATACTAAAAATATTAACCAAGGCACATAGGAAATTGCCCTGGTATTGCATTTTTAGCTTATGTGATAAAGAAGTGCAAGGTTGGGCATTACATTCTAAACTGAAGTTACAAAAATTTCAATTCAAAGATTGAAGATAAAACGTTCAGCCTAAAATTTGCCCTGGCCCAAATTCGTAACTGTTAAGTCGCTAAATTTGCGAGGTCGGTATTCCAATGGCTAACTTTTGCAACGCTTTCCAAAATATTTTGCTAATGTATGTCAAATATTAATTGAAGTCTATATGACTAGGTCATTAGAAACTTTGTAGGACTTAATCAACCAAGGTTTGCACATCTCTTTCGAAGTTTCACTATTTGCTCAAATTAAAAATAGGCTTACACTAGTTTCCTTTTGGTTATTCTTTAGGAGAAACTCATGGAAAAGAAATTTGAATCCAAATCTTCAGAACTAATAAAAACTCTCTGTGCTCAAGTCCTCAACTTCTTATTTAAACAGAAGTCCCTTCTGGAGGATTATTTTGAAAGTGTCTTGTGAGAGAAGGTCTCAGACTCCATATACAACAAAGGTTTCTTGTTTTTTCATCTTGTAATCTTTCACCCACTGAACTCCAATTTTGGTCAAGTTAATTTAATGTTCAATGAAAGTTCTCTAATTCTAAAAATGCAGGCGTCTATAATATCTTATTCATTTGGCTTATAAGTCTTTCTTATGTGTGTTGATTTGTTTTTACTTGATGGTTTATGACCTTACAAGATTTTCGTATACCAAAGTAATAGTCAAAAACAAGAAAGAGATGAGGGATGCGAATTTTCTGATGAAATTTGTATTCTGCTTAAAAACAAAATTACTTTTCTTATGGTAAACTGAGGATTTAAAAAAAAAAGATAGTATTTCAATCGCAAAGTACTTTTTGAATAAGTATAATTGGTTTTACCATTTACTTCAGTTGATTATTAGAAAAATTTATAAAAAAAGAAGAAGAAAGTTTTTACTTTAAAAACACTTGCTCATTTTTACACCTACCACCACAATCACTACCATCCCATCATCACCCACACTTCCACCTCCCCCCCCCCCTCCAGAAAAAAAAAACACCATTGTCATCGCCAGCACCACCAATATATATTAGCATTTGGGGATATACAAAAAATTTTGACACAGATAGGTCTATTTTTTGTTGAACCTTCCAAACGCATTATTTCTAATTGTTTAAGAAGTTCTGTTGGAATTTCATATATTCTTTCACACGCCACCTCAGCTTAGTCTTGTCCCACAAATATAAGCATATGGTAAAGTTTGTTAGATGGACTTTTTTGAAGCAGTAATCACTAAATATTTTTTAGCAATTTTGTCAAGAAAAAGAAATCCGAGGTTCCAAGACTAGCTGACATATACTGTCTTATAGAGGGAGGGTTGTTTGTTCTGGTTCCACCAATACTTGCATACTATTACGCTGATTCATGAATTTTGGTTAACTGACGTTGTGGTTTTCTAATATTTTGTGAAACAAAATGGTTTTTGATTGAACAACCTTAATTTTCATGGACATTGATCATTTAAACAGGAAGATGACTTCAATATTTAATTGTTGCAGAATAAGGATTGTGTTTCACCACCAAATTTCAGAAAGTGATGTGCAGTACACCCTGTCATGCATTCAGGTAGTGAATAATCGTGCCAATATCCATCCTGAATGTTTTTTCGCTCCAAAATCTGAAACTGACGTTTAAATCATGGTGCTCAATTGTTGCAGCATGTTGTAACTGGAACCCCACATGAAAATGGTGACACGTGAGATAAGTTCCTCTCTTTTTAGGGCCATCTCCATCTTCTGCAATGGTGTTACAGCTATGGTGACAAAAAAGTCATCTTGGTTTCAGAACCCTTTTAGCTGATCTATTATGTATGAATCTCCAATAAAGTTCTTCAAGTTTTTATATGCTCTCTGTTGCTATGTTTGCCGTACCTAATCCAGGAATGAAAAGTTTAATATGGGAAAAGCTTTGATATTGATATGTCTCTGGTCTACATATCATAGTGTGCATGCTATGCAATTTTCATTGGTCATCTGAGACTTTTGGCATAATGTATGATAGCATTGCAACCTCTGCGTTAATGGCTGCTAGTTCTCAGGTGGTTCTAGGAAACATTTTGATTGCCCTGTCATTAATTTGAGACTAGAGGACCTTCTATAGCCTGTAAAAGGGGTGAGCCAAATGTGCCAGGACTTACAGGTATGCTGGCGAGATTTGGTCTGGTTTTCCAATGAATTCTTGGTTAAGAAGGCCTGTGCTACTCCAAATTCCACTTTGTTAAGACATCATATATATAACATTCTGGCTAAAATTGGTTATTCTTTTCATATTAGAGGTGCACCAGCTGAAATACTCACTATCAATTCAATTACTATGATCCATTATATCATCAAATAAGATCATTAAATTAGGTACAAATAGTATTTTTCTAAGATGAGATGGCTCCATTTGGTCTCATCTCACGTCCATAGCACTAGAACACTGGAACACCAGAGAGGTTCATTTTTTCTCAATTGAAACCCTCTTATGGAGATTCTTTTAATTAAACCAAGCAGATAAAATAGTAAATCAGAGAAAAAATTTATCTCCCAACCCGACTGTGCCCATGTCCATTATTAAGTGGGAGTGAGAAGTGTAATTACTAAAGTTCTATGGGGATGAGATCCAGATCCTCTCTATTAGACTTTTACTCAAATAGTTGGATCCCCTTAAAATTTTGAGTAAAAGTCAAATGAAAAGGATCACAATCCATGGATTTGTTAGTTTAAACAATAGGGTTGGATGGATTGGAATGTCCATTCCAACATCACAGGATGGAGTGAGGGAGTATAATGATAGAGTAAGATCCTTTCAATACATATGTCTCTTTATTTTCTTTTGGTGGATCATATACCATTAATTTAAATGGGACTCACTGTATATTGGTGAGTCACTCACTTATTAATGATAGGTGATTAGCCAAGAAGAAAAATGGAAAAAAAATATATTTGAGGGGGTTTTTGGTTTGAACATTTGATCTCTGTCAGTTAACTATTTGATTTTGGATTTTCAATTCATTAATCTTCTTCTGGTTGTGTTATGTTGGATCCAAATTACAAAAAAAGTTGATTAAGATAGACCGTAGATAAGGAATAGTTGTATGTGTTGGACGAACTACATGTTCCAAACATTGCAACTTTACTGTGGATTTGTCTTCCTTGCATTTGAATTCACAGCCTTCTAGTTTTTATTTTTAGTATTTTTGTCTTGCTTATGTTTCTCATTTTCGTTTGAAACAGGTAGACTTTATTGGCAATTTTGGTAGTTTAGAGTGTCATGACATTTTCAGTTGTAGCGAATACAAGTTAGGTAAGTTTAGTACATTAACTTTTGCTAAAAGTTTTACTTGCTCTCTTGCACCATTTGATCTTATTCATTCTGATATATGAAGACATTCTCTTATTTTCACAAATAGAGGGTCTGCATATCATGTCTTTTTTTTTTTTTTAATGATTATATAATGTACTGTTGGTTATATCTAATGAAACATTATCTTAATATTTTTTTTCCTATATTCGTTGCTTTTGTGACATGATACGCATCCAATATCCTTTGTTATTAATTATTTTCGATGTGATTCATAGGAGAATATTTTTTTTTAATTCTTTTCGGGATTTTTAAAATCTGGTGGTACTTTTTGGAACACTTTAACAAAATGATGTAGTGGAGTACAAATAGACAGATTATGAAGACAACACACTCTCTTTTGTTGTCTGCAAATGTTCCGCATTCTTACTGCGATTGATCCAACTGATCACATCCCTACTGACCTCACTTTTGGAATTTCTATTTTTGTAAAAATTGTGGGGTAAGCCATCTAAGTAATTTTTCCATGAGTGTGTTCAGATGAGTCTTTTTTGTCTTGTTTCTTAGTGCCTTTCATACTAAATACTTGTCCTTTAATGTGGCAAATATGAAACTGCATTTCAAGCATAAAAAAATTAATCGTATAGTAACTCAAAAAATACTGAGGTCATCTCCTCGGGAAAAACTAGGACAAATTCTAAAAGGTGATATGATTCAAAAAAAAAAAAAGATTGGTGTTCAAAGATGATTAAAATTGGTAAAAACTAAAAAAAAAAATCTATATAATAAGATAACTCACAAATTGAATTTTATCTCCTACACATTTTTTTTCCAAAAAACATCATATCAATCATTTTTATCACATGTCCAATTATTTTAATATTTTATTAACTTATATTTTAATATAATTTTTATTTCAAACATTATCCATGCACTACAGTATACATATGTTGAGAAAATTTTATCGAATTACGTATTTTGAAAAAAAATTGTCGATATTTTTAAGAAAATAATGGATAAACATAAATTTTAAATAATATAATCAAAAAAATGAAGGAAAGAAAAATTATTATTTAATATAGTGAGATAAATTTTTTTGGACGTTCGAATTTTATATTTGATCAGATAATCTTTAGATTTCATTGCACAGTGAATAAGAATTTTGACAGAATTTATACCTCATCCAAGATTTTAATCAAACTCACTTAGATGGAGCATATTCAATAAAATTCAGAATTTAAAAAATTTGTACTTTGACAACAAAACTAATTTATGAAAGAATTGTAATTTTACCAACCAGATTAGTCAACATTTATATGTTTCGATACAACAACAAAATGTTATTTGTAACAAGTAGTTTAGTTGGTTGGTTAATTGATCACATTTTATTCATGAAATGGGTTGGATTGATGTTAGTCTGGATACGGTAAAATCATTCTATTAAATTGAATGCACTTATTCGATCTAATAAGTACCCTGTATCAAAATTGAGAAATTTTATGGCTCAAATTTTTAGTATTCTCTTATTTATTTCCTATGTCTCCGATTGTGCCAAAATTAAACAACTCACACATAATATGGATTAAATTTAAAGCAAGTATAAAGGACATAATTATTGAATAGAAAGCGAAACTATATTCAAAACAAAATTTAAAACCAATACTTTGAATCTAAACAAGAACGAATGGTAAAACAAGAAGACAAGATGATAAACTTATTTTATGTTTTGCTGAAAAAGAAACGAAAAATAAACCCTAAAAGAAAAACGATGAAGAAGTGCCCTAAAAAAAACATTACAAGAAGAACTCTCTTGATCCTACCCCAAATTCAGCTTTTTAAAGAAAACGAGAGAGAGAGAGAGAGAGAGAGAGAGAGAGAGAGAGACGACTGATGAGAGAGATCCTCTCCTTCCTTCTTTACGTCTTTCTTTCATTCTGAGAAAATCTCCGAAAATATCTATAAAATTTGACCAATAAAAATCTTGTTTTCTGAATTTTTACCACTTGAACTAGTTCAAAAATATAGACGAACCTGTACAACTCCTCTTTAGTTTGCAGTAAACTAATAGACGAAAAGATGAACCGGTAGAACCTATTTCGTTAGCCTGATGATGTCAATTGGCATAAATGTCAAGCTCTTTAAGATGTGAATCTCATTCACTAAATTACAAAATTTAACATGATCATGGTATACAAAAATTTGAGTTTCAAAAGAAATCATGCACATAATACTTAAATATAAAATAATTCCTATATAGTGCTAATATGCAAATAAGGCAGCTAATCGAACCAGACTGGTTGAGCTTGGCTCAGGTTCGACTGATTTTTGGCTCATTCAAGCTCGGCTCATTTTCTAAATGACCAAACTTAAACGAGTCAAACCCAAATATTTGCACATAAACAAATCAAGCTTGTCGAAAACAAACTATTAACATAGAGGAGCTTAGATTCGACCTTGTTCGACTGATAAGAAAACAAATTTTTTAGGCTTGACTCGAGCTTGTTTGGCTGTCAACCCTATATTCAAATAACTCAAGTAGGGGTGTTCACCCTATTCTACAGGTAGGACATATGGTTTTCCATCTTCCTATCCCGATACTTCGCGGAAGAAATTTTTTTTGGCCTACCTTACCCGATCAAGTGTAGAATTCTTACCCGAATTTCGTCCAAATTAATTGGGTAGGAAATCCGGTGAACATGTTTTATAGTTATTAATTTTTTAATTATTTTAACAATTCAATTAAGTAACTTGTACTAATTTTACAACATAATAAACCAATAACACTAAAACTTAAAACAACTATGATAACAATTTAGAAATCATATTCTATAATTTAGATTCTTAGAAAATTATATACAAAATCTAGAAAATTATATACAAAATCTGACAAATCATATACTGTAAAATCTCAGAAAAATCAGAAATCACATACTATGAACTTTAGGTGAGAGAGGCGAGATTAAGAGACAAGAGAGGTGAGATAAGGAGGCGACGAGGCGTTATGAACTTAGGGTTTTTAGTTTATATATATATTCTGCATTCCTACCTAATTTAATCAAAAGACAAAAAATTCTTTTGCATTCCTACCTGATTTTTTTGATTAACTGATTAATAGGGTTGGGTAGGATCAGGCAGGATAAAAAATTGCAGGTAATCGAAAATTTCAACACCCCTAAACTCAAGATTCAAGTTAAATAATAAAAAATCTTATCCTAATTAAGAGAGAATAATATAATCCAAATTGAATGTTTTGTTTTTGTTGTTATTTTAATTTTAATTTTTTTTTTCAAATTTTCAAATTTTTTTTTTAAAAGTATATGGACATGGTGGTTGCATATGGTGATGTAACACTTACCTCCCAACTTAAATCATGCATTGTCCTTAATGCAAAACAATCATGCAATGAGAAAAATAAAGACAGTAAATGGAAAGAAAACACCTGACAATAAGCTTCAACATTTAAACTAGCGGCTGCAAAACAATATTAAAATAAACTAGATAGTCTTTAAATTCCATCTCACCATGAATAAGAATTTTGACCTAATTTGTAACTTATCCAAGATTGTAATCAAACATACTTAGATGAAAAATATTCAATAAAATTTAGAATTTAGAAAATATGTACTTTGATGACAAAACTAATTTATGAAAAAAATTGATGACTCTAGCTGTGACGCCCCAAAATTCGGGGGGTCCTTTTTCAACCCGTTGCCACTCATTAACCCACGGAAGTACTCGTAAATGTCGCATAACCTAATGTCATCACAGTCTCTTCACCGGGATCATAACCCACACAGAGTTTGGGCAAAGTTTCCCTTGTACCAGCCACTCCCAAACGCATAACCTGTGCATATATCAATCACTTGACCATTCCAAGGTTCCCATCAATTTACACTTAATTTTGAACCAATTACACCCTTTAAGCAAAAAGACTCAAGTCCCAAAGGCTTGGCGAAGTTACATTAAATTTTTAAAAATTTTGGAAGAAGTACTGGTATCTATCTCACGTGGTACCAGCACCTGAGCCTTCTGTACTTTGATGAAAAAAACTTACTTAGATGAAAAATATTGAATAAAATTTAGAATTTAGAAAATGTGTACTTTGACGACAAAACTAATTTATGAAGAAATTAGTACCATGTTGATTGCGGGGACTCTAGTTGTGACACCCCAAAATCTGGGAATTTTTTTTCAACCTGTTGATCACTCATCAACTTGCGAAAATACTCGTGAATGATGCATAACCTGAAACCATGTCATCACATCCCCTTCATTGAGATCATAACCCACACAGAGTTTGGACAGGGTCTCCCTTGTATCAGGGTACTCTCAAACACATAGCATGTGCATATATCAATCACTTGATCATTTCAAGGTCTAATCCCCATCAATTTACACTTAATATTGAACCAATTACACCTTTTAAGCAAGAAGACTTGAGGCCCGAAGGCTTGGTGAAGTTACATATAAATTTTTGAAAATTTTAGAATAGGTACTGGTATCGAGCCTTCTGTACTTTGATGACAAAACTTACTTAGATGAAAAATATTCAATAAAATTTAGAATTTAGAAAATATGTACTTTGATGACAAAACTAATTTATGAAAAAATCGGTACCATGTTGATTGCGGGGACTCTAGTTATGACGCCCCAAAATCCGGAGGTCCTTTCTCAACCCGTTGATTACCCATCAACCTGTGGAACTAATTGTGAATGTTGTATAACCCGACACCACATCATCACTTCCCTTTCATTGGGATCGAGACCAACATAGAGTTTGGGCAGAGTCTCCCTTATACCAGGGCACTCCCAAACGCAGAATCTATGCACATATCAATCACTTGACCATTCCAAGGTCTAATCCCCATCAATTTACACTTGATATTGAACCAATTACACTCTTTAAGTAAGAAGACTTAAGGCTCGAAGGCTTGGGGAAGTTACATTTAAATTTTTTAAAATTTTGGAAGAGGTACTTGTACCTACCTCACGTGGTGCCGATACCAAAGCTTTTTGTTTGCTAGGTATCGGTACCTAAGTAACGAGGTATTGGTACCTGGACCTTTATTTTTTAGGTTTCTTTCAGTTGTCAGGTACCGGTACCTAGGTGACAGGGTATTGGTAGCCGAGCCCATTGGTTGCTTGGTGCTGATAACTTCCTGTCATACTACCGGTACCTGAGCCCACTGTCTATTAAGTTATCGGTACTTGAAGCCTTTGTATCTATACCTGAGCCCTCTGGAATTTAAGTATTGGTGTTCGTATGTTGAGGTACCGATACCTAGCCCATTTCAACAACGTGGTACCGGTACTTGGTCACTTTGGTACTGGTACTTGGACCCAAAATTTCTGCAAGTTTTTTCAATCCTCAAATTCAACTCATTCAAACTTATACAACATTTACCCATACTCATATAACAACTACTTTTACACAAAATATAGTCCAAATGAGTTCATTATACAATCATTTATACAACATTACAAGCCCAAAACCAATTACACAACTGTTTTACAACAAATATAATTTAAAGCCACAACTCAGCTTTTTTCATCAACAAGGGCCCAAGTGAAGGCCGTCCACCCACTCTTGTCCCGCACCTGAAATGTTATTTTCATAAGGGTGAGTCATGGTCAATGGGGTATCTGTTAAAGAGGCTAATCTCCAAACCAAATGCATATGAAATGCTCATATGCAATTCAACAATCAAACATTCATCCAAGAATATACAATTCAATAATGAATGCGACAATATTATGCTATGTTATGAGGTGAGACTCACACATGCAATGCAACCCGAGCCCTCCATGGACTCTTATAACACATACAATGTCATGCGTATGTATCCGGACATTCTAAGCCCCTGCTATTGATATTACACATCTAATGACCATTTATAAATTCTGGGTCTTTCTTAGGGTGGGTGCTTATGGACTTTGACCAATGGATACCCAACCGACACAATATTTATGGACTTCCACCAACAACTACACGTATGCCAACACACTTTATGAACTAAATACCAACGGAATGCGTATCCAAATCATCGGGTCTTGCACCCTAGAGATAATCTAGCCTTTTTTGCATACCGCAACCCTTATTTTCAATGCAACGCATACAACTTAGTTGAATCTAGGTCCAACCTTCCCAAGCCCACGTATCAACCCACCAAGGATGGTGTTTGATCAAACCATGCATACACCCACACTCATGTCACATACCTACGAATGTGATGCTTCTCATGCATATGAAAATGTCATGTACAATTGTAATTTTTATGTTATGTTCAATATATCACGAGCACATTATGAACAATATCAATGTTTATCAATATTTCCAAATCCTTAATGTAATTTATATCATCAAGCATATAATTACATTCCAACATCTTCACAAAGCATGTGATATCAATTTCATTTATATAACATATTAATCAAACATTGACATTTTATCAAACACTCAAAAGGTACAAAATCATGTAAACACATAACATGTTCAATTCATCACATTTTTCATGAAATTACCAAACAAGCAATTTCAACAAATTCAATTCTTGTGAGTTTGGTTTTACACATTCTTATACCATTCCCCATACCCTAGTTACACTAGGAGTACATTTAGACAAGAGATTTCATCTCTATAATGCTGCCCATTTTATATACATACCCTAGGTTAAAAATAAACATAGATAGGAAAAGAGCCCTATCTCTTGAAGCATAATACACATGTTAAAGACTCCAAGAAAACCCAAATTAAGCTTCAAAACCTTGATTCCAAGAATCTCGTATTTGAGACCTTGGTGAAATCCGCGATTCTTGATATGTAATTGTAACTCTCGTCACGTAGAATAACTTTTGTTCTCAGCCCAAAGCAATTCGACGAATGAATCGCCCTAGATCGCAAGAAGAAGGTTGTAAAAGCCCTTGCTCTCTCTCTCTCTCTCTCTCTCTCTATCTGAAAAACCCAGCAGCAAGGATGGGAAAAATATGATTTTTCCCCTTTTTATACTCTCCAAATGCTTGGCTCTCATTAAGCCACACATCCCGACTTTTCTAATTCGATTTTGTCTCAAATCAATTAAATCTCGTTCCATGTTGTGTTCAGTACATTTTATTTGAACTAATTTTAAAATATTTTTCATGTTTCGCTATCAAATTTCAATCGCGCGACGCACAATCGTATCATAAAACACAAAAAATTCAACTATCTCAGAATTTAATAAAAATTAACTGGATAATTAGATTTTACGAGATAAATCCAACGGTGAGGTCCATTTTATCATCTGAATTCTAAAAAAAAATTGAGTTTTTAACTTGCATCGTAACAACTAATTACCATTTTGCCCTTCACAATAAAAATTTAAATTTTTTCGGGTTTTAGACTAACAAAACTAATTTCTTGATCCTCTTTGGAAACAAACTATAAGTGAGGAACTTACTAGTTTACATGTGACTTGGACTAGCGAGTTGGTGTTATTACCCTTTGAAAAATGCATAGTTGGTTGTAATTTGGTATACAAAATTAAGGAAAAAAATGATGATTTCGTGGAACGGTATTAGGCCAATTGGTAGCCAAGGTTTTTCTCAAGAGTATGATATAGTGTAACATCTTTAATTTTTATTAAATAAAAGTTATAATTGGAGATTAAATACCCATAGTAACCAAGAAGGTGTAGTGTCGTAAAACACTTGTCGAAAATGTAGTGTTGCGTGTGGCAAGAAAGAAAAAATAGGAGAAGAATAAGGAGGTGACATGTGGCAAGCATGACAAATAAGTGGAAGAATAAGGAGGTCACACGTGGCAAGCATGACAAAGCAGGAGAAAGATAAGAGCTGACACATGGCAAGCACGACAAAGCAGTGGAAGGACCTAGAGATGACATGTGTCAGCAAGAAAAGTAGTGTCTAAGGTATAAAGGAAGACTATAAATAGGAAGGTTGGCCTAAGTAAAGGGTGCTAGAGAGGGAGAGACAATCATGAGTTAGTGTGATGATCAAATCGCGAAGTTAGGTTCAATAGTTGTTGAACTTAAGTATGTTGTTCGAGGTATTTTGAGCTACAAATATACCGATCGACTAAAACTTGGGTAAGTGGGGTTATTCATGATATGATCCTATTATTCATTACAAAGTGTATATCTTGTTCGTTGTTCCAATCTATGTTCCAATTGGTCAATTTGCTATCATTTGAAATTCTGATCAAGTTATATGCGTATACGACATAATTGATGAACTTGTTATCATTTTGATATTCCAATTGAGACCCTACGCTAAATGGGTATGAGCTGGTGAACTAAAATCTGGTGTCAGTCCGAGCCAGCGGACTCAAATTGTGTATGGATTCAAATCGACGAAATCAAAACAGAGAAGCTCAAACTAATTGATGACCAATTTGATATTTTTGTTATCATTTTTAGTAACTAATACTTGATTATTTGTACTATGGTTTTATTGTGAATTTATTCTGCTTATTGGGCTTCTCAACTCAACCTTCTATTATTCTTTCTCAGTTGCAGGTTAAAGTGAAATATTGAATTGATTAATAGGTCATGAAGCTTTGGGAAATGCAACTAACAAATTGGTAATTAATTGAGATGTACAATTAAATATTGAGTCAATTTATTTAATTTTTACTTACAATAGTTGATTTATAAAACTATTTATTTGTGATAGTTTAACTTGCTTAATCGAAGGTATTTAACGCTTTGATTGGTATAAAATGAGATCGGGGGAATTATAATTTGGTGTAAGTGCTTAGGTTTCAGATCTTATATGGGTACCGTGGATAATATATTATCTAAGTTGTTGTTGTTAGAGTGCGCAAGAAAGTAACTAGCTTATAGACTGAATTTCGAGGATAAATTTGTTTTCAAGAAGGGTGGATTTGTAATATCCTAAAATTTTATGAAATAAGAGTTATAATTGGGGATTAAATACCTTTAGTAACCAAGAAGGTGTGGTGTCTGCTTTAGTGTGTCATAAAACAATTATCGAAAATGCAGTGTGACACGTGGCAAGAACTATAAAACATGGGAAGGCTAAGGAGGTGATATGTGGCAAGGATGACAAAGCAGGTGAAAGATGAGGATGTGAAACGTGACAAGTACGACAAAGTAGGGGAAGGAAAATGAGGTGACATGTGGGAAGCATGGTAAAGCAATGGAAGGACTTGGAGATGACACGTGGCAAGTGGCAAGCACAAAAAAAGAGAGGAAAGACATGGAGGTGATACGTGTCAACACAACAAAGCAGTGTCTAAGGTGTAAAAGAAAGCTATAAATAGGGAGGTTGGCCTAAAGTAAAAAGTGCTAAAGAGGGAGAGACTATCATGAGTTAGCATGATGATCAAATCACGAAGTTAGGTTTGATTGTTGTTGAATTTAAGTATGTTGGACGAGGTATTTTGAGCTACAGATATACCGATCAATTAAAAATTGGGTTAGTGGGGTTATTCATGATATTTTCATATTATTTTTTACAAAGTGTATTTCTTGTTTGTTGTTCCAATATATGTTCTAATTGATCAGTTTTCTATCATTTGAAATTCCGATTAAGCAATATGTGTATGCAGTATAATTGATGGACTTGTTATCATTTTTGATATTCCAATTGAGACCCTACGCTAAATGGGTCCAATCCAACGGACTCAAATCCGGTATAGGTCTGAGCCAACAGACTCAAATTGTGTATGGATCTGAATCGGCGAAATCAAATCTGGGAAGTTCAAAGCAATTGATGACCTATTTGATGTTTATATCATCCTTTTCAGTAATTGATACTCGATTATTTGTACTCTGGTCATATTGTGAATTTATTCTACTTGGTGGGCTTCCTAACACACCCCTCCATTATTCTCTTTTAGTTGTAGGTTGAATTGAGTATTTAATTGATTAATAGGTCGTGAAGCTTTGGGAAATGCAACCGAAAGATTGGTAGTTATTTGAGATGAATGATTAAGTATTGAGTCAATTATTTAATTTTTACTTACAAAATATGATTTATAAAATTATTTATTTGTGATAATTTAACTTGCTTAATCAATGGTATTTAGCACTCTGATTGGTACAAAATGGGATCAGGGCTTTACACATAGATTATAAAGTGACATTTCCTCATGTTTCTAAGATGACCATTTCTCGTATTGTGATTGCATTGACTACTATTCATCAATGGAGTCTCTCTCCAGTAGATGTAAAAAATGTCTTTCTTAATGGAGATTTGACTGAAAAAGTGTTTATGACTCCCCTTCCTAGACTGCCTTACAGTTTTGATCAGGTGTGCAAACTCCACAAGGTTGTATATGGTCTTAAACAAGTAATAATGCATGTTTTGTCAAATTTTCTTCTACTATTTGTGACTTGGATTTTTTTGCCAATGACCTTGACTTTACTCTCTTTTGGGGATCCTCTTCTTCAGATTCTATTATACTTTTATTATGTGTTAATGATATGATCATAATAGATGATGACATTGTTAGTATTTTTTTGTTCAAGAACTAGTTGCAAAATCAATTTGAAACGAAGGATTTGGGTCAACTTTGTTATTTCTTGGGTATTGAGGTTTATGTTTCTCATAAGAGTTATCTTCTTTCTCAATCCAAGTATACCTTGGAAATTATATAGTAAGTCCGCTTATCAAACACTCGGACAGTTCAGACTTCTTTATATCTTAATGTCATTATTGTTCTTCTAATGACACTCCCTTATTTGATCCTTGGCTATATCACACTATTGTTTACAGTCTCGTGTATCTTACAATTATTCACTCATCTTATAATTACTCCCTCAGACATCTCATATGCAGTTCACATTTTTAGTTAGTTTATTGTCTAATCTACCACTATTAGTTGGCAACTCTACATATTGCAAGTCCACCATTGACTTATGTTTCTTACTCGGTAATTCTCTTATTTTCTAAAAGAGCAAAAAGGAAACTGTAGTTGCTCGTTCTTTTATTAAGACCATATATCGTGTTATATCTTCCACCATAGTTGGGATAGTCTAATTGTGACGGTTACTTGTTGATCTTGGTATCTCTTTGACTGCTCCTATCCCTATGCAATGCAACAACACTAGTGTAACAATCACCCACAATTTAGTGTTTCGTGAGCGTACAGATCACATTAAGATTGATTATCCTTTTGTGTCATCATCTTCAGTTGGGTAGTATTTCAATAGTTATTTTTCATTATTAGTTTTTCATACTATAAAAGAGTTTTCTATTTGCATATTTTATTATTATGTTGTAAGCAAGCCGCAATAATACTTTCTGCTTTCTCTTTATCTTCTCTCTTTAATCGAAGGTTTCATGACCAATCTTCCATATGACTCTATTAAGCCCACAATTAGGGTAGCCATAAGTGTTGTCAATTGTTTTGCATCATTTTTTTTTCTTTTATATTAGAGATGCAACACCAGCAATTCCTAAAACTCCTAGCTGTGCAGACTTGTCTTGTGACCCAAATCTCGAATCAATAATAACACGGGATTTTTAGACTTTTTTTTACTGTGATATTGTTTTTTAAACTTATTTACCAATTTACGATAAATTTTACTGAAGTGTGGGTTTCACCCATAAACCCATACTTTTCTTTGGAAAACGTGTTTTGCAAGACACTTTTAAAAGTGTTTTGTTGAGATTGAGTTTTACAAACACGTCTTTTCCCTCAAAAGTGTGGATTCAACCCAATGGTTAATCACGACAGGTCTAGGACCCTCCTAGCCCATTAGTGGCCCTATCTTTGTCCCTGCATATAGGATGGGATGGATCCAATGGTTTCATCTAACATTAACGATTCAACTACCTATAAACTTCATTGCTAAGGTCAATTCCGGGATTCAACTCCTCTCTGGCACACTCGTTGCACTAGAACACTGAAATAGCATCTAGGTTCATTTTTCTCTATTGAAACCCTCTTATTAGGCAGCTTTTAATACAAAAATAATAATAATAAAATTGGTAAATTAGAGAAAAAAACTCTCTCTCAAGTGGAGCCCTATCTTTCTTTGACCCACATCGGATAGCTATATGTAAGAAGTGTGATTAATAAAGAAAAAACTACCTCAACCTAGTTTAGGAGATATACAAGTTGGTTTTTCCAAATTTTTTTTGATAAATTGATAGGTGGTTAAAAATAAAATGTAAAATATTTTATTGATGATTTACATCACTTGATATTATCATGTGGTGTGTTAGACCCACTGAATTTTTTTTTGGTCTTTTGGGTTGTACCTTTGAGACCGCTTCTTTTTCTCTCAATCAAGGTCTATTTGCATATTATCCCTTATTTGCTAAATGTAGAAAAACATGGCATGTGGGTTTGGATGCCTATTGTCATTACTCCATTGAATGCTTTGTCCTCAACCTCTTTACCGACGGTGCTGAAATTTACCTATAAAAAGGCCTTAAATTGTTGAATCAAAACACCAAATGAAATATATATCTCCATTTCTCTCTCTCTTTCTCTCAAAGTATTGTCTCTATCTCTCAATTTGTTTGTTTGAACTAGTTATTTACACCTACATTAATTTGTTAGTTTTATAACACGTTACCAGCACGAGAGCTAGCCAATTGAGTCACATCCGAATAATATTCTTTATCTAAAAGGTAAAATTAGGTATACGAATTTTTTCAATTTTAATTAACATCATACATATTATGAGAAGAATATGATGTCAGTGTTTGTTGTCCTATTTTAAAATTGTTATTATATTTTAATTAATGTCTGAAGCACAGGAATTATGTACCAAAAGTACATAGACTTAATATACCTTATGTTTTCTGAAGAGCATGAAAAAAAAAAATCTAATACATGAATTCCATAGAATATTATTGTGTTAGAAAAGAGTATATAAATTACACATCTGAAGTTTGTAAGTTATACATAAATTGCAGACTTAAAGTTTATAAATTATTGTGATACGGAATTCATAATTAAATTTGTACAACTTGAAGCTTATAAATTATTAAATGCATAAAATTGTGCCAGCAGCACTTGAAATATTCATTGATACCTACAATATTTTTCTCATTATATTCATGCATATATGCATATTTTTTTCATCGGATTTGTTTATACCTACAGGTCTATTTGAAATGGTTAACCCTACCTTGAGGGAGTGGAAGTCATCGGTTCAAATCTGCTATCTAATTGCTATAATGATAACAATAATAATTTTTACTTAACCTATATAAAAAATAACTGTTTTGAAACCAAAAAATATTCAAAGGATGGATCCCATGGCTTTAGACATCAATCCCACAATTGCTGATGGTTGAAAGGATGCAAGCGAAATTAATATAACTAGATTTACACTCTGAGCTCCTTATCTTATAATCAGTATTGGTTAGGTCCCTGAACTTTTAAATTTTTATTTTTAACCTGAAATTTTTCTAACATATTTATAAATTGATTCTTTTGATGGAAAATTAATATGAATACATAAGTCTTTTATAAATGATACAAGTTTACAAGAAACTTGACAGAAACGCAAATAAAATTAAACTACAAACGACTCTTCAATAAGATTACATCATTTAAATTTGTAGGAATCATGACTATGGTGATATATGATTATATAAAGAAAAAATAAAATTGTCACTACATAGAGAATTAGAGTACAAAAGAGATAACAATAAAGAGCTAAGAGAAATTTATTTCAGGATCCATAGAAGAAAATTTTACTCTATTTTTTTTTATTTTACAACATATATGTACACAGGATCGAAGTGACAAATATCTTTATGTGATCTTAAAATTCACACTGAAAATTAAATAAAGATTTTGAATATTTAATGTATGCGTGATTAGCTGCTACTAATGATGATGATTTGTTGTGCGTATTTTATTTTTATCTAACTTGATTTGTTTTATATAGCTTTGCAAAAATGACAAACATTACAAAATTAGAATTTTTAGCTCTAGACATCTCAGATCACAACTATATGTCATGGGTTCCAGATGTTGAGCTTTTACTAGATTTAAAAAGTCTTGGTGACACTATAAAGGACAACAAGAAGGCAATTCCAAAAGGATTGTGAAAAGTTGTTGATCCTTCTTCATCATCACATCAATGAAAGATTAAAAAATGAATATCTCACTGTCAAAGATCCTTTAGATTTGTAGAAAAATTTAAATGCCAGATTTGATCACCAAAATACCTTTGTCCTTTCGAAGGCTAGACATGAATGATTTAACCTTCGATTCCAAGATTTTAAGACTGTATGTGAATACAATTCAGCAATACATAGAATCACTGCTAAATTAGAATTATGTGGTCAACTTGCACCGAATTTAGAAAAATTAAAGAAGACCTATTTAACATTCCACGTATGAAACATTTTATTATAACAACAATATAGACAATATGAGTTCAAGGCATATAATGAATTCATAACATGTCTTTTACTTGTTGAGGAGAAATACTAAATTACTAATGAAGAATCATGAGTCTCGTCCAATTGTCTACCAAGCCTTTTCAGAAGTAAATGTCACATCTTCTTGTGATCAAGGACAAAGGCATGGTTATGTTCACGATAAAACTAAAAATAATTATTTTCACAAGAGTTACGGTGGAAGATCAAAGTCCTTCACAATAAGTCATAAATATAGAAATGTCCCACACAACTAGAAGTGAAACAACAATCCACACTACCAGAAGTGGAACAGCCGGTGCAAACAAAAAGTTTACTAAATAAACTTTCTAAGAAAATTGAAGATGATTATTACAGATGTGGAATGAAAATACACTAGTTTTCGTACCTGTCACATGTTGAAACATCTGGAAATTCTTTGTCGAAAATTCATCAATGAAAATGAAAAGTTGATAGAGATGGATTTTAGTGAAAAGACATTAGGCATCGCCCTCATCGATTATCCATAAGATTTTGCTAATTTGGATGTTTCTGACTTATTTGTGAACCCGAACGAGAATAAATTTGGAATATTATCTTAAAGCAATGATTTTTATGTTTATGTGTGCTATTTATTATTTTCGCATTATCCATGTCTATGTATCTTCTCTATTATTAAAATAAGATGTAAATTTTTTATATAGAGACATGGATTAAGATAATTCAGTGGTTACCTTCAAGCTGAACGAAGAATATATGTGCCTAGCAGACAGTACTACGACACATACAATTCTTCACGTTAAAAAATATTTCTCAGAACTATCTTTAAATAAACCCTGTGAAACAAATTTTTTTATTGAAAATGCATTATACTCTAATAGATTTAGTAGAGATCTACTAAGTTTTAAAGATATATGTTGTAATGGATATTACATTGAAAAGACGAACGAGGGTGACATAGAGTATTTATGCACAATATTTGGTGTATCATACCATAAACATATATTAGAAAAACATCATGCTTTCTCTTCTGAGTTGTATTATACAAGCACAAAATTTTAGAATCAAATGTTGTAATTCACGAGAAGTGTTCTGATCTAAAGAATTTTATGCTTTGGCGTGATCATCTTGATCATCTAGTATCAATAATGAAGTGCATGATCATTAAGGACTCACATAGACATTCCTTAAAGAATCAAAAGATTCTTTTACCAAATGATTATACATGTTTCGTGCTTGCCCTTAAATAAGTAGATTTTCATGTAGTTCCCAAGCATAAAAGAAGTTATCATATAGTAACTTGGAACAAAATTCCAAGGTCATCTCCGTAGGGAAATATTTTGCAACCAAGGATGATAAAAGAAAATAAAAGTAAAAAGATCTTTGAAGTTGAGAAGTTTTGGGTAACTAACTAAATAAAGAGGAAATTCAATTAAGGAAAAGAACCAAATAATCCTAAGATTCCATCCCACTTATAAACATAGGTTCACACTCTAAATCTATAACTCATCCGAGTTCGTAATCAAACTTCCCTAGATAGATGATATTCAACTAAAAGCATTAATTAGTAAAACTAGTGATTTTGATGACAAATAGATTGACTAGAAGAATGAGAGTCCAATTGATTGCATGGACTCCAAGTATTATTCACACCAAAACCAATTGTCTATAAATAAAAAAAGATATGACCAATCAATTTGGTTTTTGAGAGCAATTATTAAATCATTAAATCACATATATCGTGAAAATCCAGTTTAGAATGTAAACTCTAATTCATGGGTTGTGATATCCTCCTCCGATTATCTAAAAAGAAAACTACTCACTTATGACGATGAAATTAAAACAAAGCATCGACAAAGACATAATTGAATTCAAAGAATAAAGATTGACTGAAAAGAAATACAAACTTGAATGTAAAATGCCTTGTATTGAAAGAATTGTATTGAAATTGACTACATTGAATGAAATTGACTTGGAATTGAAAATAATAATTCTTGAAACTGAAAAACAAAGGAATAACTAAAGAGCATTTGCTAAGGAAAAGAAATAAGAAAATTTGCAAAGAAAAAGAGAAATAAGCAATTAATGATCTCCTATTCCTCAGCCAAAGCTTCATATTCATGATGTATGGAAGGAATATCTTCAGTATCTTCTCCTACAGCATCTCTTCTTTCTATTGGTAGAGAATCCCTAAAAGATATGGAAACATCAGACTCAAATTAGAGTTTCCCGTCAAATCTGATTTTACCTATCTGTAGAACGTTGATACATATTGGTAGAACCTCATTCTGTTACACGATCTACTAGTAGAACACCAATCACCTGCCAGTAGAACCTTGATCTTCAAATCCTCGTAGCTTATTCTACCGATATCACATTAGGTCACCTACGGTAGAACATATTCCAGAGAGTTCTGCTACCAGTAGAACACATCCTCACCTACTGGTAGAACACCTTACTGTTCATTCTAGAGAGCCTTTCTACCGGTAGAACATGACTTAACCTATCGGTAGAACCTAACTTTTACCGATAGATTCTTCATTTTAGCACACTCTTACCGGTAGGTTTACTACCGGAAGAACCTATCTTTCTCTGAACCCACATCAAGCAGCTTCAACACTTCAGCTCTTACAACATCCTTCATCATTGCATTTAGCCTTCATTGTGGTTGTCGGGAAAGTTTGCCATCATTTTCAAGTAAGATCATATGGGTGCATATGAGGGGGATGATCCCCTTTATATCTACTATGGTCCACCCGATGGCCCTTTGTGGGCTTTCAAAATTTGTAATAGTCTTTCTTCTTGCTTTGGTAGCAAGGATGAAATGACTATCCCTAAAAAAGTGTCTTTACTCTCCAAGAAAGCATATTTCAGTGTAAATTGAAGTGGCTTCAACTTTAGCCATGGTGATTAAATAGTGGATGGTAGAATTTTTTGTCAACTGGTGGTAACTCTTCAAATTTAGGCATCCAAGGGCCTACCTTATAGACTTCTTCTTCTTGAGCTGCTTCCTCAACAAAAAAAGATCTCTTCCAATCCTTCCCCAACTAACTCTTCTCCTTGCTTCTCTATGATGGTGTCTATCAAATTCCCATGGTGGACCTCTCCATCATCTCTGGATTGTTTCCCAATATTGAAAACATTGAACTCCAATGTCATGTTCTCAAAAGTCAGCTTCATGAATCCTTTCCTGTAATTAATTAGAGAGTTAGATGTTGTAAGGAATGGTCTACCTAATATAACAGGAATTTGAGAAGTAGAATTAGCAACAAGATAAGTATCTAAAACTATAAATCAACTGGAAAATAGAACTTCTCCATTTGGATTAGAACATCCTTCATTACTTCCCTGGGCATCTTCACACTCCTATCTACCAGCTAAAATGTAATGGATGTCGGCTTCAATTCCCCACATCCAAACTGTTGGTAAATGGAATAGGGAAGAAGGCCCACACTCACACTCAAATCTAGTAGTGCTTTCTTTACCCGACAGTCCCCATTGACGATTAAGATGGTGGGACAGCCGAGGTCTTTGTATTTGGGTGGAGTGTTAATCTGTAAGATACTACTTACTGCTCGGTGAAGAATGTCTATTTTTTTGCACATTTATTTTCCTCTTAACTAAACACAACTCTGTGAAGAACTTAACATGTGATGGTACCTGGTTAATAGCATCCAAAAGAAGAATATTAATCTTCACCTGCTTGAAAATTTCTAAATTTCAGAAGTATGAAATAATTTAGCAGGCATATGAAGTCTATGTGGATAAGGAGTAGGAATAGGACAACTATCAACATCAACAACCTTAGGCAGCTTAGTCAGCTTAGTCTCTTGACTAGTCTCATGTTCACTCGAGTCTCTTTTTCTGTAGGCTTAGAGATCTTAGGTGGTATCGTCTTATCAACTTCCTTACCACTCTGAAGAGTAGTATTAGACTTAAGATGCTCAAGATTTGGCTCAGAAGACTCTACCATGTGCGAACCTTTGGGGTTTCTTGTAGTTAAGTAGAGAATTATCCCTTCTCTTGTTGCATCAACCCCAAAGTATTATTGATTCTTATAACCTGAGTCTTAAGTTCATTCAAAGCCTCTGCAACTTGATTATTTCTAATGTTTGGCTCTAAATGTGTTGTTGCAATGAGTCATCCGCGTTACGCTTATGCGGTGGTTAGTATGTAGGTGTTGTGGGTTGATCTTAATGGACAAACCCTTGTGCTTGCAATTGTGGTGGTGGGTTCAAAACAAATCCATGTTGTAATGGTCCTTGCGTGGGGACTTGTGGTATGTTAAACTGACCATGACCTAGGTAGACTTGATTTGGCTAATTTGTGGTAGAGGGATAACGCATTTGTGCTTGAGGTTGGACAGTATTGTCATTTCTCCAACTAAAGTAGGGATGAGAATGATATCTCGATTTATATTTGTTGAAATTTGGATTGAATGACTACCTACGTTGATTGAATGCATTAACCTGCTCATGCATTTCCTTTAATGAATGCAAGTTTGGGCACTCATTTTTGGAATGCTCAACCGACTGACATATAGAACAAAGATCCTTAACCTTTGGCACACTAGTTATCTCATTAACCTTTTGAAATTTCAAACTTTCCACTTTCCTTGAAAGGTTGGCAATTTTGGCTAAAAGATCATCATAATCTCTCAAAAGATATTTACCACATCCAAACGATTAAGTAGCTATCAATGATGTTGATTGCTTAGTGGGATCCAAAATATTCCATGACTGGGCACTCTCCGCCAAACAATCAAAATAATCAAGAGCTTCCTCAAATTCTTTATTCAAAAATTCTCTGTTACACATCATGTCAATGAACTGATGATGTGCAGGGATAATTCCTTTGTAGAAGAAGCTTCCCATCTGTCATGATTTAAAGCCTTGGTGCGGAACAGAGCTTAGAAGTTCTTTGAACCTTTCCAAACATTCATAAAACTGCTCATTGAGTTTTCAACAAAATTCTAAATTTACTTTTATTAGCAATTTATGAAGCAAGTCGATAATGTATTTGGTTAAGATCTATGATCTAACATAAAAGAGTAAAGTGCACTATTTTCAATCAAAGACATTCCAACAATATTATACGAGGACAATACAACTTGTATCACACAGCTCAAGGAATAATATATCAAAGGTGACAAAACAAATCATATCTCACCAAAGTTCTTTTACACTCATGAACCAAAGAAGAATGGTAATATTAATATTCATCAAATTCGTTTGACTAAAAATCTGGTAGATTTGTTCATTAAATCACTTCCACCGACTATATTTAGAAATTAGTGAACCACATAGAAATGCGGCATCTCAAAGATCTATCAAGCTGAATAATCATTATTTTAATTGCATGTATTCATTAAAGGGAGGTATGTACTTTTTTTTCCTTTGCTAAAGTTTTTAATGATGTAGTGTATAGGATATCTACATGTAAATTTGCACACGGTATTCTTTTTCCTTCGTCCATGATTCATCCCATTGGATTTTACTAACAATGTTTTCATTATGCAGTATTCAAGAGTCCAACACTAAGTATAGTAGTCATATAAGGGGAAGTATAGAAAAATATGGCATGTGGGTGTGGATGTCCATTGTCATCACTCCATTGAATACTTTGTCCCAAGCCTCTCTACAGACTGTCCTGAAAATTGCCTACAAAAAGGCCTCAAATTATTGAATCAAAACACACCGAATGAATATCTCTCTCTCTCTCTCTCTCTCTCTCTCTCTTATAGTATTGTTTCTATCTCTCAATTTATTTGTTTGAGTTAATTATTTTCACCTATATTAATTTGCTAGTTTTATAACACTAAAAGCTAGCTTCACTACTCAGGTGGGGTGATAGTTTGCTAACATGAAAATACCACTACTTTCAAAAAAAGAGAAAAATGGGCTCATCAGGCCAAGTGACGAAGCAGCCGTGGTTCAAATGGATCAATATTGATACAGTTTGGCCATGATGTGTTTGGGTTGTTGCATCTTTCAATTTGGTCGATGGTATTTATGATGCCCTGATATAATTTATATCTAATATTCAATTTGTTCTTCTTAAAGAATACCGTATTTGGTATCATAATGAAATTTATAATTTTTAAGATAAAGTTACAATTTTTAAAGTCTAAGTTATAACCGTAAAAAATATGATCGATCTCAAAATGTTATAATAGATTATGATCGACCTCTAAGAGTAGTCTAGTAAAGACCGTGATGAGTTGTAAAATCAGACATTATAAATTCAAAATTTATTAATTCTTTTGGGATTAGATCAGAAAGATGATGATTACTTTTAATCGGATCAATAAGATGTTTAGTTGGGTGGGCGTAAATTAATTCACACATTACTGACTGTAATTAAAAATAAATAAAATTACAAATGACTAGGATTATTCATAATCGATCACAACATTTAACAATCGATCATGAATTAAGTCAAACAATTGTAACATTATAATTAAAATACACAACTTAACTTTAAAAAATAATAATTTTAGATACCGTACTAATTTTTTTTTCCAGTAAAATTACTCTTAACATTATATGCATATCGGCTTATATTGTTTTGTTTGTGTTATCACGGTCGACACATCTTAGCAGACACAGTAACATTTGAATTGATGAATGATAGCACAAATTTACCACCAACCGCGTAGACCAACTAGGGAGGGGATGTTCTAGTTTAATTAAGGTCTTCAGTTAAAGATTTAGGAATGTTGATGCGTTCTGGTGGGTGAACTTTACCGCCCTTGTGGTACTATCCGGCTCGAATCTGAATTAGTCAGAGTCTGTTGTAACTATCAAATACCGGATGGTCCGACTAAAGAAAAAGAATGATAGCGCAAACCAGGAAAGGATGCAACCTACACGTGACTGGGCCACCATATTCATTTGCTTTTGTGTCATAGTAACACGTTTTGTCATTTTTGTTGTATGGTTAGAGCTTCTTCAAAATAGAGATGTTAAATTTAAATTTGAAGGTTTATATGACAACCGATATGTCTAAGTAATTTATTTTATTATATTTTTTATGTTTAAATCAATTATTTTTAATTATATTATTACATTAAACACTCAGTAATTCTATAAAATATTACATTAAAAGAATTTGACAGATCAATTAAAATAATTTCTTTCAGTCCCGGTTGAAAAAAAACAAAGGAAGGCATGCCCATAAGAAGTCCGCTGGAGCCGCGTTTTACATGTCGGTTGGGTATGGTCTTAGATCCAGAAATGGGATAGCTGGAGTAGGACTGCACATCATGCGAAAGAGAAATTGGGGATGTCGGTGATACTGATTGGTGGACACTGACTACCAAAAGATTTGGAAACATTATAAGGCTGTGTGTTGGATAAAAATCTTGATAGTGTCGGTTCGAGCATGCAAACATACGGTGTGGGGGCATAGAGTAAAGTTAGGTCTACATTCAATCTATTTCTCTCCAACATAGTTAAAAAATAAATTTGGCACTATATTTTGTAAAATTCACGAATAACTTAGATCCTTGTTTGATTTTTTAGTTTTATTCTAATGAATAATATATTTGAATATTAATTACGATTTTTTAAGAAAAAATTAAAATTTTATTTTTAATTTTATTTTAATAAATGATACAATATAATATGAATTTTGATTATAAAATATAAAATATAAAATATTTTGTATTTGATTAGAGTTTTGTGATCTAAATGTAATATTTTAAATATAAAATGTCTAAATATTATGTGCTTATAAATTTAAGAAATTTGAGTATAAATTATTAAACGGTTTAAGTACTATGTACAAACTTAAGATGATTTATGTGTAATATTTTAAATATTAGGGAGAATTACACATAGACTCTCTAAAATTTGTTATTTAATCACTCGGACCCTAATATTTGAAATATTATACACAAACTTCTTGCGCGTAACATTTACACCCTTTTAATAAATATATTTTAATAAATTACACTTAGACTCCCCTAAAGTTTATGGATATATAATGCTTAGATCTTTTAAGTTTAAAATATTATACTTAGACCAAAAATACTCCAATTAAATATAAAATATTATAAATTTTACAATTAAAATTCATGTTTTGTTGTATCATTTATTGAAATAAAATAAAATAAAGATTTAATTTTTTCTTAAAAAAATCGTAGTAGGATAAATTATACTATCTATTGGAATAAAATTAAAAAATCAAATAATAGGTCTAAGTCATTCATAATAGAACATGGATTTTACATTCAAAATTTATGTTCTATCATGTCATTTATTGAAATAAAATCAAAAATAAAAATTTATTTAAAAAAAACATTATTAGTATATATTTATATTGTCTATTAGAACGAAACTAAAAAAATTAAATAAGGAATCAAAATGTAATTGACACAATATCTTTTAAATTTAACTGAGGTAGTTTGATATTTTAATTTGGTCGTTTAAACGACTAAATTAAATTCTAATAGATAATACAATTGTATACTAATTACAATTTTTTAAGAAAAAATTAAATTTTTATTTTTGATTTTATTTTAATAAATGATACAAAAGAACATGAATTTTAGTTGTAAAATTAAAAATATTTTATATTTTATATTTGGTTGGAGTATTTTTGGTTTAAATATAATATTTTAAACTTAAATAGTTTAAGTATTATATACTCACAAACTTTAGAGGATTTAAATATAATTTATTAACGGATATATTTATAATAGGATTCAAGTGTTATGCACGTACCAATTTTATGGAGTTTGTATGTAATATTTTAAATATCAGAGAATTTAAGTAATTAAGTGATAAATTTTAAAAGGTCTAAGTGTAATTATTTCAAAATATTATAAGGTCCGACAAATTCTCCCATTAAATAATGTTTCAGAACTCGCATCTCCGACATCTCCTACCTCTCTCTCTCAAACAAACTCAAAACTAACACACAGATACACAGTCGAAAGAATAAGAGAACAATGGGATCTCTCTCTTCGCCATCAGTGCTCTCTCTTCCCTCCAAGCCTACCACCCAAATAGACCCAAACCATCTTCTAAACCTCTTCAAATCCCAACAAAAATACCTTAATCACTTCTTCCAGAACCTAGACCTTACACAAACCCTGACCTTCACGCAAACCTTGTTGAAAACCCAAGGCACCATCTTCTTCACCGGCGTCGGAAAATCCGGCTTCGTCGCCCAAAAGATATCCCAAACTCTCATTTCCCTCGGAATCAAATCTGGGTTTCTCTCTCCAGTCGATGCCCTTCATGGAGACATTGGCATTCTATCAAACCAAGATATTTTGGTTTTGTTCAGTAAGAGTGGCAATACAGAAGAATTGCTAAGGCTTGTGCCTTGTGCGAAGGGTAAGGGTGTTTTTCTGATCTCTGTGACATCAAAATTGCCTAATTCTTTGACGGGTTTGTGTGATATGAATGTGCATTTGCCTTTGGAGAGAGAGTTGTGCCCATTTGATCTGGCTCCGGTGACCTCGACCGCAATACAGATGGTTTTTGGTGATACTGTGGCGATTGCTTTGATGGATGCGAGAAACTTGACGAAGAATGAGTATGCAGCGAATCATCCAGCTGGGAGGATTGGGAAGAGCTTGATTTTTAAGGTCAGAAAAAGATGTTGTTTTGATGTAGCTTTGGGAATTTCTTGGGTTTCCTAATTTAGTTTGTGTGAATGTAGGTTTGGATCTAGGTGACATTTAATAGACCTAGGGCTTGTCTATTGAATTACATGTTCTTTAATATCATTTTGATTTGGGTTTCTACAGACTTATCCCCTGATCATAGCTGTTGTATGTGGGTATTTTTGTATGAATTTATGTACTCAATTAATATCCTTATTTTAGGCAAAATAGGGGTAGTCCAATCTTTGACGGCATTGGCTACTTCCATGCTGGTAAATTCTCTGCCAGAACCCATTGATCATATCTTTCTCTCTCGCATATACAAACACAAAAACAAAAAAGCTGACTTATTATGTTAGGATGTCTTTGATTGTTGCCTGAGATCCAATAGCCCTCTTAGTGTATTGATGATGAGAAAGTTGTTCCCCCTTCAAGCCATAGTCCTCTATTCATTTGAAGATGTGAAGAGAAATCTGGGGCAGAGCCTAATTTTGGGATTTCTTTCTGCAATTCATGTAGTGATGATAGGTCTCATTCAGGAGAAAAGGTTAGTGATTCTTATCTGAACAGTAGAATTGAAAATCTCCGAACAAAAGGTTGGGCATCTAAGGCGGACATGAGCATGCAAAAGGGATCCATCAAACTCTCGCGTGCATGCACAAACAATCTCTCTCTATGTGTATGTATATGTGTGTGCCTGTGTGTGAAGTAGCTGAATTTTTAAGAGGTTGGTTAGAGATGCATCTCAATGATAATGGGTTTCAAATCAGAACATTTCACAATGATGCGTCATCGGCAACTTTGGTGGCTCTGTGTGTGTGTGTGTGTGAGAGAGAGAGAGAGAGAGAGAGAGAGAGAGAGAGATTGTGTTTATGCATTGGTCAGTGCAACTGAAATGGGATGGAGGAAAATAAGAAGTGGAAGATGAAAATACCGTCTGAGTAGTGAAGTATTAGAACGTGGGGAAAATTTTTTCGAGGGTAAAAATAGGGTTGATAGCAATTCTCATATCTGTGTATTTTGTATATATATTTATGTATGTGCACACACAGTCCCATCCTCATAAATATGGATGTATAAATATTCCAATATGCAAGTGTCATATTTTTGCAACATACGTGTGCCTCCGTTTGCAAGATTGCATCTTGGTTGGGTATAAATCTTGCACAATATATGTCACTATTTCTATTGATAATGTTACTCTTTGATGTAGTTGTTATTGATGACATAAATCTCGATATGGGTATATTGTGCTAGAATCAATTATGACTAGTTAGTGTTTATAGTTTGCTTAGTCAGAGATAATATGTCCGCAACCCCCCCTCCCCATTTTCATCTCTATCCATTTACTTTGTTTATATGTTACATCAGCTAGAGGTTGGCTATATAGATATAGATTGGTTGATAAATACAAAGATCTAAAAAGTTTCATTTGTTGCCAATTGATTTTTTTTGTCCGCTTCTTATTTAGATGAAGTTGGCTGTTACAGTAGTAAGGTTAATTGGAAATTTTCTTTATATTAGAAGGATTTTATCGAACTCGTCATCAGTTTGAACACTGGCACCTGTAAAGTACAAGATTGGGAAAATTGGTTTATACCCAATCTTGGGCAAGTTTTTTCATTGGTGATCTTTGGTAGTCAAAAGAGAAATTACATTTTATCGATTCCTCAACCTAAAATCCTACACTTAGAATGCGAATCTTTTCCCTGCTTATAAACCCTTTGGTGGCTCTCGTCCTGAGAATTGCATTGTTTCCTTAATTAACACCTCCAAATCTAACCAAACCTTTCTTTCACACACTAAAATTTTGACCCATTACCAGATTCCTGTGTGCTTATCAATTTTTTTGTCCTCCAGATATCTCTATTCATTATTTATGTATCACAAAGCTGAAAATTTGAATTTGCAACATGTTAGTTTCAAGTGGATCTGTGTTGGTATTTGTATCTGTGTCAGTTATGTTTGCCACAATTGGTTTTGCTTGCTAGAAGTCGGAGATGAGATGGACTGAATATGTTGGGTTGCAGGTCAAGGATGTTATGAAGAAGCAAGAAGAACTTCCAGTCTGCAGAGAAGGAGATTTAATAATGGACCAACTAGTAGAGCTAACCAGTAAAGGATGTGGATGCCTCCTTGTCATCGATGGTGAGTTTCATTTGATAGGCACATTCACAGATGGCGATTTGCGGCGCACCCTGAAAGCTAGTGGGGAAGATATCTTCAAGCTCACAGTGGGTGAGATGTGCAACAGGTAAAATTCTCATTCAAGATCTTGGGGTTAAATTTCACCGTGTTAAGCACCTCACTTAGGAATTTGTCATTGCATTCATCTGCACAAATGTATACTTGACAGACTGTCTAGCTTGGACACTTGCTTTCACTGAAAAAAACAAGATGCTTTAAAACCCTCCAATTAATTCATTTATTTTATGATATTTCTTTAGAGTTAGACCTATTAATGCTGTTTTTCTCCGGAGAAGTGCTTATAGATTTACATGCAAATAAGGTAAGGAGTTAATTCATATGTCCGTTTGCAATTGTATTCACAACTTTTCTGGCACTCCAGGAATCCGAGGACAATTAGTCCCAATGCAATGGCAGTGGAGGCAATGCAGAAGATGGAGGCTCCCCCGTCTCCCGTTCAATTCTTGCCTGTCATCAATCATGAAAACATCTTGATTGGTATTGTAACATTGCATGGATTGGTCTCAGCTGGTTTGTGACTTTATCTGGATGTACTGCAGTTGTATCTCCTATATTTTGCCATGTTGATTCATTGTATTCTTTCAAGATCCTCCTTCGAGGTTGTCTCTGTTCTTTAGGTGATTGATTTGTTCTAGTAGGGAATATATTGGGCTATAATATCTTGATTCCCAAGGCTGTAGCATTGGAGGAATTTTATCAATTTAATAGATCTTTGAGAATTACAAATTAAGATGGGTGTTAAAATTGTTAGTTTGTATTTCAATCCTATTAGGTTCCTTCAAGGTAAGGAACATGAGCTGCGAATTAATAAACGCAGCCGAATCTGTTATGCATGGGCTAAGCAAGCCTGTTTAACTGAGTTCAGGTACATGGTTGTCTTCATGGTGCAGTGAAGGCTTGCCTGCTCAATATGGTGGCCAAGTCCTAGGTGGAACATTTGCCCATATTAAGGCACACCTTGTATCATCTCATTACGTGAGAATAAAACAACAGAGAGTAAATATAGGGAATAACAGTAACACCACGTCGTAAGAATGACAATTTTTCATCATTATATGTGGTGTCATTATTTAATAATAAATTAATTATTTGCATACATTCGATTGGTAATTATTATTAATAATGATAGATTTAAGTTTGGACATTCTTCAGAATCCAAAACCCTTTGGGCTCAGTTAAGATGACTCAAGCGTCTCATTCAGATATTGTTCATTGAGCCTGAGCTAGACTGTGGCCCACTCCATAGAAGCACGCAATAAATCAGCTCGAAGTAGATGACAGTTTGACATCGGCAAACTCAATATAGGCATCAGCTTAGGAAATGGGACCATGGCACCAGGCTAGTCCCCAAGCGTCATGGGTGTCAAACGTATAATGTTCGTATGACCTACATGTCGTGTTATTTGTGTCATGTCATGTTAGTGTCGAGACCCACGAAAAAAAAAATTTATTTAGTATGTTTTTAGTATTAAACATTAGTCTAAACTATTTATTATACGTATTTAATAATCGTGTCAATTTTATAATCGTCTGTGTCGGATTCGTATTAACTGGTTAGAGTTGACACCTCTGCCAAGAGTTGCAGCGCAACACGTGGACAAGGGACAAGAGGTTAGTATCTGATAATCTTAATGAACGAATATCCATGGGTAATAGAGATGACTCATATATTTCAATCAATGTGTAGTGGGTGCAGAAAAACGTCAGGGATAACAGATCCAATAACAAGACAAGCGAAATGGGGACCACAGAATCAGCCAGGAAAGGGATCGCCACGAAACCCTAATAACGGGATGGATAAATAGCAAACGAAAAGAGGATACTGCCCAACAATAACCTAGGCAATATTGTGAAAAAGGCTTCCAGCCAAATATCTTGTAACAATAATCTTCTTTTCTAAGCAATACAATATCCAAGGAGTAAAAGTCTTCCTTATAGTGGATGTAACTTTAGTCATTCGGCTAAGGTGAATTGCTCATATTGTTATTTTTGTCTTATATTTAACACTTAACACACTTTCTATCACATACGCACATTCACACATTATCTGGGCAACATTCCCAATTTTTCTGTAGTAAGGTCCAGTCGATTTTGAGCACCATTAATTCTATTAAATAGGGTCTATTTGTCTAAATATTAACTTGTTATTAAATAATGACACCATATAATAATGATGACATGTCACCGTTGCATTCAATATTTTCATAACATTTTGGGAGACTTTCATAATTTAATACAATTACATATTGCTCCTTTCTTGCCTGAAGTTTGCACTTCATATCTATTTCGTTTGCTGAATTCCTATTGAACGCCAGCTATTGGTGTTTAAAAGTTATCTGTAATTCGAGCGATGAGCGACCAAGGAACTATCTAGATCTCTGGTTTAACTTCACCATCATGTATTTATAGATGGATTATTACGAGAATGCATCATTAATTATTCGCGGTTGCCAATTAACAATGTGGTCAAGATGCTTAGTTTACTTCATTATGAAATCTTCTATTCCAATTTTTTTTTGCTGGTAATTCTATTCCTATTGGTTGAGTGACCTCTGAGCAGAAAAGAAGCTTCGCAACTAACTATGGAGGTTAACCGTCATACAAACATCTATTAAACCTTATCATTTTTGTTTATATCAATGAAGTCTCATTTTTAATATTTTATTTCAATTAAGTCGTAATTCAATAATATTCTAATTTTATCCTTACTCTTTAGTTAAGAAAACACTTTCATTCTTTTACATTATTATGTCAACTCAACGACACACTCTTGGAGTATTTCAATTGTTATGTAACTTTGCATTCTTTCTAGTGTGTAAACTTCAGCGGCACACCCTTGGAACTTTTCAATTGCTATGTGATGTGTTTTTTTCTTACAACAAGTTAATTCTTACTTCGATAAAGGTAATATTATTAAATTACATATTTTATTGATACATTATCTCGTTGGTTTTAAATTATTCTATTAATTTATATTGGATTTAAAATGATTAATTTAGGAATTTATTTTAGTTATTGTGTGTGAATTGATAACGAAATTAGAGTGAAATTAATCGACAAATATTATCGATGTAGTTTTTTTTTAAACTTTCTTATTTTATTAAATAATTCGCAAATATTGTCTCAAATTTTAAGATTGGGTACCCCAATAAAATAAGAAAATATGGACTTTCTTTGGATTTAGACATGAAGTTTATATTAGCTAAGTTTTTTTTTAATTTTTTTTATAGGGTTTCAATGTTAGTTTTGTAAGTAAGAAATTTTTGTCCTCTTAATTGGTTCAAAGAATGGAAAAAAATAAAAGAGTTTTGATAATTAAAGGGTAATGATAAAATTAGAATATAATGGAATTTAAGACTTAATTGAAATAAAATATCAAGAATATGACTTCATGATATAAAACAAAAATGATAGGACTATGGATTTTTGTGGGGAAAAGTATTACTTATTACTAATTTTTCCTATCTATACTATCACAAAATGTTAACAAAAATGAAAAACTTTTGATTGATTGCAATAGGCTTTAAAAAATTACTAATGTCACTTATATCCTATCCTTTGTTATCTTTATTACTCTTTCTTTGGAAATATTAACCGACTTCCCTCTTCAATACCCAAGTTAATTGACATTAGTAATTAATACAATAAACCCAATTTTATCCTTCATGACTTAATAATAACTATTAAAGACATTTTTTAGAAACGTCATTTGGACCAACGTTTTCTGTAAAAGTCATTTACACTAATGCTTTATATCCCCACTAGCCTCTCCATCGCAACACAATAATTCAACTAAAAATGTAACTTGGACCGACGCTTGTAATGATAAAACCATTATTTTAAATAACGTTTTATCATTAAAAACGTCTATTGAAATGAATTTTTTAAAACTACCTGAATTTAGGAATTAGTTTTGAAAACAACTCTCTTTTGAATATAAATTTGAAAAACCCCATGATTTTGGGTAAAAGCTCAACCCATCCAGTCACCACTTTCAATACTTCAGCCTGATCCCATTTCAGCCACCACATTCGATACTTCCTCCAATTTTTGCATTGAGGATTGCTTGAGCAAGTAGTGATTCTCTCTCTTCCATGATCTTTTCTATGAATGGTTGCCTCATAGTTCTATTTTTTTCTCTATGCCAGAATCTAGAAATTATTGGGTTTTGTTCAATTAAAGAAAACAATAGAAAATGATAGGCTAATTCTCAATAGTTTTTTTTTGGTTGTTTATTCTTGTTGATTCATAATAACTTCATACCACCAGAATGAACATATGTGACTTTATGTTTTAATACCTAGTCAATTTGTCATTTTTGTTTTTTCTTGGTTATGATCTCTTAATAACTTGTCATCTTTTTTTCTTTTTTAAGTAATTTGTCACATCTAAGCTTCTTAGTTCTATCATATTTGATTTTTTTTTTTTTCAGAATGTAGCAACTTAGAATATGGGTTGCAGAATTGGTCAAATGATTGATGAATTGTCAAACTTGCCCCTGAATACGTTCACAACATCTAGAAATAGAGCTTTGCCAATATTGAGTACTCTGCCAATTCTCTTACTGAAGATTGTGAAAATTGGGTAATGAAAATAAGTGGGTTCTTGATCACCTTAGTGGATCAGGTTCTAATTGCTGATTTTATGTTCTATTTTATTGAACTTTTTGTTGGCTTTTTTCCCTTTCTTTTCTTTATTTCTTTGCCAGTGCGTCCTTTTTTTTTCTTCAAAAAGGTAAATATATTTTATTGATCAAAAACTTTATAGTTACTAGGTGCCTTTACATTCATAACAGGCACCAACTTTAATAACAAAATGATGGTAAGTCTTCCCTCAAGTAACCCAAAGTCAGAAGGAAGTATAGTCCCCAAGCCAGTACTTCCTCCCAAATCCTGGATAGCCTATTGATTGTTGCTTCATTCAGATTTGTACAATCGAATGAAGCAGAAGCTTCACACACATCTTTTGATTATTGCCCATAAACTTATAATGTAAGAAGGTAGTTGATATGATATATCTTGTATATCTCTATATTGAAAATAGGTGTATATATATACAAATAATATATATGTTTAATAGGCATTGGACTAGGCACACCAGTGTGGTTCGTAGATTTTTGAAATTCGTATCTCCTCTACTTGTCCCACCCCTGCGCACGTGAGAGTCCTAAGACCTCTCTTTGATTCAAAAGTTAGATAGCACTAGTGTATATATATATATATATATATATATATATACTCAAATATCTTTGGATGTTTAGTCGATGTGGGATTGAGTTCCCACATAGAAGCACTCTTTTAGTTAAAATATTTTTACAATCCCCCACTTATTTTAATAAAAGATACACTATATAAGTAACCGGGCAATAAATAGAATATCATGCATTGCAAAAGTGGCAATGCCTTTAAACCTTTACCTAGTGCTTCAATATTCCTGTACTAGAGTTAAAGTGGACTTAGCCTTTAAATGATGACTACTTGAGGGTACGTAGAACCATATCACACACATGATATTCAAAGTGTCCAAAACCAAGCTTAAAAACCAGCACATTTTTGGTCTTGTGCTTTATCCCAGTTTCTTGAGTGCTTTAGAGAGTTAGCCCAAATTCTCATAGGAAGCGGCCCGCCTTCCACACTCATATAGGTGAGTCTATCAACGATGTTCTCATAACTAAGACATCCCACACAAAAAGGGTTATAGAACTCATTAAGAGATATTGATTTCATCCTCCAAATTTTCGTTACGAGATCACATGTACTTTACACCACAGGGATGGACAATGAATACAAAATTTCAACAATGATATAAATTTCATTGGTACATGTTTCACAAATCAAGTCATTCTATGATTCATTTGTTCCATTAACCTAGTTCTTGGGATCACCAGTCCCTAGGTTGGGTATCCTCATATGTAACTTAATCAAATATGGGCTTTAGTCCAATTTTCCTCGATGTACTCCAGATCTTTTCTCTAGCTATAGCTTTTGTTAACGGATTGGCAAGATTGTCAGTCGATCTCACATAATCAACATTGATCGCATCATTATTCAGGTATAATCTCACAATATTGTGCTTTCTTCTCACAGATCTGAATTTTCCATTATAGTACTTATTACTTACTCTACCTATTGTTGCATTGTTGTCACAATGAATTAACACAGGTGGCACTAGTTTGGCCCACAAAGGTATATCAAACAACAAATCACGAAGCCAACCATGGATATGTTATCAATCTCAGCAAATTATGATCAAATGATGGACTCATGGATTCTAGATTCTGCATGCTCTCATCACATGTGTACCAATCGAGACTGATTTGACACTTACAAGTCAATAAATTGTGGTATTGTTCTAATGGGTAATAATGTATCATGTAAAATCATTGAAAATTGACATAATTAGGATCAAGATGTTTGATGGTGTGTTGAGAGAACTTTGGGTGATTTTAGCTGTGTTCCAGATTTAAAAAATCTAATTTCTTTGGAAACCTTAGACTCTAATGGCTATAATTACAAGGTAAAAGGTAGAGTCTTGAAGGTAACCAAAAGTTTTATGGTTGTTAAGAAAGGTAAGAAGATTGCAAGAAATATTTTCAATCTTGTTGGGGAAGTTGTTGCAAGGGGTCAAATCATGCAAGTAGGATTTTTGCAAGTATTGTGTTATGGGAAAAACAATGCAAGGTTCAAGTCAAACCTGTCAAGCACAAGACAAAAGCATCTTGGATTACAGACACTCATATGTTTGGGGCCAGTGAAAGTAGCTTCAAACCAAGGTTCCAGGTGTTTTTTTTTCACTTTTATTGATGATTATTCTAGAGGGTTTGGGTTTCCTTCATGAAGCATAACTCAAAAACTTTTACAAAGTTCAAATTATGGAAAGCTAAAATGGAAAATTCAAGTGGAGAACCTAACTGGGAAGAAGATTAAGTACCTCAGAATAAATAGTGGAATAGGTTATAAGGATGTAGAGTTTATGAAGTTCTACCAGGAGCATGACATCAAGGGACATCTTATAGTTCGTAAGACACCTCAACAGAATGAAGTGGCAGAAGGGTTTAACAAAGCAATTGTAGGCTTCCAAAGAATTTTTGGGCCGAGGTTGTGAAGTTGACCTCTTACATCATTAATAGATCACTAGGGGCTACACTAGATGGAAAGGTTTCAGATGAGGTACAAATATAGGAAGAGGTAGACCACTCCATGATGAGAGTATTCAGGTGTCCTACTTATGTTCATATTCCTAGTGATGAAAAATCAAAGCTTGATCCAAAATTCAAGAGATGTATCTTTCTCAGGTATGAAAAGGTGCTAAGGGGTACAGGTTGTGGGATACAAAAACACAAAAGTTGGTGATCTGTAGAGATGTAGTATTTGATGAAGCTTCAATGTTGAAATCATCAAAGAAAAAGGATAAAGTTGAATCAGGAGGGAGTAGTAGCAACAAGCAAGAGCTGATTTAGGTTGAGCATAATGATTCAAATAAAGAGAACATTAAGCTTGTATCTTAGTCTAAATAGAAGCATTAAAATATGGCTATAGATACACCCAAGAAGCGCACCAAACCACCCGTCAAGTATGGGTTTGAGGATCTTGTTTCTTATGTGTTAATCATTGTTGTGGGGATCATTATACCTTTCCAGAGGCCATTAATAGTCTTGAAAATGATAGAAGGGTGGAGGAAATGATGAAAGAAATGGAGTCATTGCATAAGAATAAGACTTGGGAGTTGGTAAAAATTTCTAACGAAATTAAGACTATTGGATGTAACTGGGTTTTCAGGAAAAAGGAGGCGGTATCAGAAAAGGAAGGAGAAAAGTTCAAGGCTCGATTAGTGGCAAAGGGTTACTCACAAAGGAAGGGGTTGATTATGATGAGATCTTTTCCCTGGTTGTTAGGCACACTTCCATCAAGGTTGTGTTGGATTTGGTAGCCAATTATGTTCTGGAGTTAGAGCAGCTAGATGTAAAGTATGTTTTTTATTCATGGTGATTTGGAGGAGTATATTTGCATGGACCAGCCTGAGGGATTCAAACAACTAGATACTGAGCATCTTGTTTGTAGATTGAAGAAGTCTTTGTACGGGCTCAAGTAATCTCCACGACGACGGTACAAAATGTTTGATTCCTATATATTTCAGATTGGTTATACTAGTTGAGAGTATGATTGCTGTGTTTAAAAGCCTAGGGATGGTTCTCATATTTTTTTATTATTGCACATTGATGATATGTTAATTGCTACAAAAAATATGATTGAGGTTGATATATTGAAATCCTTGTAAGGATGGAGTTTGACATTAAAGATTTGGGTGCTACTAGGAAGATACTTAGTATAGAGATTCGTAACGTTAGGGTGGTAGAAAAATTGTGATTGTCAATATATATCATACTAAACCTGTAAACACTCCATTGTGAATCACTTCAAGTTACATGCAGGTCAATATCCAAAGTCGCATGAAAAAAATTTCAAGACATGTCAAAGGTGTGTTATGCTAATGCAATGGGTTGCTTGATGTATGCAATGGTTTGTACTAAGTTGGATTTAGACAGTACAAGACTAATTGGTTAAGAGTATTGGAAGATAGTCAAGTGGATTTTTAGATACTTGAAAGTTACATTAGAATGAGATATTGTGTTAGCAAAACATGAGAATTCTATTTCAGTTGTGGGTTATGTAGATGTCGATTATGCCTAGAATTTGGATGATATGAGGTATACTACATGGTTGTGTTTACACTTTTAGGAAGGTATATTGGAGGTCCATGTTAAAATCACTAGTGGTTGTATCTATACTAAAATAGAATACATGACAGTGACTGAGGCTATCAAGGAAGCACTGTGGGTGAAAGAGTTGGTTAAAGAGCTTGGTTTAAAACAAAGTGGAGTCTTGTTGCATTTTAATAGTCAGAGTGTCATTTATTTAGCAAAGCATCAAGTGTATCATGCACTAGAACAAAGCATATTAATGTGAGGTTTCACAAGGTGACTGAATTAATTGCTACTAGGGAGACGATACTAGAAAAGGTGCATACTTCAAAAAATGCAGCTGACATGTTGACAAAGTCAATTCCTTTAGATATGTTCAAGTGTTGCTTGGACTTGGTTAATATTTCTCAATATTGAGAAAGGTGGCATCCCCAACCTATGGGTTCACAGTGGAGACAAGTTATGGTACCTTTTAGAGTGGTGAATTATTCGCCAAGGTGGAGATTGTTGGGAATAGTGAGTGGCTCATATTCACTAGGTCCAAAAGTAAATGGGATAGTTCAACCATACTACTTTTTGGTTGTCAGAGTCGAATAATAGGCTAGGGGATACGGGGAATACCCCACGGAAGGAAATGAGTACATGTGGATTTTCAATGTATATCTGATAAAGGAGTGTTACCAAGATTGGGAAATTAGGAAGTTTACTAGGAATTGATGTATTAGATTTACTAGGACTAGATTTCCTAATTAGGCCAAGATTAGAGTTATTAACTAGTGCCTATAAATATGTTATAACCCTTTGGATTCTGATATAACAATAATAAGAAAAGAAAAACCGTTATTGTGAATGTAGGTACCAACATGCCTTTGGTCTAATGGTACTCCTTATCTTATAAAAATTTTGTCTTCTTGAGGTTAATGGTTCAAGCCCCCTTCCCTTTTCTCCTCTCTGTCCCAAAAAAAAAAAACATATATATATATATATATATATATATATATATATAGTGAATGTAGGTAGGATTTCTATTGAACCACATAAACCATTTATTCTTGTTTTCTTTAATTTTTTTAGTCGTTCACTATATTGTACGTTCACAACATATGCTATCTTATATCAATATCCATTAAGAATAAAAATATACTTGATATTTGGATTGCTAATTAATCTAGCAAATTATCTTGAAATAGAATTATTGTTAGTACAAGTCTATAACAAGAAGATCACAATCTGAGCTGCTCTTTTAAGTTTTTATACATTACCATACTGGTCTCAACTACTCCTTTAATGAGACATTGAAGACTATCGAAAGAGGAGTTGAATGTATGAATATAATTTATCTAATATTACAACTATGAAATTGAATTCTTAACTTATAAAAATACAACAACGATCAAGATAGATTAAATTTTTATCTACTTCGATCCAATAATACAATATTCATCCCAAAAATATTTTTCCCTTAAAAATATATTTTTTTCTACACGGTCCCCAATGTCAAACAACTCAATCAAAACTCCTCAATGTCAAACAACCTTTTCATTCACACCTACCTCTCTTTTCTTTCTTTCTCTTATTTTCTCTATGTTCACTTTAATTTTTTTAACAACTCGTATAAAAATTAATCATTAATACGTGAAGAGAGCTAATTATGATTATATATTATCAAGGATTATTTTTAAAAATTTTAAATAAATAAATAGACTTCAAATATGGATTCCTAGGGTGAAAATGAGTCAAATGACTACAGTGTAGGTCCGATTTCTGTTTCGAATAAAAATGTCACATTAAATATTTAAAGTATCCAAATCATATAATATATGTAAAAGTTAGTGCTACATAATAATAATAATAGTAATAAATAAAGAGATTTCATTTTTTTTTCAGATGAACACACAAAAAAAAACAACATTAGGATGGACAAGTGTCCATGATGCATAGGCTAGGTGTGCATAAGCTAGGTAATGTGAACACCTTGGAACCAAAGCAAAAACCCTCAACTTTTTCTATAAAAAGGGGCATTTATGTAATATGAAATTTTTCATACCCAAAATAGTAAAATCTAAGGATAACACGTGGAGGTGATCTGACGGTCAACAAAGAGTCAGTGAGAGTTTAAGCCTAATAGTGCAATTAAGGAAGTGGGAGTCTAAGAACCCTGGGAAACTAGAAAATGTGATATCATAAACTGCCAGTTAGAGACGGTTCGGTCCATGTCTACACATCTCGAGGGAAAAGGACATGATTATAGTCATGGCCAGAAAATATGGCTTTGACGATTAGGGGCCATCTCCAATAAATAACAAAGGCAAGGCTTCAAAGAGGAGATCCCTCAATCAACACAACAACTTTACACAGAGTCAGCCTCTCTTTTACCAAGTCTACTTCCCCGCAAATTTACTTTAACCTGTAATCCATCACTCTGGTTACTTTCTTTTCCATGTAATGTATGTACAATAGTCTATTCCATTACTAGTTGGAAATTGTTTAAGTCCTTGATTCCAAGGTGTAGAAAATGGCTTAGAGGTAACCTTACATCTCGTTACAATTGCTTAAACAGTCACGATTTAAGAACCTCATGTTGGTTCGAATAGGTAAGGTTGTATGTGTTTTGATCTTAAGTCCAATCGGACTTTGGTATGCCTGCAGTCCAAAAATACTCCAAGCATATTTTTTGGCATGCCTAGTGGGACCCCAAGTAGCAGCATGGAAAACATATGTGGAAAGTCCAAAATTGGCTCAGCAGAAGTGCCTCCAACACACAAAGTTATAGAAAAAGGTAGGTCTAGCATGCCTAAACTATAAGAAGAATTGCCTCCACTCAAGGGGCAAGAAAATCGAGAATCTGACTCAGAGCTGAAAGTCTTGATTAAAGCATCATCACAGGAAGTCTCCGAGAAGATGTCCAAGTTCATCAATGGCCTAGGGGACTTGATCAGAGAAGAATTTGGCCACACCAAGAAGGCACTGGAGTGGCTGTTTAATAGTCTGAACCATCCAAGGGGTGCAAGATAGCCACTGTTTCCCCCTGTATAAGCATTACTAGTGGAAGCACCATAGCCAGTGTTTCCTCCATATGTGCCACCCCCCTAGAGCACAGCAAACCATAATGGCTATTAGAGAAACAATAATCCTCTATTGCAGAAGTATATGACCCCCAATCCCGAGTTCGACAAAGAAGACAGTCACCAATCTCTCTACTAGCAACCCCCCAGGTAGTCATGAATAGGGACAAACTTGACGAAATTATTCAAGAAAATGTCGGCCCTGCCATGAGGTGCGTCACCAGGCCGACATATCAAAAATCATACCCTGGTTGGATGAATAGGAAATATGAGTATCCTCGGGGGTACAAGGTCCCGATATTTGCAAATTTCTAAAGAGAAAACAACCAGTTGACCGTGGAGCATATTGGTTGTTTTATCGTACAATTCTGCGAGGTATGGGCCAATGAATTTTTGAAGCTGAGGTTGTTTGTTAAAGTCCTGATTGGGATGGCCTTCAAATGGTATATTAACTTGTCGCCTAACTCCATGTTAAGCTGGTAGTAATTAGAGGACAAGCTCCACGCTCAGTTTTATTGCGCTGAGCCTGAAGTGGCAATGCCCAATTTGGACAAATTACACCAAATTATAAGGGAAACTGCGGAGCAATACATCACGCATTTTAAAAGGTCGGGAACATGTGTAGGTTGGCCTTCCCCAGAATGAAGTATGTGTGCATGGTGTAGAACAGTCTAGATTTTAAACTTCAGAAGAAATTTGAGGGGATGGAGTTCAATGACTTGTTTGAATTAACTACACAGGCTACATGATATAAACAGATCTTGTGAGAGGAATTGGACCGAAGAAACGTGTCCAAGGGTACGTATTATCAAGACCCTAACACAAAGATACTCATAGTCAATCTAGACCAATAGTTAGAGGTAAACATGGCAGAGATAGTAACTGGATGGCTACGTGCATGCAAGGCCTCAGAGGATCAGGCGCAAGCTTCATCAAGCAATGATAAGGGAGTCGGTGAAAGCAATAACTGTAAATATGAATTGAAGTTCAACCAAATCTTTGACCATCTACTTGCAGATGGTGTTATCAAGCTACATGTGGTCATAAGATTCTCTCGGCCACAGAGTTGAAAGAGCAAGATATACTACAAATGACACAATTTATGGATCCATTATACTAATAATTGTGTGGTTTTTCATAACGCATTCAAGACAGAGATGGAGATGGAGATGGGAGACGACAAGGATTCTTTTCAAAAGACCACTACCATTAACATGGTGGAGGTTGGGCAATCAAAAACCCTACGAAAGAAGATAGACTTAAACAATGGCGATATGAGTAGTGCAGAGAAGCCCAATGACAAGAAGGGTGCCTCCCTTGAAGATGAATCTTGTGAAAAAGACCCCTATAAAAAGATTGGTTATTCTATTACGGTTCGAGAAAAGCTTGATATGGTCAAGAAAGACTTATGCTTGAGGTACAAGGCTTACTATGGACTCTTTCCAACTCTTTCCAAAGAAGAGGAATGAAAAAAAAAAAAGAGGCAAAACGTTGTGATAAAGATGGCATTATAAGGGTACCCACTGGGAAAAGCCAAGTGAAAGGTCACTGCCTAAGCGGGACTTTAAAGATCAGCCAGACAAGTAAATGAGGTCGAGTCACAAAGAGTACGATAGGAATTTTTCAAAGCCTCTGAAAGGACGATCTATGCTAGGACATAATGGATTTGCCATGAGATTGACTCCTGAGCAACCCATCAGAGTTGAGGGACATTGAGATCGACCAAGGATGATGAAGCCAACAGAACCCTTGGAAGGCCATTAGTATGTAGGCCCACATTTGAAGTTCCCACAATATCACCAACTGCCAACAATGTCCAGGTCTTAGAAGAAGTGATGGAAGCACATTCAGGCAGAGATATGAAGGTGGGAGTAATAGCAAGCACATGAATCCTGTGAGGTGCAAAAGGCTTTCTACAAGCAATATCCCGAGACAGGGGTGATCAATTCACGATTTGGTATTTCCCCGTCTCCACAATGCACAATGGCTCCAAAGAAGCCACAGTTGTGGAGAAGGGAAAAAAGAAAGTAGAGCTTGATTCTTCACCAGAGGATGACATTGACGAGGGAATGGTGCGAACGGTGGTGGAGCACCTTAAAGCCACACTAAACATTTTATCCAAAAACTTGCAAAGTGAGGAAGAAAGATGACTTTACTAAAAAAGATGATAGCGATGGAGGTGATTCCATCTAGTTCGGCACTTTGGGGCATTCTATTTCTGTCAACACCCTAGGACTGTTACCGATGTCATCCAAAACTTCAAGCCAACAATCAGAATCATTATAGAAAAATTTCAAGGAGATTGAGGCCCAAAGTTCAACATTCTTGGACGAAGCCCATCCGATGAAGTCTAGTTGGAGCATTTCCTTGAGAATGACCCATCGCGAAAGTTGAAGGAAGAAAAGCAGAGCACAATGGGTGGCCCAAAAGAATGGTCATTCGACAGACCCATATAGCCTATGACTCAGCACCTTAAATCTTTGTACCTCTTTGCCCATTTGGAGGGGAAGCCCTTCAATAAAGTCGTGGTGGACAACAGGGCAACTATTAATATCTTACCTATAGCCATCATGAAAAAACTGGTTAGCAAGGAAGACGATTTAGTCCTTAGGATTTAGTCCACACCGAGTTGACTATGAGTGGTTTCACCAATGGGATCAACAAGACGGTGGGAGTTCTACCTGTTGAGTTGGCAATCGGAAACAAGATCAGCATAACTTCTTTCTTCATGATCGACACGATGGCCTCCTATAACACTTTTTTTGAGTTGAAGGTAATAGATGCTGATCAAACCTTGTTTGTGGCTGATGCCCATATGGTAGACACTTTGCTATAAGACGAAGGGGTATGGCCAGTGAAGTTCCAAGGGATAGGACAAATATGAGAAGTTTAGAAAATTTGTGTTTCAAATCAACTTGAAAACAACAGAGGTTTAGCAAGTAGAGGAAGAGGTCCTTTGGCCCATAAATGTACTAAGGCCGAACAATTCCAGAATCGCTGAAAGTTTGGTTAATGATGGAGCCCAACAATAGTGAGCGAAGGAAGCAAGCCATAAGGGCCTGCTTTGCCAAAATAAGAACATATATAGTAAAGAGGAAGGTTACAGCATTGCAAATGGCTAACGAACAATAAGACACCATTAACATGGTCGTGTGTGAGGTACGAGGAGTCAGGGTGTCAATTGTGTCGTGTTCATGTGACCCGTATGTCATGTCATTGTTATTCGTATTGTGTTCATGTTAAGACCCATGAAAAAAAATCTATTTAGTATGTTCTAAGTATTAAACATTAGTTTAGACTATTTATTATACGTATTTAATAATCGTGTCAATTTTATAATCATTCGTGTCAACGTGTCAGAGTTGACACCCCTAGCGAGGAGGGTGAGCTAAGGAGGACTGCCTCCATAGATTTCATTGAATTAGAGGAAACTAGTGCTACCCCAGCCAAGCTTAACGACTTCATAGAGGTTCTAGACCCTTAATTTGAAGTAAACCTTGGAGGGCTAGAAGAGCATAGACGAACATTTGTTAGTAAACTGCTAGAATCAAACTTCTAAGAATGACTCAAATAACTACTGAGGGAGTACTGAGATTGTTTCACCTAGAGCTACAAAGATATTCCAGGGTTAGATCTAGCCTTAGTCAAACACAGATTACCTATCAAGGTTGGATACAGACCGATTAAATAGACCTGAAGCTAAATGTCCCAAGAAGTGACCCTACATGTCAAGGAAGAAATTGAATGTCTGTTGTAGGCCAAATACATCCAAGTGGTGTGATATGTGAAATGGTTGTCCAACATGGTGCTAGTAAAGAATAAGAATGGAAAAATTAGGCTATGTTGCGACTACCGAGACCTCAATTCAGCAATCCCGAAGGATGAGTATGTCATGCCAATGGCCAATCAACTAGTGGATGCAGCAGCCATGAATGTCATCATGGTTCATGGATAGCAATGTTGGGTATCATCAAATTTTCATTGCCGAAAAAGACAGACACAAGACCACCTTTAGATGTCCCGGATCAATAGAGACATTTGAATGGAGGGGCATGCCGTTCGGGTTGAAGAACGCAAAAGCAACCTACCAGAGAGCCATGAACACCATCTTTAATGACATGATCAACAAGATTGTGGAGGTGCACATCGATGACATCATAGTCAAAACACAGAATATGGAGAGACACAACAGCGATCTGAAGGCTATTTTTGAGAGAATGCACATTCATCAGTTGAAGATGAATTCGTTAAAGTGTGCATTTGGGGTCACAACAGGGAATTTTCTAGGATTTTTGGTGCACAAGAAAGGAATTGAGGTAGGCAATATTAAGGTGAAGGCTATCAATATCATAGAGGTTACACCTCCAAGGACCAAGAAAGAGGTACAACGCCTGATTGGTCAAGTAAATTTTCTTCAAAGATTCATCACCAACTGCGCAGGGAAGGTTCATGCATTTTCACCGCTCCTGAAGTTAAAAGGTATAGAAGACTTCAAGTGGGAGGCACAACACTAGGAAGCTTTTCACCAAATCAAAGAGTGCTTGGCCAGCCCATTAGTTCTCATGCCACTCATAAAGGGTAGGCCGTTGCTATTATACTTATCAGCTGCACAAGAATATATTGGATGTCTATTGGCTTAGAATAATAATAAAGGCAAAGAGCAAACCGTTTATTATTTAAGTAGAATATTGACTTAGATCGAGCAGTGTTATAAGTCAATCGAAAAGCATTGTACTTTGCATCACAAAATTTAAGAATATATATATGATTTCAACTGTAGTGTATATTGTTGCACAAATTGATTTAATTAAATACATGTTAACTAAGCCGATAATAAGAGGGTGAATCGACAAATAAGTTTTGGCCCCAATGGAATTCTCGCTGAAAGACAAACATAGGAAGAAAGAGGGGGGAGGGGGGGGGGGGAGAAAAAAGAATAAACGGTCCAGATTTCGTCAAAGTAGGAGCTCAACTTTAGGATCAAAAATTTAGCACCAGATAAAAATCAGATTTACAAGATAATAACAAATATGCTTATGCCTTTCAATCACTTTGCAAAGAATATCTGTTTAATTATTTGAAATTTGTATTCTTATTGATTATTTTTTTGTTGATATAAAATTCTGAATCTTTTGTTGAGCTGGTCTATATTTTGGGATTGATTGTTATGTGTACAAAGTGTGCTTGTGAGGTTTGATTGTGGTCTTATTTGGGGAGTGATTATGGTCTTGTTGGTGTGATTGTTTGGTATGAGTATAAATATATATGCCTAAGTGTCACTATTATGTCACTAAGATAAACTGAATATGAGACTTTGTTTGATTATAGTTGAGTTATGTGACTTATCGAATTTGATTATTGATTCTATTATCCATAATTACATATCAATTGAGTTATTCGAGACTTGATCGTTTATTATTTCCTATCGTATTATATATTTTTCTATTTTTAATATTTTTTAGGATGATTTGGAATAAAAGTACTAGAGTTGAGATATCAGATAATTGAATATTTTCAACTTTTGGTTTTATTGTGATGATATATAATTTGAAAATATTCATTATATATTATGAAGATTATTTTTATTTAAATTTTGAGGTAATTTAAGTGCTTGTCATGTATTAGGAGATATATATATGATATATTGTAGTCGATTTTATCAAGTAGCGTATCTAAAAAATTGGGGCATTATAATTTTAAATTATATAATTAAAAAATTAAATTATTATTTAAAATATAAATATTATATGATCAATATTTATTTTTTAGTATTACAAAGTTATTTTAAGCACAAATTGTTTCTAGTAACACAATATTGGAAGACGTGTCAATAATTTTTGTTACTAAACCTCAAGTGGTGGAAGTGTCAGCCATTATTGCTATTCTTCTCATAGTGATTTCCGTTGCATATTTGTATGAAGAATCATTATTATGGATCTCGTGAGTCAATGTTAGTTTTCTATTCGATCCGGTTTATGACTATTAGGTCTATCAATTGGTATCAAAGCTGGTCATGAGATTTTGTTTTTATAATTTATTTTTATTCATATGATTAAATCTATGAGAAGAAAAATTAGAAAAGAAAATTATGTTATTTTCTTATTGCCGTCGGTGTTATTTATTATTGCCGACGGTACTGTTGTGCATATGATATCAAGTTTGTTTTCACGATCTATGTGGTTTGATTTCAAGTACATCAGTGGACAAAAGCATGGAAGCATTATGAAAAAATATTATTTTATTGTTAAAAAATTCTTAGTGATGCATACAAACAATTGAATATACCTTGAATGTTAGACTTTAAAAAGTCAAAGAGTGCTTTTATGGAGTAAATTCTATGCATTCTGTGTGTTGGAATACAACTGGTACTACTTAAGGGCAGATAGCAATTTATGTATTCTACGTCTAGGCTTTGAAAAGTCAACAATTCATTTGTTTAAAATTGTTGTGTCTTACATCATACTGTTAGTCATTGTTTAAATGACGAAATAACATTGCTAGACACTATATAATATTTTGGCCATAAGGTTTATTCGAGTCCAATTTTTGGTTATAATTGACTGTTTGATTACTGGATTCATATGGATAAAATTTATTCGTTCATTTGTCATGATTCAGATTATTCTATACACAATGACAAGTCAAAGTATCTTATGTATGGAAACTTATGTTTGATAAAATTATTTTTATTTTATGGTAATGAGCCAAAGCATTCCATAATTTTAAAATATAAGAAAATTTATCAATAAAGCAATTTATGTTTATCCATGACATTGAACACTTATACCATATTAAATAATGACTTTACCCCAAATGGAAGCTATTATATCATAGTGAACTATGGGATAAAAGAATGATCGGAGGTATTGTGACTAAATTGAATTTTTGTTGCCCAAAGGTCTTGAATTCATCTTTTCTATTATACTCCATGCCATTAGTTTCATTGTGAGATGGGTAAATCATGATAATGTCATATAAAGTGATTTACCACTAAAATTATTAATATGGGTTAGTAATTTAGATAAAGTTTAAGCGTGATTATTAACATGTATATTAATTGTAAGCATGTAATGTTTTATTTTGTAGCATTACTTCCTAACCTTATGTCTCAATCTGCATCTCATATTCCCTTGTTAAATGGTTCAAATTTCTCGAATGGAAAAATATAATAATCTTTACTTTGGGGTGCATGGAGATTGATACGGCACTTCGTGAGGATAGTCCACCTATCCCTACGGAAAAAAAAGGTGCATAAGAAGTAGGAGAGGTATAACCGCCTTAGCCTCTTACTCATGCAAAGTCATATCTCAAGGAAAATTAGGGGCTCAATTCCGGACTCCAAAACTGCTAAAGAATTCATGACTGCAATTGAGGAGCAATTTGTGAGCTTTGAAAAGGCCCTAATTTCAAAGTTTGCTTCTTTGAAGTATAAAGGTCACAATGACATACGCGAGCACATTATGAAATTACATGACATCTCTGCTCAACTCAAATCACTAGAAGTTGATATGTCTAAAACATTTCTTGTCCACTTTGTCCTTAATACTCTACCTTCAATGTATGCTCCATCTAAGATCTCTTACAACACACATAAAAATAAATGGTCTATGAATCAACTTCTAACCATGTGTGTTGATGAAGAATAGAGACTGAAGCAAGAGAGGCAAGAAAGTGTCTATTTGATCTATCATAAAGGAAAAGGAAAAATTGAAGCAAGTAGTAGCAGCTACCATGCTCCAATTGAGAAGAAAAGCATGAAGATGTCATCCAAATCGGCAGGCAAAAAGAACTTCAAGTGTTTCTTCTATAGGAAAAAAAGAGACATGCAAAGAAAGATTGCATCAAGTATAAGAAATGGCTTGAGAAGAAAGGTACATTTCCTTCTTTAGTGTGTTATGAATCAAATTTCATAAATGTACCTCATAACACATGGTAGATTGACTCTGGTGCAATTGTCCACATATGTAACACCATACAGGAATTGCTAAACAAAAAGGCCCCAACAGAAAGTGAATGAAGCATCATTATGGGAAATAAGATACGGTCACATGTGGAAGCTATTGGGACGTTCAGATTTGTTTTAAAGGCTAACCACATCATACATTTAAATGACTCTTTCTGTGTTCCTAGCTTTTTTAGAAACCTTTTATTAGTACCTTGACCTGTTTCTTTTGGTTAGCATGTTATGTTTGGACCTTCGTTTGTTAGTTTACACTTGGATGGTGGTGTGGTTGGTAATGATACTTTAGAGGATGATTTATTTAAATTATCCCTAGATAAATCATTTGAAACATCTTTGTTATCCTTGCATGATAAGGAACATTGTGGATTGAAATGTGGCATTTTGAATAAAAATTCTTCCACTTTATGGCATAGGAGATTAGGACACATCTCTATAAGGAGAATCAAGGAATTGGAAAATAATAGGATCTTACCAAACCTTGAATTCACATATTTTGATATTTGTGTAGACTGTAATTAGGGTAAATAGACTAACAAGTTCAAGAAAAGTGTCATAAGAAGCTTGAATGCGTTAGATATCAAACACACAGATATTTGTGGGCCATTCTCGCCCCCATGTTTTACGGACCATAAATATTTCAACACTTGCATAGACGATTTCTCACGATACGGTTCTCTTTACCTCTTGTTTTATAAGGACCAAGCCTTAGATGCGTTCATGATTTTTAAAATAGAGGTAGAGCTACAACTTGATAAAAAGATCAAAACCATGAGGTCAGATAGGGGTGGTGAGTATTATGATAGGTACACTGAGTTAGGACAACACTGAGGTCCATTTGCTTGATTCCTTCAGGAACAAGGTATAGTGGCACAATATACCATGCTAGGTACTCCTTATCAAAATGGAGTAGCTGAAAGGAAGAATCGAACACTAACGGATATGGTTAGAAGTATGATTAGTTACTGCACCCTCTCAGTTTCTTTTTGGGGTGATGCATTGAAAACCGTCAGATACATTCTAAATAGGGTTCCTACTAAGGTTGTCCCTAAAACACCTTTTGAGTTATGGACAGATAGAAAACCTAGTTTAGCATATCTACACATCTGGGGTTGTCATGCTGATGCTCGGGTTTATAACCTCAAAGAGAAAAAGTTGGACCCTAGAACCATAAGTGGCTATTTCACTAGTTATCCAGAGAATTCCAAGGGATACATATTTTATTGTCCTGGTCATTCTCTACGGATTGTAGAGACACGGAATGCAAAATTTCTTGAAAATGACCAAGTCAATGGGAGTATACAACCTCAAAATATTATTTTTGAGCAACATCCAATTTCTATGCAAAGTTCAGATGAGTTGGTAATGATTCCTCATCCTATTATTCATAATAATTTGATGGAGGATGAGTCAACCATTAATGTACCATCTGTAACTAAACCCATTGTCACTGAGATTCTTACTTCACCTAGACATGTAGTGGGGCAGGAAAAATCTTTAAGGAGGTCATCAAGGGTTAAGAATTTGCAATTCCATCAGATTAGATTGTATATCTTCAAAAGTCCAATTTTGATATTGGAAAGTGTGATGATCCAACTACTTTCTCACAATTCATGAATAATTTGAATTCCTCTAATTGGTATGATGCCATGAATGAAGAGTTGAACTCAATGGATAAAAACAATGTTTGGTTGAACTACCTCCTAGTGTCACAGCAGTTAGTTGTAAATTGGTATATAAGACCAACAAGACTCTAAAGGAAAGGTAGAATGACATAATTCCAGACTTGTTGCCAAGGGATTCACCCAAAAGGAAAGCATCAATTACAATGAGACTTTCTCACCTAAAGACTCTCTGAGAATAATTATGGCAATGGTGGCTCATTTTTTATTTGGAGCTTCACCAGGTGGATGCGAGAACAACTTTTCCCAATGGTGATCTAGAAGAAGAGGTGTACATGAAACAACCTGATGATTTTTTTTAAGAGTCATATGGTTTGCAAGCTAAATAAGTCTACATATGGACTTAAGCAGTCTTCCCGTCAATGGTGTCTTAAGTTCAACGATGTGATTTCTTCATTTGGTTTCGTATGCAAAACTCCAAACCAAGCCCTACACCTATGTCTAAGGTGACAGATTAAGTAAATGTCAATCTCCGAGAAATCACATTGAAAGGGAGTAAATGAGAGTATATCCTTATGCATCATTGGTTGGGACTTTAATGTATGCCCAAATTTGCACCAGACCAGACATTGCATTTGTGATTGGTGTATTGGGGAAATTCCATAGTGACCCAGGTCTAGATCACTGGAGAACTGCAAAGAAGGTGCTTAGATATTTGCAATGAACACAAAATTACATGCTTACGTACAACATATCTAATTCTCTAGAGGTTATCGAATATACAGATTTTGATTTTGTAGGATGCCCAGATAACAAGCGATCAACATTAGGATATATATGTTTGCTTGTTGATGGTGCAGTCTCTTGGAGAAGTACAAAACATAAATTAACAGCAGCTTCTACTATGGAATCTGACTTAGTTGCATGCTATGAGGCAATTACACAGGCAATTTTGCTGAGAAATTTTATTATTGGGCTAAAGGTTGTTGATTCTATTTCGAAACCCATAAAGATGTTATGTGATAATGCAATAGTCGTTTCCTCAATAAATAATGACAAGGTATCTAATGGTAAAAAGCACATGGATATTAAATACCTTGTCTTAAAGGAGAAATGTGATGAAAATAAGATGTCAGTTAAGTACATCAGCACTGTGCTTATGGTGGCAGACCCTATGAACATAGCTATAACTCCAGGATTGTACAAAGATCATGTAGATCATATGGGTCTAGTGAACAATGTTGTTGCCTAATGTACTATATATGCATATTTGGAGACGCTATCAGTTTATTGTATCACATTATTATGTTATTCTACTTATTATATCTTTTGTGGTACGGATATGTTCTTAGTAGAAAATTTGATCAACGAAAAGATTCATGGAAGGTTATATGTTATGTATTGGTGTATATCCATTGTGGTTCATATTACTAGGCTCAAATACTTAAAAATAAAGTTAAGCTCACTTATATTGGGATAAATTGATAAAGAGTGTGCATAACATTACCAAACCCAAGTATTTGCTTATTTCCAAAATATATTACTATTATTTTCTTTCAACTTCCTTGTCAATTCATACCCAGTGGGAGAATGTTGGAACTTATTTAATGGGACCCACATGTGGACCTTAATTAATAAGGTGCAGACTTGGGTTTTGGGATAAATATATCCTAATTAAAAGACCTAACATACATTGGTTAGGTTAGTTGACAGTTTCCTTATGAAAGTGGTGTCTTAAGTACAAGAAAACATGTATAAGAAATAGACAGTTTCCTAACAGTTACCTTGATGGGAGGGAATGGTTACTGATTATTTTAACGTGAGGCGGTTGGTTACCAGAAAGGGGGATATAAATTGTCTGAGAGATCTCATCTCCTATTCATGCTTACAACATTTCTCACTCTCTAGAAAAACTCTCTGCAACCTATGGAGAATTAAGTTTGTGATATATTCGGTGTTTTTGGTTCATGATATATTTGGTATTCTTGTTATTCTTCTCGCGGATATTTCTGTTGTATATCTCTATTAAGAATCGTTATTATGAATCCCGTAAGTAAAGGTTAGTTTTTTATTCAATCTGATTTATGACAATTAGGTATATCAATTTTCTATCTTGGCATCACCATTATCCTAAATGGAGCAAAAAATATACAAGATATTTTAACAAGTAATGATCCCAAGATGAATCTTACCCAACACCAACAATCAACCATGTCATGTCTTGTTATCTCTTGATTATATTAAATATTAATTAACATTGATTTGACTATTTTAATTAATAGTATTAAATATTTTAACTATAATCAAACTTATTCATAAATATTGTGGTATTAGACTATTAGTGTTCACGCATACGAATTGGAAATCCACTCTTAACCAGACTTACCAGCCATAGACCATGATAAACTAAAAATCTCTCCAACTAGATAATTAAATAAAAAGAACCTGGTAAGAAACCTATGATTATAACAATAATTCATAACAATAGATTGAGAAAATACAAGAAAATAGAAAATTCATTTTTTTCATACAATACTAATTATACAGAATTATCTTGTCTTTTTTTTTAACGAGTTTATCTTGTCAAAACTAGGTTATTTGTGTGCGAGATTAACTTAACCCATTTATTATTTGGGGGTAATGAATCAGTTTAATTTGAATTCATGTTAAAAATAAATTAATTCTAACCTACTAATTTTGCATCAAGATCGTGTGAAAAGTTATCCCCCTTACTCCTATGGATACTCACCTAGACAACGCAGCAATTCGCTCAGCATGTGTCCCAAGTACCAAATCGACACCAATGATGTTAATCCAATCATTTCTATCTGAGTTTGTCGATAATTTTGGACTTATCCCCTCCAATACACATTTTTCTTCAATTTCTTTCTTGACAATTATTCACTATTAATGAGTGAGGGATTCATTTACATACAATAGATCCCATTGAAATGCATGATAGACGATCAGTCAAGAAAAAAATTGAAGAGAAAATGTATTATAGAATATCTTAATCCCCTTTGATTGGTTCATCATATCCACAGACACGTGATCCCAACTAAACCTGAAGAGCGGTTTTATCATCCGTCTCAAACAACCCTAACCGTTAGACCAAAAAAAAAAGATTTTTCATCCAAATTCAACATGCATGATATCAAAAACAAAATATATAAGAAGGTAAATAATAATTTGCACTCTAAAAGGTTCTCATACTTTTAATTTAGACCCTAAAAGATTAAAATTTTCATATTATTTAGATTGTCTGCCTACGCCTATTAGATTCCATTACCACCCAAGACTCACTTACATATGCAAACGTAACACATAAAGCAATAAGAAATACACAACAATGGAAGTTGTTTCTGGAAGACTGTAGTAAACGAAAGGACCTATGTTATTATTGGGGCTTATGTGTCTAGTGGTACCCAAACTAGATTATAAATCTAGGGCTAAACTACAAGTCCACGATACTGAAAAACCATTTTTCGACATTGTATCTAAATAAAAATATAACAATTTATGTGAAATAAAATAAAAATCTTCTATTTTCTATAAATAAAATAAATTTTCTATTTGTTTATCCTATTTCTAAAAACAATTGTTTGCATAATACTCAATTTTTGTAAGTGTTTTCAATAGGAATCTAGTATTCAATCTTCATAAAATGTAGCACGTTGCTACTTTGTTTGATTGAGTGTGTGCAATATAGAAATTTCAGTCTTTTAGGGTGTAAATTAAGAATGTAAAAATCTTTCAGGGAGCAAAGTGTCATTTTTCCTACATAAGAGAGGATATGATAAGTCCACTTGCAGTGGAGGGCTAATCCACTTACACATGACTCAGAAGGTACAGCAGAAATTTACACATGAATGTAAACTTTATTTGATCAAAAGAATTAATCAAATCCTAATTCCAAGATTTAGAACAATCATGATTTTCACATATTCATATTGCGGAATTAAAACATCATAATTTACATACCTTATGCCATTGATGTAAACCTTTTAGTTTCTTGAACAAGAAGACCAGTATTTTGGGGTAGCCTGCAAACATAGTTTCTTTCTCTTAACCTTTAACGTAAAATACACAAATCAATGGGGCATGTGCACATTTATAGGTAGAGAGAGGATCAATTTCCTAAATTAACATGAACTCCACTTTCCATCAAAGTAGGATATCAGGAAACTACTACTTCTCATTGACCAATTGAAAAACATCAGTTACCTGATTAGCTTGGGATTGGGAACCTTATCATTATCTTGACCAACCAATTTACCGATTAATTAGTCATCAGTAAATATCACATATGCCAAAAAATCATGTGGGCCACATTTAAGCCTTACATTCTCTCACTTGGCTCATATGATTATCTTACAATCGGGTCTAGTAAGGTTAACATACGCGCGCATTAAATTCAATCCGTCACTCCTTAATTTGGTCATCATAATACCATAATTAAACAAATCACTAATGCGAGTCATGGCAATCGTACATCATTAACACGACATAGTCCCTTCCATGTACTACAACACTAGTAACTTGTCTAACATGATCTATAAATGAGAAGTGTATGTAAAAGAGGTCCAACAATAATGCCTTATGCCAAAAGTTATTCCTGCTATCATTCATCCAATTCTAACATATGTACATACATAATGGAAACAAGAAATATAATAAAACACATCTAAATTTAAAAGTGTCTAGTAATAAATGTAACAAATAATCTAACATCAAGTAAACATCATAGGTTATATTCAAGACCCATTCTGTTAACACGTTCCTTAAATGTCTTTGGTGATAACCCTTTTGTTAATGGATCTGCAATCATGAGCTCTGTGCTAATGTGCTCTATAGACACTCGTTTCTTTTGAACTTCCTCCTTGACTGCAAAGTATTTCAATTCCATGTGTTTGGCACCTTTAGAATACTTGTCGTTCTTGGAGAAAAACACTGCTGCAGAGTTATCACAATAAATTCTCAACGAATTGGCAATAGTGTCACCTATTCCAAGTCCTGAGATAAAATTCCGCAACCACAATCATTGAAATGTAGCCTCAAAACATGCCACAAATTCAGCTTTCATTGTAGATGAAACTATGATAATTTGCTAAGCACTTTCCCATGAGATTGCCCCTCCAGCTAGAAGGAACAAATAACCAAACGTGGACTTTCTACTATCTATACATCTGGCAAAATCCGAATCTGAGTAGCCAATAACCTCTAGATGATCAGACTTACTAAATATGAGCATATATTCCTTTGTTCCTTTCAAGTACCTCATCACTTTCTTTCCAGCCTTCCAATGATCCATTCCAGGATTACTTTGGTATCTCCCTAACATACCAACTACAAAATTGATGTTTGACTTAGTGCAGGTCTGTGCATACATTAGGCTTCCTACTACAGAAGCATAAGGAATCTTTTCCATTTCTTTACATTCCCATTCATTCTTTGGGCATTGCATAAGGCTAAATTTATCCCCTCTTTGAATTGTGGCAGCACTATTTGAACAATTCTCCATATTGAATATATCTAGAACTCTATCAATATATTTTTTTTGAGACAATCCCAACAATTCACGTGATCAATCACGGAATATTTCAATTCCTATCACGTAGGTTGGTTCACCCATATCTTTCGTTTCAAAATTCTTAGAGAGAAATTTCTTGGTGTCATGCAATAATCCAAGATCACTACTAGCAAGCAATATATCGTCAACATACAGAATCAAAAATATAAACTTACTCCCACTAACCTTCAGGTATATACACTAATCAACGGTGTTTTCCGTAAAACCAAAGGAAATAATGGTATCATTGAACTTAAGTACCATTTTCGGGAAACTTGTTTAAGTCCATATATTGACTTCTTAAGTTTGCAAATCATGTGCTCTTTTCCCTTAGGGGAGAATCCTTCAAGTTGATCTATATAAACTTTTTCTTCTAAACTTCCATTTAGAAAAGCGGTTTTCACATCCATTTGGTGTAAATCCAAATCAGAATGGGCCACCAATGTCATAATAATTCTAAGTGAGTCCTTCTTGGATACAGGAGAGAAGATCTATTTATAATCAATGCCTCCTTTCTGAGTGAAACCTTTGGCCACAAGTCTAACTTTATGTCGCTTGCTATTGCCATTAGAGTCGTGTTTGGTCTTAAAGACCCATTTACACCAGACTTTCTTAAAACCTTTAGGCAATTCTACTAGATCCCAGACTTCATTCTATTCCAGTGATTTCAATTCATCATTCATAGCATCAATCCATTTAGCAGAATCATCACTTTCCATGGCTTGTGAAAATGAAACCGAATCTTTACTTGTCCCTATATCAAAGTCAGATTCTTGTAGATATATCACACAATCATCTAGAATAGCTGGTCTTCTTTCTCTTTGAGACCGTCTTAATGCCACCATTTGTGATTCTTCTACTATCGAAACAACAATATCATTAGAATTTATGGGTGATGAGACTTTCTCCCTAACTTCTTCAATAATCGCATTTCGTGATTTATCACTCCCACTGGTTTCACCATCCTCAATGTGGCATTACCGGTTTCAACAATTTTTGTACTATGGGTAGGACAGTAAAACCTATACCCTTTGGATTTTTCTGGGTAACCAATAAAGTAACAACTAATCATTCTAAAATCTAATTTATTTTCATGCGGATTATAAATCCTAGCCTCTGCTAGACAACCCCAAACATGCAGGTGTTTTAAACTCGGTTTCCTTCTTGTCCACAGTTCAAAAGGAGTCATTGGAACTGCCTTACTAGGAACCCAGTTTAATAAATAGACAGAGGTCTTAAGAGTTTCCATCCACAAAGAAAAGGGTAATGAGGAATTACTTAACATGCTCATAACTATATCCATTAAAGTACGACTACGCGTTTCAACTACACCATTCTGTTGTGGCATACCAGACATAATGTATTGTGCACAAATGTCATGGTTTTTAAGGAGTTTAGCAAACGAACCAGGAAATTGTCCTAAACCATCATATTTTCTATAATATTCACCACCTCTATCTGATCTGATAACTTTCACCTTTCTATCTAGTTGTCTTTCAACCTCAGTAATGTACACCTCAAGGGCATCCACTGACTGAGATTTTTCATGCAATAAATAGATATACCCAAAACGTGAAAAATCATCTATAAAGGTAATAAAATACTTTTTTCCACCAATCGATGGAGTATCAAAAGATCCACATATGTATGTATGGATAATTTCAAGGATTTCATTACTTCTTGTGGCACCTTTCTTGATGTATTTGGTTTGCTTTCTCTTAATACAATTCACACACACTCTGAGATCAGTAAAATCTAGATTCGAAAGAATCCCATCCATCACCAATCTTTCTAGCCTTTTTCTTGGATATATGACCCAGTTGTTTGTGCCACAAGTTGGAAGAATTTTCATTCATCAAGCTACGTTTGGTTCCAACATTATGATGTAGGGTTAGAAAAGACTTAGCAAATAGGTCATCAAGTTTCAATTTGTACAAACCATCATGCAGAAAACCAGAACTAATGAAAAAGGTATTCTTAAACAAACTAACACTCTTATTACCAAATTTAAAGGAATATCCATCAATATCAAGTCTAGACAAAGAAACTAAATTTCGAGAAATATAAGAAACATAAAGTGTCTGAAATAAATCCAAATGATAACCAGTATGTAGAAATAAACGAAAAGTCCCAATAGCTTCAATTGGAGCTTTGACCTGGTTACCCATGAATAGGAATTTCTCATTTGGATTTATGGTATGGGTTGTAAGGAATCCCATCATCGTATTTGAAACATGAATAGTAGCACTAGAATCAATCCACCGAGTATTTGAAGGAACTTCAGTATGATTTGATGTGAAACATACAAAAGCTAAACGTTTACCTTTCTTTTCGAACCATGCCTTCGCTTATGGCAATCTTTCTGAAAGTACCCCAACTTTTTACATAAGTGACTCCTATCACCCTTTTCCTTCTTATAAGCCTAAGTAACTTGAGTAGACTCATTAGTCTTGGGTGAACCATTCACACCTTTAGGCTTCTTCCATTTTTTTTTTTTACTCCTTGACTTATGAGATGAACTGAATGATTTCCCAATTTATTAAGCCTTGTCTCCTCTTGAACAAGCATTTTAGTCAATTCATTCACATTCCACGTATCCTTAATAGTGTTATAGTGAATCTGAAAAGGACCATACTGAGGAGGCAAGGAGTTTAGAATAAATTGTGTCAGAAATAAATCATCCACACCCATTCCTGAAGCCTTCAATTTAGCGGCTACATTTGTCATCTCGATGACATGATCATGCATCGTATGTGTACCATCAAATTTCATAGTGGTAAGCTCAGCCATTAATGTCCCAGCAAAAGATTTGTCAGCAGTTTGGAAACGATCTTCCACAATATCAAAAAATTCTTAGCAGCTATGTCTTTCTGTGGAAGAGTTGACTTAATGTTGCTTGCAATGGTCATCCGCATAAACATCAGGCTCAATATGTTCGATCTTTCCCAAGCTTTATGAAAAGCTCTTTCATTAGTGCTGCTTGTCTCAGTAATAGCAACAGGTTTCTCAATTCGTAGTGCTAAATCAAGATCCAGAACACCTAGGTGAAACTGGCATTGTTCACGCCAATCAGAAAAATTTAGTCCGTTAAGCATCGAAACAGAAAAAGCATGCGAATGCAACGAAATAGGAACAGACGCTGCAATATGTTACATGCTCACTACATTAGTGCTCTGAGTTATCTAACAGTTCAAACATGAGCAAGAATAAAATACATACTCTTGTAATCAATAACTAGTCATATCGTGACTCTCTTTTGGGTAGTTATCACAATATACTAATACATTAATCATCATAGTGATTCCCTTCACCTAATAGGACTAATTAATGGTACATCCATAATTAAATAGGACTGTTACCTTTGGGTATCCAGGAAGCACCAATCACAAATATACCCTAATTATCCTATTCCAATTAATTAATCACTTGAAAGGTGGTACACTTTTGGGCCGATTCCTAATATCCAAGTGATCAAGAAACTGTGATTTGCAAGTCATTATTTTAATACCTCGGTAATGAGTATTAAATATCAATAATAAGATTCAACATCTATAAGTCATTCTAAAAGGGCCACTTTGGCGACTACTAAATTATATTATAATATAGGCATTAAATCAAAATAATGACGTTGCACAATCGATTATTTTAATATCACAAGATAATGAATATTACAATCAATTATACGATTTGATATCTATGAATCATTCTAGTTGGGTCACTTTGGTTATTACCAAACTATATCGTAATATAGATTTTAAATCGAAATAATGACATTGCACAAATAATTTGTTGGACAATAATTTAAACTATCATGATATATCAGAACACTTTTCGTAGCCAAAAACAAAATAAACATAATTTGATATAACTTGTATCAACATGCATGGCTACTGTTTGGCAAAAGTCCATAAATACGATATCAAATTATAGGGTCCGACTACAGTACCGAAAAATGCTTTTCGGTATGGTACCGAAAAAAGATAATGAATGATTCACAATTGATGAAAAACTTCCACCGTTGATCAAGCTTGTGACTTTTTATCGGCTACCCATTTACCTTTACAAAATGGTCTTTTCATTAAAAAAAAAAAAAAGAAGACGGTCTTTTCATTAAAAAAAAAACCACTGAAGAAGAAGAAGAAGAAGAAAGATCAATGGAGTTGCAGAATTCTTTTTATCCTATGAGATTATAAAATGATCGGCGTCATTTATTAAATTAAAATCATCGTCGTCATTTTATTAAATTAAAAAAAACTCGAGGAAGAAGAAGGAGAAAGAAGAATATGGAGTTGCAATAAATTTAGCCGGTCCGGCGAGGATTTAGCTTGTCCATTAAATTTCACTTATACCCCAAAATTATCACATTTTTGAATTTTTTCATCATATTTTCCATATTACACCCTGAACTATGTAATTAGTTTTATATTTGTCCAATTTTTTTTTACCTATTTTAATTTAACATCAAGATGTAACAAATATGATATGTCTGATATAATTTATTTAGCGTGAAAAACATGGAGTTGTAAAATTATTTTTATCCCTATGAGATTATAAACTCATCATCATCATTTATTAAAACTGAGATTACAGTAAATTCATAAAAACAAAAAACTCACACGACAAAGAAGAAGGATAAAGAAGAAGATGGAGTTGCAAATTTGTTTATATCCCTATGAATCCTTTATGAGATTTTAAATGATCATCATTTATTAAGAGATTATAGTAACCTTATATTTAAAAAAAATAAATACACATTTTTTGTTAACATTAACTTTTTTGGTTAAGAGTACCATTGTTTTGGTTAAAAGTACCACTTTTTTGGTTAATAGTACAATTTTTTTAGTTAAGAGTACTATTTTTTAGGTTAAGAGTGCCACTTTTTTGCTTAAGAGTACAATTTTTTTGCTTAATATTACCACTGTTTTGGTTAAGAGTACCAATTTTTTTGTTAATATGACCACTTTTTTAGTAAAGAGATTCATTTTTTTGGTAAAGAGTACCACTTTTTTGATTAAGTGTACCACTGTTTTGATTAAGAGTACTATTTTTTGTTTAATATGACCACTATTGTTTTGCTTAGGAGTACCACTATTTTGTTTATGAGTACCACTTTTTTAGTTAGTATTACCACTGTTTTGGTTAAGGGTACCACTGTTTTGGTTAAGGGTACCACTTTTTTGATTAAGAGTATCACTATTTCGGTTAGCATTACCACTTTTTTGGTTAAAAGTATCATTGTTTTGGTTAAGAGTACTACTATTTTGATTAAGGGTACCATTTTTTTTTGTTAAGAGTATCACTGTTTTGATTAAGGGTACCACTTTTTTGGTTAAGAGTACCACTTTCTTGGTTAAAAGTACCACTTTTTTGGTTAAGAGTATCACAGTTTTGATTAAGAGTACCACTGTTTTGATTAAAAGTACCACTATTTTGGTTAAAAGTACCACTGTTTTGGTTAAGAGTATCACTGTTTTGATTAAGGGTACCACTTTTTTAGTTAAGAGTACCACTATTTTGGTTAAGGGTACCATTTTTTTGGTTAAGAGTACCACTTTTTGGTTAAGAGTACCATTTTTTTGGTTAAGAGTACCACTTTTTTGTTTACGAGTACCGCTTTTTTTGTTAAGAGTATCACAATTTTGGTTAAGAGTACCACTATTTTGATTAAAGGTATCACTTCTTTTGTTAAGAGTACCATTGTTTTGGTTAAGGGTACCACTTTTTTGGTTAAGAGTACAACTTTTTTGTTAAGAGTACCACTTTTTTTGTTAGTATTACCATTTTTTTGGTTAAGAGTATCACTATTTTAGTTAAGAGTACCACTATTTTGATTAAGTGTACCACTTTTTTGGTTAAGAGTATCACTGTTTTGGTTAAGGGTACCATTTTTTTGGTTAAGAGTACCACTTTTTTGGTTACGAGTACCATTTTTTTGGTTAAGAGTATCACAGTTTTGGTTAAGAGTACCACTGTTTTGATTAATAGTACCACTTTTTTGGTTAAGAGTATCACTGTTTTGGTTAAAAGTGCCACTTTTTTGGTTAAGAGTATCACTTTTTTAGTTACGAGTATCAAAGAGTATCACAATTTTTGTTAAGAGTACCACTGTTTTGATTAAAAGTATCATTGTTTTGGTTAAAAATACCACTTTTTTGGTGAACTGTATCACTGTTTTGGTTAAGAGTATCACTGTTTTGATTAAGGGTACCACTTTTTTAGTTAAGAGTACCACTGTTTTGTTAAGGGTACCATTTTTTTTGTTAAGAGTACCACTTTTTGGTTAAGAGTACCACTTTTTTTGTTAAGAGTATCACAATTTTGGTTAAGAGTACCACTATTTTGATTAAGGGTACCACTTTTTTTGTTAAGAATATCACTGTTTTGGTTAAGGGTATCATTTTTTTGGTTAAGAGTACCACTTTTTTTGTTAAGAGTACCACTTTTTCGGTTAGTATTACCATTTTTTTGGTTAAGAGTATCACTGTTTTAGTTAAGAGTATCATTGTTTTGAATAAGGGTATCACTGTTTTGATTAAGGTTATCACTTTTTTGGTTAATAGTATCACTGTTTTGGTTAAATGTACCATTTTTTGGTTAAGAGTGCCACTTTTTTGGTTACGAGTATCACTTTTTTGGTTAAGAGTACCACTTTTTGGTTAAGAGTAACATTGTTTTGATTAAAAGTACTACTGTTTTAGTTAAGAGTACCACTTTTTTGGTTAAGAGTACTACTGTTTTGGTTAAGGGTACCACTTTTTTGATTAAGGGTACCACTTTTTTTGTTAAGAGTACCACTTTTTTGGTTAAAAGTACCATTTTTTTGGTAAAGAGTACCACTTTTTGGTTAAGAGTACCACTTTTTTGGTTAAGAGTATCACTATTTTGGTTAAGAGTACCACTATTTTGATTAATATGACCACTATTTTTGTTAAGAGGATCACTGTTTTGTTTATGAGTAGCACTTTTTTTGTTAGTATTACCGCTGCTTTGGTTATGAGTACTAAGAGTATCACTTTTTTGGTAAATATTACACTATTTTGGTTAAAAATATTAGGATAATATTACTATTTTTTTGATTAAAATTACGGTTGTTGTTTCAAATGACCATTTTTGGGTTAAAATTACCATTGTTTAAGTTAAAATTATTACGTGTTAATATTGCTACTTTTTTTTTGTTAATATTACCATTTTTTTTTTGGTTAACATAGTATGTTAATATTACCACTCTTTTGTTAAGTGTACATCTTTTTTTGTTAACATTACATTTTTTTGGTTAACATTACCTAACATTACCATTTTTTGGTTAAGATTAGAATTTTTTGTTAAGGTATGGTTGAAATTACAATTAGATTTTTGTTAAGGTATGATTAATGATTAATGATTAAGATTTCTAATTTTTGGGTTAACATTACACTTTTTTTACGTTAAGGTTACAATTTTTTTGATTAATATTAGCATTTTTGTAGTTAAGATTACACTAAAACCATTTTTTGGTTAAGAGGATAATTTTTTCGATTTAAATTAGCAAATTACAACTTTATTGGGATTGGTTAAGAGCACTTTTTTTGTTAGATTACATTTCTTAATCCAAAAATGTAATTTTTTGGTTAATATTACAAAACTTTTGATTAACATTGGTTAAGATTAGAGTTTTTTGAGGTTAAATTATCATTTTTTTGGTTAATATGATGATCGATCAAGAACAGGGATCAAGAGCAATCACGAGGGATCAACAGCAATCAAGATGATCAACAGTGATAAAGAGGAATCAGGAGCAATCAGGTTCGATCACGGTAGCGATCAAGGGTCAATTGAAGTATCGATCACGGGATCAAGTAGAGATCACGGATCAATTTCATTTGATTTATATTAAAAAATTGAAAATTTTAAAATTTTAAAAATTGAAAATTTAAAAAATTTAAAATTTAAAATTTAAAAAAATTTCAAAAAATAGATTAACATTCATGTCCATCTAATTAGCCCTTAATTCAACAAATTAAGATCTGAAATAATCGTCAATTAATCCAATTCGTCCAATTAAACCATCAATTAATCAAATTAACATATAAAACTATCAAATCAATTTTTTTTAAAAAAAAAAATTGGCATTAAGCTAGATATTGTAAACTTAGATATTGTAAATTTTTTATTATATGTTAATTTAGGTTTAAATAAGATAAATAATTATCATTTTTAAAACTAATTTTAATTTCTATTATATCTTTTTTTTAAGTGTATAACAGTTATATTTATTTTTAAAATATATACCTGTTAAACCGATTATAAGTTTTGATACATATAAGTAAGTACACGTATCAAGCTTATATTCTTTTTCAATTTTTGGTATTTTACCGAATTTCACTTTTCGGTATTCTAGCTACCTCCCAAATTATATATGTAACTCTCTGAACAAACATTTAATGATCAAACAGTAAGGGCAGATAATGCCAAAACAAACAATTCCTACCAAAATGAGAATTCCACCTTTTGTGTTGGGTTTAATTATAGTTTTAAACCTCGGCCCGGACATCAACATGGAGAAGGGACCGGCTCAATGAATTTCTGGTTCAATCACTGGATTACTGGTCGAACCAGTGATATAATAAAAAAATAAAAAATAATTATTAATCATGATAAATAGACTAAAAAATTAAAATAGTTATAAAAATAACATGTTTAATATATATTAAATCAAACAAAGTTATCAAGTCTGAATCACTTAATTGCATTCACTTAATTTTTGAATTAACAAACACTGAACGAATGATTTAGGATTTAGGGCAAAACAGAAGAGGAAAAGAAAAAGACAGAAAAATATAAAAAAAGACATATTTATACTAAAGGAACAAAACCGACCGATTTTGTAAATCCGGTCCAATTTTCATGACCAGTTCATCGGTTTTATTCTGAATTCTTTGCTCAAACGATCCAATTACAACATCGACCCGATTAGGGGACCGGTTCACCGGGTCAACCCACCGGACCGGACCAGATTTTAAAACACTGGTTTCTTCACGGGGTTTGACCAAAATAAAAGTGCTTTTCTTATTCAAGTGACAAAAAAATAGAAACAATCAAAGCTTCCATGGAACTGTATATGAGTGACGTAAGTACATATCAATGGACTTTCAAATTCGGCCCAACATAATGGACGTATCTCTTACAGAAATTAATTAGTGGATTAAATCGCAATAAATATAACTGGCAGAAGGAATGCTTCGTCCCGCAACGACAAAACGTTTCAATTTTTTTGTTTTTTTTAATTGACAACCATCTTGATTAAACAGGCATTAACCTTATACTTTTAACGAAAAATTACGAGAGTTTTTAACTCAGGCTTTAATACCACATGTAAATTTTATATGATCAAAAGAATCAATCAAATCTTAATTCCAAGATTTAGAACAATCATGATTTTCACACACTCATATTACGGAATTAAAACATCATAATTTACATACCTAAAGCCATTGATGTGAACCTTTCAGTTTCTTGAACAAAAAGAATAGTATTTTAGAATAACTTGAAAATACAGTTTCTCCCTCCTAACATTTAACGTAAGATACACAAATCAATGAGACATGTGCACATTTATAAATAGAGAAATGACCGGTTTTCCTAGAATAACATAAACTCCACTTCCCATCAAAGTAGGATATCAGGAAACTACTACTTCTCATTGACCAATTAAAAAACATCAGTTATTTGGTTAGCTTGGATTGGGAACCTTAACATTATCTTGACTCAACTAATTTACCTATTAATTAGTTATTAGTAAATATCACATGTGTCAAAAATCATGTGGGCCACATTTAAATATTACATTCTCCCACTTGGCTCATGTGATTATCTTACAGTTGGGTCTAATAAGGTTAACATACACGCTCATTAAATCCAATCTATCACTCTTTAATTTGGTCATCATAATACCACAAATTAAACAAATCACTAATGTGAGTCATGGCGGTCACACATTATTAACACGACATAGTCTCTTCCATGTACCACAATACTAGTAACTTGTCTAACATAATCTATAAATGAGAAGTGTATATAAAAGAGGTCCAACAATAATGTCTTATGCCAAAAGTTATTCCTATTATCATTCATCCAATTCTAACATAAGTACGTACATAATGGAAATAAGAAATATCATAAAACACATCTAAATTTAAAAGTGTAGTAAATAAATATAACAAATAATCCAACATGAAGTAAACATCATAGGTTATATTCAAAACTCATTCTGTTAACATGTTCCTTAAATGTCTTTGGTGATAACCCTTTTGTTAATAGATATGCAATCATGAGCTTTGTGCTAATGTGCTCTATAGACACTCGTTTCTTTTGAACTTCCTTCTTGCCGGCAAAGTATTTCAATTTCATGTGTTTGGCATCTGTAGAATACTTGTCATTCTTGGAGAAAAACACTATTACAGAGTTATCACAATAAATTCTCAACGGCTTGGCAATAGTGTCGACAATTCCAAGTTTTAAGATAAAATTCCGCAACCACAGTCCATGAACTGTAGCCTCAAAACATGCCACAAATTCAGCTTCCATTGTAGATGAAGTTATGACAGTTTGTTTCGCACTTTTTCATGAATGAAAGCAAAATCAGTCGAGTGAATATACAGACGCAATCTTCATCCAGTAAAGAGTAGAGCTTGGGTTTCAAAGAAATGAGAAAGAGCGATGTGGTTCCCCTCTCTCTTGCAGTTGTGTCACAAACTTTGGATCAAGACCGTTGTACAACTCGCTCTGGCGGAGTCTCTCAAAGAATGAACATAACAGTCCATTGTACCTCGCAATGGTGGAACGAACCCAACCTGAATGATTCCTCGGCGCACCAATAACCACAACAACTGTATTCTCATTTGCCAGGTTAGCTAGAGTTACCAGAGTCTCGGGTTCAGTAGCAGACGAGGCATCCACCAGAAAGATATGGCTAAAATGTCCAGCTACGATCCCTACATCATGCAATCGAAAGCTGCTCATGAAAGTGGATAGTATCACCTTATATTTACTGATTTCCACACGTGGAGGACAAGAAAAGCACTCCCCCTCATAAAGGCAAGAGGGGAGGATGTCAAAAGGTACGCCATCCAACTCTCGGAACGCAGCATTGGCTCGAAACATATCAGATTCTGGAATCTGCGTCTTCAGGCTTCTCGTGAACACATAAAGGGGTATGTGGAAGTCCATTCATTGAGGTTTTTCTTGCCCCCCCCACCCCTTTTTTTTTTTTTGTGGCAATTGAAAGAGGTACATTTCAAATGCATGCAAATGCAATAAAGTAAATTGATTTCCCCAAGATTTCTACCAATTTTTCATATCATTTCATCGTACTCATCTTCCTAGTAGCCCAAGAATATTAAATAGAAAAGAGGAGGTGTAGAAACAAATAAGTAAAACTGTTGATCAGTATTCAGTTTCTAATCATGGGGTTTAAGGTTGAAATAGTCATCGCATTAAACACAAATATTGAATAGGAGTAGAGGACGGATTGGTCTAAACATTAATAATTCAAGCCAGCCCAATGTACTAACTCTAGAGTGATTAGGTGAACGCACACAAACAAAAAGAACCGCACAATGAGAACTAAAAAGCTTTGTTGCTAAATGACAGTAATTAGGTGCAATTGTCATGGTCATTAGTGCTTATTGGGACTAAAGGGGTTCTCAGACTAATTTCTTAATCTTTGTGGGAAGAGGTAATTGTAATGGGTTAAATTTTAATTGGTAATTAATTGAGTGTTAAATTGAAAAACTTATGCATCCCCCCTCTAGGTATAATGTCTTGAACTCCATGTGTATAATCATTTGGGAAGATCCACATGGGGGTCTCCCTTCCGGAACAAAAAGATGCAACCAAGAAAGGAACCAAAGATGCCCATTGATAAACAACCATGAAATAATACAAAATCAAAACTAGTGAGAAATTAAAATCCGAACCAGCGCGGATTTTGAATTCTAACGGACAAAAAATCAAAATCGATAAGAAATTAATAACCCATTTAACAAACAAATTTTATCCAAAAAAATAATATTGAGTCTGAACCACACAAGTACCCAAGTCCGGTCCGACTAAGGGAAGGTGGGGTGGGGGTACACGCGCGTGTGTGGTCAAATCTACGTCCGTCTATATCCTCTATCATCCACAAAAGTGGGGTGCTCCTTGGGCCCCAACCCTTAGAGCAAACTTGAAGTGTATATGCTCAATTCAACATTACTTAACTAACCAATGTGGAATTGACGTTAAATCTCAAATGCCTCGACCTCTATTTTCACATTCCAAATAGGTTGCTTTGGATCATATTTTCTCAACTATTATTCTCTGCAAGGAGTAGAACACGAACTTACAAAATTTTACTTAAAATGATGAGTGAATCTTACTTTAATTTAGGCACAAAGACGGCAAAAAAAAAAAAAAAATCAAATTTTGACTTACAAAAACTGTTTTTACCCAACTGGTGAACCGGTGACAAAAATAAGAACTCTAAAATTATTATATGATCATATGTAATTGAATGAATATATATTATTTAGCGAGTCTCCCAATTTGTCCATATACACATCTTACTTTTTTCATAAATTTTATGTCGGCATATCTGTGTCAGGTCATATATGTATTCCGTTAGTGTATTTGTGCTTCTTAGTGAAGATTGTCTCTAATCATATGTTCCCTATGGTTGACTTGTCTTATTGTGGTATAAAAAATTCATATTCAACATCTAGAATGTCTAATAAAGGAGCATATTCCATTCATTCCATGTCACATTTGATAATAGATCGAGTTACAAAATATTAGGAGAAATAAAAATACTTTTTCTATGTACCTCAAGGTAGTAATCCTCGGCATAAAGCAGAGCATGATAGTAATCCTTGTAGGTCGACGGAGACAAGGGCTTCTTGACACTCCAGGAACAATGTCTTCCTTAATCAATTCTTTGATATTCTCAGGAATCACATGTGTAGGTGATGAACCCTTCTGAATGTACTTGGTGTGTGTCTGGTCATTTTTCGGATTAGATGAAGCAAGAGAAACAGTAGGCTTATTGGAAAGTGGAGGTGGTTTCGGGAAAGATGAAGTCTGAAAAGAAGATGAAGGTGAAGATAAGGACGATGGTGATTGAGTTAGCTTAGATGGAGGTTTAGAGGAAGATGGAGATGGAGATGGTTTAGAGGAAATTGGAGAAAAATTCTGGGACCTTTTTGGTCAGCATAATAATCAGAAGGGTTTCGATTTCTACTTTTGTTTCTGGGCAAACTTTCATTATCACAGTTAAGATCATCTTTTCCTTGTCCATCTATCCAGCACCAAATACCGTTCAAAATTTTCCAGCCACAATAACCGTACAAAATTTTCAAAAATACCGTCATTTTGGTGTAATCTATTCTAAATAACAACCAAATTAACACTCAGAATTCAAAAAAGAAAAAAAAAAAAGAAAAGTTTTCACTGGGTATGTAGGATGTAGCTACAGCAATGATTTAGACAGAGTAGATCAAACTAGCAATATGTGATTGATGGGAAATCAGATGTGGATAGTACTTGGAATAAAGAGATGTAAGAGGACTGAGGATTCACCAGGTCTTGTTGGATCCAATGAAAGATTGATCAGAGAACCAATCTTTTGGATTCACAGAAAATTATTATATTTTGGCCACATTAAAACAGAGATGGGAGAGACCATACTTGGATAAAAAACATTGATCTGCGATCACTGAAGAGTTCAAGATCAACACCGTCACTGTCTTCTCCATCTATCACTGCCAGCTCTAACTTTCTCAAGCACTCTCTGCATGTTCCTCTCTCTAAAAAGTAAAGTGTGATGTTAGTGTAAATTCTTTTAGCGCATGGCAAGCAAGACTTGTCTTAACTCTTAAGAAGTCTTGTATCTAGCTTTTGTGTACCTTTTTTTTTTGGGATAATCATATTGCCACTTTTAAAATTTGTTACTTAATTACTGATATTTCTTAATATTTAAAATATTATACATAAATTTTTGAAATTTATATGCGCGTAATATTTAGACTCATGTCATCAAATATTCATTAGTATATCTGTTAATAAATTATATCTAGACCTCCTGAGATTTATACACATTTAACACTTAAACTCCCCAAGTTTAAAATATTATATTTAAACTAAAAATACTCTAATTAAGGATAGAATATCAAATATTTTAAAATTTATAATTAAAATTCATGTTCTATTGTATCAGTTATTGAAATAAAATCAAAAATAAAAAACTTTTTTTCTTAAAAAATTGTAATTAATATATAATTATACTATCTATTGGAATAAAATTAAAAAAATTAAACAAGAGGTCTAAGTCATTCATAATAAAATATGAATTTTACCACCAAAATTCATGTTCTATTATATCATTTATTGAAATAAAATAAAAAATAAAAATCTTATTTTTTCTTAAAAAATAATAATTATTATGCAATTATACTATCTATTTGAATAAAACAAAAAAATCAAATAAGGAGTCAAACAATAATGGACACAATATATTCTAGCTTTTAATTGGGGTAATTTGGTAGTTTAAATGATTAAACTAAATTCCAATAAATAATATAATTGTATACTAATTATAATTTTTTAAGAAAAAAATAGATTTTTGTTTTTAATTTTATTTTAATAAATAATATAAGAGAATATAAATTTTGGTTGTAAAATTTAAAATATTTGATATTCTATTTTAGATTGAAGTATTTTTTGTTTAAGTATAATATTTTAAACTTCAAAAGTCTAAATATTATACTTCTACAAATTCTCAAGGGTCTAAATATAATTTACTAAAACATATACTAAAGAACATTAACAACAGAGGTCTAAATGTTATGTGCATATAAATTTCAATGGATCTGAATGATTAAATGAAATGACAAATTTCAGAGGATCTTAGTGTAATTCTCCATTTTTTATGTATATTTTATGCCTTTAAATTGTATATTTGATTTCTATTTAGTTCCTTTAGATTTTTAGAAATGTTTCGACTCAATCTTTTTGTCCAATGCGGTCACCAGCTCTAAAGGAAAACCATTACGTGAGCATCACGTATACAAAGCCTAGGAGGCTGTTAATTATGAATAATCTAACTCTAATAATATTGTATATATGTATCTAATAACATTGAATCAATCTTTGCTTTCATGAGTTGGGAGTTCAAATTACTAGATGTAATATTAAATAAATATATGTGTGTGTGTTTTTTTTCATCAAAATTATTCCTATGACTATAAAACATTTTTTTTTTGGGTTAATAACATATCTGTAATATAAAATAAGACAGATTTTAATATGTTTATCTGAAAATCTTAAAAAGACTCATTAAACAGCCATCAACATCTCTCTCAAAATCATTCACATTACACCGTATTTTCATACATGGATTATACCCTAGTATTATGTAATTCTTACATTAAGCTTTTTATGTTACAATTGATGACGAATTTGGACAGACAAACTTAGTTGAAATACAATTTAAAGATTAAGTATTGATAGTTCAAGAACTAAACAAATATCATGTATAAAACCACCGAGTGAGGTGGTTCAGTGGGGTACTGGTAGAATTTTTCACTTTAAGATTAGAGGTTCGAGTTTTAGAGTAAACATTGTGGCTCGGTGATTGACCACTATATTAACCTAGCTAGGTTCGTTCCCAAGAGGAGTAATGGATGGGATCAGAGACCTCATGATCCCACTAGTGAGACCCGATCAAGGTGTCTCTGAGCGATCTCCTTTGCCCCCATGCCTTTTTTGTGAAACATATATATATATATATATATATATATATATATTCATGTATAATTATCCCAAGTATTTTGTTGTCATTATAATTTATCCCAAGTATTTTGCTTGAATTTTTGAAGTAAATATTCAATACAATTATAATTCGACGTTGTCATTGTCACGTAATATCACCGGTTAATTATAACCTATTAAATAAGTGTGAATCCCACCCCCCACTTAATCTCATGTGCTAGTTATTAAATGTGGTAGTTATTGAAATATAGAATTGGTTGATTTATATGATAGTTTATTATTAATTAGTGATATCAAATTAACAATTACCTAATATCATAGTTACATAATATTTACTTGTATTTAGGATTGCTCTCGCTCTTGACTCATCACTTTAACACTTTTGTAAGAGGTATAGACTACTTTTAACAATATTAAATAATGTTATACTTATCAAATCATTTAACAAATTTTGTATCTCAAATCAATGGTTGGATCAGTGAGGCCTACTAACTTCTACCAAATATTCATTGTGTGTAATTTTGATACATCATTTGGAATACAACATTTGATAAACAAATTTAAAAAGTATTATTTTATCTAACACTATTATTTCGAGCAGGAACAAAAGGAGGAGATTTTTGGAAGTCCTAGGTAATCATTCAATATAGATTGACTATTTTTTTACAAAGTCCTATCATTTTGATATGAAATTTAAATAACATATTTTGGGTATGCATTTTCTCCTAAAAGAATTTAAATAATTATATAAGCTACAAATTTAATTATACACGTCTTATAAATGACACAAATCCAATATTATATAACCTAATTATATATGATTATAAATAAGTAGTGTATGTATATAACCAAGTCAAATATGTATATAACCAATTTTGAGATGATAGACTTTCACGAAACTCCACCCATTTTAAACCCTAAATTCATTTGAAATTTTTTCCTTCTCTCTATGAAGTGTGAGCTTAAGTAGTGGGGAAACATTTTTAGGTGACGGAGGATTTAAAAAAGAAAAGTCCTTGTAAATTTTATGACTTATTAAGAGTTCTTTCATTTAAGAAGATAGGGATCATTTAGTTACAATATTAATATTAAAGGGTGAATTATAGATTTTGACTGATTAAAACTTTCTAATCTAATCTTATATTGTATTTGGTTGTAAAAGATACTTTGTATTATATATAGTCTTATTTCAAATGTTTATCAAAATAATACACTCTATACGTATTATTGAGCCGATTAGAATACCTTCAGGTGGTATTATATTCAAATTCAAGCATATTAATTTATAAATTTATTACTTTACCCACCAAATGATCAAAAAAAATAATAACCAGACAAAATTGATAATTTTTTTTGTCAATATATAATTAGTACTTTTTTTATCCCACTCTTAATTCAGTGATTTACTAAACACGTGATTATAATGTGTAATATTTTTATCTCATATTTATTTTTATATTTTATCGACTTATACGGAATTAGCTTGTATTTCTTAATACAATGTATTCTTTTAAAATACAATAACCAAACCGACGTGCTTAAAATACTTTAAGGTCCCGTTTGGTAACGTTTTCATTTTTATTTTGATTTTTAGAGAAATAAGAAAAAAAAACTCGTTTGATAATCGATTTTACTTTTTTTTTCTGCCACTGTTTTGTAAACAATAGGCGATTTCAAAAACCAAAAAAAGACATTTTTGGTTTTCGTTTTTCGTTTTTGAAAAGTAAAAAACGAAAAGATTATCAAACGGGCCTTAAATAAGTAAAAAATAATTTTACGACTTAAATAAGTTTATGAATTTATTTTTTATTTTTGGGTTATAAATCTGATATTAAAAGAAGTGCAGTACAACTGTAAAGAAAAGAAAAGACAAAAGCCCGAGAAGGGCAAAAGGTTGCGTGTTCTCGACGGATCTATTATCCACGAAAGTCAAAATCCAACTTTTGCTTGCTTGTTTGGCAATTAGATCTGCCAAGTGAGTTCCAGATGTCTTGGTTACTTGGAAGCGAAAATTGGGAATCTGATCTGCATAGATCCAGATGACCTTCGGATTGGTTTAAACTCTCTTACTAAAGTTGATTTGCTTTTGTTCAAAGCATCTATCAAAACCTCAGAGTCAGATTATATCATTAACTGTGGAAAACCTCCTCCAAAGCCAATCTACATCCTCTTCTCAATGCATGAACCTTGGTAATCCAAAAGGGATGCCGCTTTTAGAGTGTTCGATTCTCCAGTCACCACTTTTCCCCGGTGATCTCTCGCTACCACTCCAATGGCTCCCCTATTTATCTTTGTCAGAAAAGCACAATCACAATTTATTTTCACCCGTCCTGCTGGTGGTGTTTTCCAGGTTAGAGTATTTGTGTTTTGCCTATAGGCTTGAACCTAAGTACTCATGGATCTCAGATATTCCCCACTATTTTCCACTGTTTTATTTAGCACTCTTCTCCATGTTGGGATTTTGTGATGAAAAATCCATTTGTTCCTGGATTTCCATATGTGCCATAGGATATATGCAATGAGCGATTGACCTTCCAAATTTCCTTCCCTTTTGGTCCCTTGAAGATGCAGAGCCAATCAGTCTTCAATTATTCTAGTATTCAAACTCTGTATTTCAATTGTCAAGGGGGAGTTCTTCCAGATAGCATTTGTCCAAGAACATAGCAAGAACAAATGTTTCATTATCTCTTCTTCCTCGCCGCATATAGGAGTCTGACGTATCAAGTTAGATTGATAGTGAATGCTCAAGAATGAATGGGGTCCTAATAACCATGCAACTCTATTTAATTTTTATGGGAGTTAAGGTGGTCAAACGGGTCCCTTATTCCGTCGAAGGTCTTGACCTGGGGCATTCTAAACTTTGCCTGGGAAAAATGCAAGATCTCTTGAGCAGAAGGAGATTCAGTTTGATGTACCAGAGCCTCCATTGTTATGGGGGCTTGGTTCTTCACAATATCTTTTATGTTCCTGAGTTTATTTTGGACTCGTTTATTATTTCTTCCCAATACCGATTCAAGGGATCTCGGGGGAGTGGAGTAGAGGGTTATGCCTCCTCTCTTCCCCAATCCTGCTATGGGCCTTATTTTTGTGATCCTCGTGGCCTTGATGGCAATGAACATTTTCACCTAATTCACTCTATCGGTCCTTAGTTACTCCTTTAAAAGGCTATGGACGAGGCGGTGGTAGATTTTGGCGATTTACTGGCTATTAGCCACTGGTTTTCTTCGAGAAGATGGAGCAATACCCCATAATACCTATCCCAAGGTTTCTCAACCTCCCAAATGTCTTTAGATGTTATTTTCCTCTAATTATGTTCAAAACTTAACCAAATTTATTTCTTCTAAGAGTGACCATCATGAAACTTCATTATAAATTCATCATACATCAATACAATACATGATAATTTAATATAACTTAAAATAATTACATGGGAACTTATATAATAAAATATAGTTTATGGATGCAGTTGACTTAAGAATATGTGGAATATTAGACGTTTTATGTATTTAATGTAAGATGATAAAAGAACATGAAGGATACCATAGACTTTACAACTTTAATTAAGGATAATGATGGTGAAAAAATATTTTTGGGATTAGTAGACTTTTAAGAGTTGTATAGATATTCCTAGGTGACAACGCTTCTAAGTTGTGTTTATTAGATGACAAATGGGTGTGTATAAGACATGAAATGAGTGTCATTTTACCAGTAAGTCTTTCCAGTTTTTCCTCGATTCCATCATTTTTCAATTTCAATCCATTACAACCTTATACAACATCAACCCAAACTCATATAACATCAATATTAAGCAAAATACAGTTCATATGAGTTCACTTTACAATCCCTTACAACATTACATGTCCGAAAACTAAATTACATCTTAGTTTTACAAATAACATAGTTTAAAAGTCATATCTCGGCTTTTCTTCAATAATAAGAGTCCAAGTGAGAGTCGTCCACTGACGCATATCCCGCACCTGAAATATTTTCCTCATAATGGCTGAGTCACGCTCAATAGGATATCTCTTAAAACGACTACTACTCTCTAACCAAATGCATATGAAATGTTCACATGCAATTTACAAGCAACAATCACTTCATTCAATAATATACAATTCAGCAATAGAATTTTCTATGTCATGCCATGATATGAGATGCAATTCACACATGCAACTCAACTCGAGCCTTTACCGGCTCCCTTAACACTTGCAATGCCACACATATTAATTTGGGTACTCCAAGCCTCCGCCATTGATGTTGCACATCCAATGACCATTATAAATCTCAGGTCTTTTTTGGAGTGGGTATTTATGGACTCACACCAACGAGCATCCAACTGACACGGCGTTAATGGATTTTCACTAACAACTTTGCGTACGCTGACACACTTTATGAACTCTATATCAACGGAGTGCGTATTCAATCACTGGATCTTGCACCCGAGGGACAATCTAACTCTTCTTACTAACTCGGACTCAATTTTCAATGCAAACTGTGCGACTCAATCGAACCATCAGCCTAACTATCTCGAACCCACGCATCATCCACCATGAATGGTGTTTGATCAAACAATGCACACACACCCACACTCATGTCAATGCTCACGAATGCGATGTTTCTCGTACATATGCAAATGTAAATGTACAATTGCATTTCATTTCATTATACAATTAATATCTCAATTGCAATTTCAACGTCATATTCCATATGTCATGAGCACATTATAAACATTTCAGTATCCATCAACAAACACAATGTCAATATATCATATGCATATACTAACATTTTTCAATTTCAATTTACCAGAGATTTACATTATGTCTAAAGGTGACAGATTAAGTAAATCTCAATCTCTGATAGATGAATTTTAAAGGGAGAAGATTAGAGCATATTCTTATGCAACATTGGTTGGGACTTTAATGTATGCCCAAATTTGCACCAGACCAGACATTTCATTTGTAGTTGGTGTATTGCGCAGATTTCAGGGTGACTCAGGTTTGAATCACTAGAGAGCTGCAAAGAATGTGCTTAGATATCTATAAGGAACACAAAATTACATATTTATGTACAACATATCTGATTCTCTAGAGGTTGTTGAATATACAAATTTCGATTTTACGGTATGCTCAGATAACAAGTGATCAACATCAAGATATATATGTTTACTTGATAATGGTGGAGTCTTTTGGAGAAGTTCAAAACATAAATTAACAGCAGCCTCTACTATGGAAGCTGACTTAGTTGCTTGCTATAAGGCGATTACACAAGCCATTTTGTTGAGGAATTTTATCATTAGGCTAAAGATTGTTGATTCTATTTCGAAACCCATAAAGATGTTATGTGATAATGCAAGAGTCGTTTCCTCAATAAATAATGGCAAGGTATCTAATGGTAACAAGCACATGGATATTAAATATCTCATCATACAGGAGAAATGTGATAAAAATAAGGTGTCATTAAGTAAATCAACATTGTGCTTATAGTGGCAGACCCTATGACCAAAGCTAAAACTCCAAGATTGTAGAAAAATCATGTAAATCATATGGATCTAGTGAATAGTGTTATTGCCTAATATACTATATGTGCAAATTTGGAGACACTATCAATTTATTGTATGACATTATTATGATATTCTGCTTATTATATCTTTTGTGGTATGGATATGTTCTTAGTAGAAAATTTTGATTAGCGAATGGATTTTATGAGAAATCCATTTGTAAGGAAAATTAGCCTAAAGCCTTGTTTATGAGAGTTTGATGATATTGTGATCATGGAAGGTTATATGCTATGTATTGGTATATATCCGTTACGGTTCATATTACTAGGCTCAAATAATCAATAATGAAGTTAAGCTCACTTATGTTGGGATAAATTGATAAAGAGCACACATAACTTTATTGAATCCAAGTATTTGTTTATTTTCAAAATATATTATTATTATTTTCTTTCAACTTCCTTATCAATTTGATCCAAGTGAGAGCATGTTAAAACATATTTAATGGGACTCACATGTGGACCATAATTAAAAAGGTATGGCCTTGGGTTTTGAGATAAGTGTATCATAATTAAAAGACCTAACATACATTGGTGAGGTTAGTGGATAGTTTCTTTGTGAAAGTGATGTTTTAGGTACAAGAAAACATATTTAATAAATAGTCAGTTTTGTAACGGTTACCTTGATGGAAAAGAATGGTTACTGATTATTTTAACGTGAGGTGATTGGTTACCAGTAAGGGGGATATAAATTGACTGAGAGACCTTATTTCTTATTCATGCTTACAGCATCCCTCACTCGCTAGAAAAACTATCTACAACCTATGAAGAATTAAGTTCATGATATATTCCTTTTTTTTTGGTACATGTTCATGATATATTCAGTATTCTTTTTTTGTTTTTTTTATATATTCAGTATTCTTGTTATTCTTCTCATAGAGATTTCTGTTGTATATCTCTATTAAAAATCGTTATTATGAATCCCGTGAGTCAATGTTAATTTTTTATTTGATCCGATTTATGACCATTAGGTCTATCAATTTTGCTATCTTGCCATCACCATTATACTAAATGGGGCGACAAGTATGCAAGATATTTTAACAACTAATGATACCAAGATGAATATTACCTCACACTGACAATCAACCATGTCGTGTCTTGTTATCTCATGATCATACTAAATATTAGTTAACATTGATTTGACTCATTTAATTAATTTTGTTAAATATTTTAACTATAATCAAACTTATTCATAAATATTGTGGTATTAGACTATTAGTGTCCACGCATATGAATTGGAAATCCACTCTCAACCAGACTTACCAGCCAGAAACCATGATAAACTAAAAATCTCTCCAACTAGATAATTAAACAAAAAAAAAACCAAGTAAGAAACCTTTGATTATAACGATAATTCATAACAATAGATTGAGAAATACAAGAAAATAGAAAGCTCAAATATTTTTTTCATGCAATGTTAATTATACAAAATTATCTTGTTTTTTTTTTTTAACGAGTTTATCAACCTTCCTGGTGCCATAAGGATATACCATAAAATAATGTGTATTCGAAATTAAATTAACACGTTTATTGTTTGGGGTAATGAATCAGATTAATTTTGAATTCATGTTAAAAATAAATTAATTCTAACCTACTAATTTTGCAACAAGATCGTGTGAAAAGTTATCCCCCTTACTTCTATGGATACTCACCTAAACAATGCAGCAATTCGCTCAGCATTTGTCCCAAGTACCAAATCGACTCCAATGAGGTTAATCCCATCATTTATAGGATGTTCAAGTGTGTTATTTGAATGGGAATTGTTATAACATGCTTAGTGATGTTACGAAATATTATTATATGCTTCATGACATAATTGACATTTTGATATTTATGGGATGTTGTCATAAGCTCACATGTCATGGTCCGATACACATTTTTCTTCAATTTCTTTCTTGACAATTATTCACTAGTAATGAGTGAGGGGTTCATTTTCATGTAATAGATCCCACTTAAATACATGATAGAAGATTAGTCAAGAAAAAAAATTGAAGAGAAAATGAATTAGAGAATATCTTAATCTCCTTTGATTGGTCCATCATATCCACACACACGTGATCCCAACTAAACTTGAACAGCGGTTTTATCATCCATCTCAGACCACCCTAACTATTAAACCAAAAAATAAAAAAGAAGATTTATCATCTGAATACAACATGCATGATATCAAAAACAAAATATATAAGAGGGTAAATAATAATTTGTGCTCTAAAATGTTCTCATACGTTTAATTTGGACCATAAAAGATTAAAATTTTCATATTATTCAGATTGTCTGCCTATGACTATTACATTCCATTACCACCCAAGACTCACTTACATCTGCAAACATAAAACATAAAGCAACAAGAAATACACAACAGTGGAAGCTGTTTGCGGAAGACTATAGTAAACAAAAAGAACCTATGTTATTATTGGGGCTTGTGTGTCTACTGGTACCCAAACCAGATTATAAATCTAGGGTTAAACTACAAGTCCACGATACTGAAAAACCATTTTTCAACATTGTACTTAAATAAAAACACAGCAACGTAATACAAACATAGTTTTCGGTGCCTTTTCTTAAAAAAAAAATTCTATATTTTTTTATCCTATTTCTGAACACAATTGTTTGCATAATACTCAATTTTTGTTAAGTGTTTTTGTTGGAGATATAGCAGTAGCCTAGTTTATTAGGGTTTTATTAAGTGGTCCTTTTTACCTTTTTGTCCTTATTGTAACTCTCATTGACTATATATACGGGGGCTCTACACTTAGTTTGTATCCATTTTCACTTACGTTTATTCCAAGTTGTTATCAGAACCATAACCTAACTCTAACCCTAACCCTAACCCACCAGCTCCTTCTCCACGTTGCAGCCACCAGCCACCACACTGCTGCCATACCAACAACAAACCAACTGAACCCTGTCAAAACCCAGTAGCACCGACATCAAACAATACCCACCAATTGCTACCATACCAACACCAAACCGACATCACCCAGTCAAAACGCAAACATCCCAAACACCAACAATACCCACCGACTGCTGCCATACCAAACCCAGCAACACCGAAACACCCAAACCACAGACAACCGATAGCCATCAAACCGATAGTCATCGAAACCGAACTGCCTAGCAACAAAACCAGCAACCAACGCCTTGACTCCAACTGCCCAGCAACAAAATCACAACCAAAAACAGTGTGATCCTCTGTGAAACCAAAAACAGCCCACCGACAGCCTACCTAAACCAAAAACAGAACCCATAGTACACCATACACCTTACACCTTACACCATAACACATCAGTATAGAGCCAGCAACCATAGCACCTAGAAAAGCAAGCCAACCTCACTGCCAACGATCAGTCCAAACAGTCCAAAGCGCCAGTCTGCCACGTTTTCTGCTTCGCACTCGTCGCGGGGCCGCCATCTCTTCGCGTGGTTGATTCTTTTTTTTTCAGAGTTAGGACTTTTTTAGGATGGGTCAGATTCTCTTCTACATTGATATGCTCCTGATGTAGTAAATCATTTATTTATATTTATTGGATTTCTGGGCACCGTGACTTGATTATTTGGGAGCTTTCTGAACCTTCTTTATCTGTCGCTACTGTACGACTGGAGGTATATTGTTCTCCCTTATTTTATCCTTTATTTATATTAGAGTTATTTTTTCTGTCACGGGTGCCCTAGTATTGTTGTTGATATGACTACTACTGAGGGAGTTGAGACCCTTACCGTTGAAACATCTGTTAGTACTTCTACCGGGTATAGGGGTCGACAGCGCTCAGCCCAACACCGTCAAGATACCCTACATCAGCGTAGATATGAGGATTCTCGTCAGTGTGATTATTGTAGTCGACTAGGACATCTCAGGGCTACTTGTTGGAAGCTCTATCCGGAGCTTAAGCCGCCTCCTCGCAACCGTACTGCTGCCATTGCTAAGGCACCACCACCTACAGTCATTGCTCCTGCTACTACTGCTACTCTTCCTCATTGGCAGAGTGATATGGATGTTATCACTTCTCGCTTGGATATACTTATGTCAGCCTTGACTTCTCATGGTACGACTACTACAGGTATACCTCGTGCCTTTTATACTTGCGCTAGTCCGTCTCCTCTTTGGATGCTGGACTCGGGTGCTAATAGTCATATGACAGGTGAGGCCCATCATTTTACCTCTTTTGACGAGCAGTTACATACTCAAGTTCAGTTAGCAGATGGTACACATGCCCCTATTGTTAGTAGGGGTACAGTCCGCCTCCCAGATGACTTTACATTACGTTCGGTGTTTCATGCGCCAAAGCTGGCCATGAATCTATTATCTATACATTAGTTAGCCAGAAATTTTCACTGTGCGATTGTATTCTTATCTGATTCGTGTTATTTACAGGACCTGAGTACCAGGAGGATTATTATCAGAGGACATGAGAGAAATAGACTGTATTATTTAGGCAATCCACCTCCGGTTTCACCAGTTTCTCCACCTCCACCTCCATCACTGCTTTGTCTTTATCTGTTCCTAGCTTACATGCTAGTATTTTACCTAATACTTGTCGTAATGATTTTTCATCACAAACTATTCAGTTGTGGCATGACCGTTTTGGGCATACAAATTTTAAATATTTATGTATGTTATTTCCTACTTTGAGCAAAGCTTGTGTTAGTGGTAAATTTGACTGTGTTATATGTTCCCTATCAAAATGTGTTTGGACCAGTTATATTCCTTGTATGCACCAAACACCCAAACCATTTGACCTAATACACTCGGATATTTGGGGACCCTCTCCTGTTACTGCTCTGTCAGGTGCCCGATATTATGTGACATTTATAGATGACCATACACGTTGTACTTGGGTCTACCTTTTGCATAAAAAGTCTGATGTACTCCCTATAATCACTCAGTTTTTACAGATGATTAAGACACAATTCGATGTCATTGTTCGTTCTCTTCGTTCAGATAATGCCAAAGAATATGTATCTAATGCCTTAGTGTCTCACCTTTCTTCTCAGGGTATTCTTCAGTAACTCACTTGTCCATATACTCCTGAGCAAAATGGTGTTGCTGAAAGGAAAAATAGGAGTTTGATAGGGATGGTACGTTGTATGCTTAGAGGCATGAGGGTACCAAAATCTTATTGGCATTTTGCTGTTTTGACTTTTACCTTTCTGTGCAATCGTACGCCGAGTCGTGTTCTTCAGCATAGGCTCCCTTACAGGTCTTATTTCCTGAGCGGACACTTTTTCCAGTTCCCCCTCGTGTTTTTGGATGCACATGTTTTGTTTAGGATCGGTCTCCTACTCGTCATAAACTTGATGATAAAGTGATTCGTTGTATCTTTGTGGGCTATTGTCATCAATCTAAGGGGTATCGGTGTTATGATCCTATTAGGCGTCGTATGTATCACAGTCTAGATGTTACCTTTCTTGAGCATATTCCTTATTTTTCTTCCAGTCCTGTGTCTGCCCCTCCAGTTGATGATATTCCCTTTGATTTTCCATTATCACAAGAGTCAAAGTCATTGGTCACTATCCCTACAGGGTCATCCGTCTCTCCTCCTTTGGAGCCACTCATCCCTGTTAGTACAGAGTTACCAGTCTTTCTTCCTTTGCAGGTGTATGTTCGTCACCCTCGCTCTCATCACCCTCCTGATGTTCCCTCTACCTCAGGCGATGCAAGTAATACTTCTCAGTTTGTTGAGCATATTGATGCACCTATTGTTAGTACTGATGAGATTGCAGGTGCTGAGCCAGTTCCTTTACCTGATGAGACATTATCAGTGGAGGATGATAATTTAGGGCGTCGTTATCTGCGGCGTGATCGCTGTCCAGTTGATCGTTATGGTTGAACCGCCAGGATTTTATATCCGATCTCTGCTTATGTTTCTTATGGTGATCTATCTCCCACATTTCGAGCTTATACTATGGTCTTATCAGATACGTCGGTTCCTCGCTCTATTTCGGAGGCTATGCGGGAGCCCCAGTGGATTATTGCCATGCAGACAGAGATGGACGCTCTTCAGCGTAATCATACATGGGATCTTGTCTCATTACCTTCAGGGGTGAAGCCTGTTGGCTGTCGCTGGGTTTACACCCTGAAGTTTCTTGCGGATGGTACTATTGATCGTCACAAGGCTAGACTTGTGGCGAAAGGCTTTACTCAAGTACCAAGTCGTGATTTTAGTGCTACATTTGCCCCCGTGGAAAAATTGACTGTTGTTCGATTGATTATTTATCTGGCTGCGGAGTACTCTTGGCCTCTTCATCAGTTAGATGTGAAGAATGCGTTTCTTCATAGTGATTTGGACGAGATTATTTATATGGATGTACCACCGGGCTTTCGTGGTGAGGGGGAGCATGCTGGAAAGGTATGTCGACTGCGTAAGTCTCTTTATGGATTGAAATAGTTGTCACGAGCCTAGTTCTCTTGCTTTAGTGATGTAGTCGTACAATTGGGGTTCACCAGGTGTCATTCTGATCATACCTGCTTTATTCGACGGAATACATCTGGACAGTGTGTTATCCTTCTGGTATATGTTGATGATATTATTATTACTGGTGATGATGTTTCTGGGACTGCGTAGGTCAAGGTAGAACTTGGGAAGGCCTTCGATGTGAAGGACCTTGGATTTCTACGATATTTTCTTGGGATTGAGGTTGCCCGTAGCGGTGGGGGTGTTGTTCTTTCTCAGAGAAAGTATGTTTTGGATCTTCTTTCAGACACTGGGATGTTGGGGTGCAAACCGGCATCATCACCCATGATTCCAAACCTGAAGCTTACTGTTAAAGGTAAGGAGTTGAGAGATCCGACAGTTTATCAAAGATTAGTAGGTAAACTTATCTACTTAACCAATACTAGGCCGGACATTTCATTCGTAGTCAGTCGAGTTAGTTCGTTCATGCACAGGCCGTGTCAGCCTCATTTTGATGCAGTTTATCATATTTTCGGTACCTCAAGTCTTGTCCTAGACTTCGGTAGTTCTATGCATCAGGATCTCGGACTGGTTCTCTAGCCTATTATTCAGATTCAGATTATGGGGGAGTATGTGATGGTCGATCTACTACGGGCTTCTGTGCTTTTCGAGGGACTCATCTTATCTCTTGGAAGAGCAAGAAGCAGACAGTTGTCTCCCGCTCGTCAGCAAAGACAGAGTATCGGGCACTGGTACTTAGCACGTGTGAGATTATCTGGTTACGATCGATTCTTGGCGAGTTAGGATTTTCAGTGACTTCTCCATCCACATTATATTATGATAATCGATCTGCTATTCAGCTCGCTTCTGACTCTGTACTACATGAGAGGACGAAGCATATAGAGATTGATGTTCACTTTCTTCGGGAGAAGGTTAGCAGTGGTATTGTCACTTCATCGTTTTGGGGACCAGTGATCAAGTTGCGGATATTTTTACCAAACCTGTCACTCTATCTATTCTTCTGGACTCCGTTGTCAAACTTGACTTAGTTGACATTTTTGCGCCTAACTTGAGGGAGAGTGTTGGAGATATAGCAGCAACCTAATTTATTAGGGTTTAATTAAATTTTTATTTTTACCTTTTTGTCCTTATTGTAACTCTCACTGACTATATATACGGGAGTTCTACACTTAGTTTGTATCCCTTTTCACTTACGTTTATTCCAAGTGTTTTCAATATGAATCTGGTGCTCAATTTTCATAAAATTTAGCACGTTGCTACTCTGTTTGATTGAGTGTGCAATATAGAAATTTCAGTCGTCTAGGGTGTAAATAAAGAATGTAAAAATCTTTCAGGGAGCAAAGTGTCATTTTTCTTATATAAGAGAGGATACGATAAGGCCACTTGCAATGGAGGGGTAATCCTCTTACACATGACTCAAAAGGCAGAGCAGAAATTTACACATGAAAGCAAAATAAGTCGAGTGAATATACAGACGCAATCTTCATCCACGAAAGAGTAGAGCTTCTGTTTCAAAGAAATGAGAAAGAGTTATGTGGTTTCCCTCTCTTGCAGTTGTGTCATAAACTTTGGATCAAGACCGTTGTACAGCTCGCTCTGGCGGAGTCTCTCAAAGTATGAACATGACAGTCCATTGTACCTCGCAATGGGGGAACGAACCCAACCTGAATGATCCCTCAGCGCACCAGTAACCACAACAACTGTATTCTCATTAGCCAGGTTAGCCAGAGTTACCAGAGTCTCAGGTTCAGTAGCAGAAGAGGCATCCACCAGAAAGATATGGCTAAAATGTCCAGCTACGATCCCTACGCCATGCAGTTGAAAGCTGCTCATGAAAGTGGATAATATCACCTTATATTTACTGATTTCCACACGTGGAGGACAAGAAAAGCATTCCCCTTTATAAAGGCAAGAGGGGAGGATGTCAAAGGGTACGCCATCCAACTCTCGGAACGCAGCATTGGCTCGAAACATTTCAGATTCTGGAATCTGCATCTTCAGGCTTCTCGTGAACACATCACATGTGCTATTTAAGGGAGCACATATGAGAATCCGACATGAAGGAGAGGTCCGGTAAACTTGGAGTACTGCTTCTTGAACAACCACTCCACTCCTTGAGAGTCTTTTTGTATTACCATCCATTTTAGTTACTGAAACTGGTCCCTCCACGAGATAAGGTGGTGGACACTTGAGGCTTAAAATCTGACGAACAGCAGAGACTTGCTCCCTATCAAGTTTGTGACTGATAGAAAGTTGTGTCGGAGCAAGTCTGATTTGAGGTACCCTTTCAGGGAAGAGGAAGTTCCTCAACAGTGTCTGATGCCACTGCAATTGCTTGGTGTGCCCGCTTTAAACAGACTCTGTTGAACGAGAATTTAACATCATATTTGCAGGCCCGATCATACTCCAAGTAAAAATCTTCTCCAAATTCTACCAACACAAGATTACTCTTCACCACACGGTAGATAATACCCTATCCAAAGCCAGTACAATAAACATGTGAATAACGAGTAAATGAGACTTAATAGTATAAAACAACAGGATGGCTATAAAAATTTCCCATCGTTGACTATCTCTTCAAACATTCAAGACAAGTTTAATGCAATACGAAGTCTGAAATTTTTCCAAAATGAATTCATACAAAAGTACTCTTCGCCATAGCATAAGAATATAAAATTATAATAGAGTATAAAATTATAATAGAATTATAGGATCTCAATCATAATTTTATATAAAATAAATAATGTATATATAACATAAACCCGCATCGTTGGCTTGGAAGGTTAGGGGTTATAATAGATGTTAATTCATCATTTTTAATTTCTCTAATTCAAAATCCGAATATGAAACTTTTGATTTCATTCAGCACAGTGATAATACCACATTAAAAATTCAAATGCAGGAATAATTTGAGTAAGAATAAGAGAATTTAGCTCAGTGAGCATACCCTAAAAAGACTTCTGATTATAGCAAAAGATCATATGGGTAAAAAAATAGGGTTCGATATCTTAATTGTAACATAATTTGGAATCATATCAAAATAGCAAAAAACTCTTTATTGAAGATGTTTATGTTGGGAAGCCCCCCCATGACTTTAAGAAGAACCACAGAAATTGGATTTTGAGTTTTTGAAAAACAAAAGAGCATAAACTGGAGCTGATCAAATATGAACATGCATCTGTCTAAAGTGGACAATTCTAATGCCAATAGGAACAGGATGATGATCCTAGTCACATCATGGTGCTCAAAAGTTGATCAACTTAGTATCTTAGGACATAAGGGGTTGAACTCACAGGAGAAACTGTTCATGGGGGCGGCCGAGTAAGTACTCTGTCTTGGTCTATTACCCAGTGAAGGTACTTCAAATGAAGGCAATCGTGTGCCCACAAGGTAGGAAAATAGAAGTAAATGATCACTTGCATAAGAAGTGCATGTCACATAAAACATTCTTATTGGCGGACGAAAAAAGGCGAATATTGTACACCGGTCTAGTTGTAGTCATATTCAATCTCAAATTGTGGGAACTAGAGAGTTTGTTGCAAAGAAATTACAATTAATATGCGATGTTAAATGTCAATGCTTTAAACCAGGTAACAGTGATTATGATAACAAAATATAACTATGTAATTGCAAAGAAATTACATTTAATATGAGATGTTACTCTATGCATTTTGTTTCTGACTTCAACTAAAGATTATTAATTTGATACCAAATCAATAGAGACGTTGGAAGCTTAATAATCATGAAGATACCGATGTGTGTTTCATCTCTGTCCTAAAGTGTGAGATTTTCTCTGAAGTTAGTTGATGGAAGATTAGAAGGCTGACCTGAAATGGCTCAATGTTCCTGCCTGAAGGCCGTACATAGGCAAAGTCCCTAGATAACAGAAATGGCCGCCTCTCAGGAATGGAGTCTATCTTAAATGCTACAAAGACTTTATCATCCTTCTCATCGCTCTCGATCAAGTTTTTGTATCCGCCTTTCCGACGATATATTGCAGCTTTATGCAACTCCAAGGACACATTCTTCATTTCGAAGCCATCCCATTTCTGGTCCAATAGAAGCATTATTTATTCCATTCCATGATGTGAAAGAAAACCCAAAAATAAATGCATCTCTTTTGACCAATACATATTTATTGCTAAAGTGAAGACCCCACAAGTACAAGGTAGCAGATAACGAAAAAAGTAAAAAAATAATGGACCCGTATTCCTAAATATTGAGATTCTTTTTTGTTGCGTAGATGACCACCCTTAATTTTAAGATAGAACACTTCAAATTTTCAAGAAACAAACATAATCAATGGCCAAGTACTGCTATGTGTAAGTGCAAATTATAGACAGAATTCATTCATTTTACAGATTTGAGGTTACTAAGCAAAAAGAAAATTACTGATTGCATTGTCTCCCTTCCAGAAATAATACATTTCATTTACCATGCATGGCCTAGAGTTCATAATTATTAGTGGATAGTGATCAGAGACTACATATAATATGACTATTTCCATAAACACCAAAAGCATATTGGATATCCATTGACACTAAGTGGCTCCATTTTTTAGGTAGCATTTGAAACTATAATGGCATTTAAAATGGATGATCAAAGAATGGGTAAACAACACTACAACTGATGTTTTAGGGCCACTCATGACATTTTATGAGAATGTTTTTAGTTTTTCCTATCATCTGCAATGATGGGTGGCCTCTTCTGTAATGGTCCAATTCCATGTCATCAATTATAAGGTCTTTTGGAGGCCGGTCCCTTTTGTAGACTTATTTGAACTTAAACCCACTCAAAAAACTTGTTTGAGAATAAGTCCATTTTAATTTCCATTGTCCAAAATACCCTCAATAGTTATATTTAATCAAGACTTGTTTGAAAAAACTAACAACTCATAAATTGGGAAATTATATTAGTATTAACAACTCCTAACTTGAGAATTGTGGTAGCATTAAAATTATTTTTTCTATTATATCTATCCATTGTATAAATATATATATATAATAACATTAAATAGTAACATGCTCAACAAAAAAAATAGTAACATCAAAAAGTAATATGTTCAATAAAAAAATTTAATCATTTCAATAGAGTAACACCATACAGTGTGTACTTACTTTATTGTGGGCAAAACAATAGTTTTATAAGTACTCACATATAGTGTCACTCTATTGCAATGATTAAATTTTTAATTTAAGTTTTTTATTAACAATGTTATTGTTGGATGTTCACTATATATATATGTATGATAGAAAATTAATCTAGCACAATTCCAAAGTTAGGAATTGTTATTTTTG
>CAUOFW020010357.1:0-265866 GCA_963454935.2 Ilex paraguariensis | reverse complement strand
TGGACCTATTGGATCATTTTATCAAACATAAGGAAATATATAAGCACTTACCCAAGGGAGAGTATTTATTTCCAATGTCCAAACAAGATGACAAAGCAAATGTGTAGATATTTTGCTAGATGCTATGTAAGCCTGCCTCCTTCAATCTAGACACTTGCAAACTCGCTTGACCACTGAATCCGAAAGCCCAGTCTCTGAAGTTGCCTCCTTAAGGGGAGAAAGATAGTACTGTCCACCTGCAACTGCGAGTGGCAGTCATCCTGTGCAACATGTCCTGTAGAAATGAAATACCAGTTAGTCTACTATGATTTATGTCACACTTAAGCCTATATCTGCACTAACAAAAGTTGAAACTATGGCATTTGCCAATAAAGGTTTAACAGATTCGTGTCTCTAAAAGATGGAAGATTTTCTGTGCATGTTAAACCGATGTCTATAAACGTACACATGCAGACTTTAAGATGGCACACCTAGATCTATGGACAGTCCCCTCCTTCACCCTCTTAACTTTTACCAGATCATTTTAATTCCATCTATTACCTTATTTAATTCCATCTATCTATATAATAAAGTAGCTTACAATTCAAATCTCAAAAGATAAACAAAATGACTTTTGCTATTTGCGATTGAGATCGCTTTAAATTTTACTTTAAAGTTAACCTAACGGCTAATATTAAAACTCCAAATTTAATAAGAAAAAATAAGTCCCTAAAGATGTGTTTGGAGTAATTTGTTAAAAGTGTTTTTAGGAATTATTTCTCATAAATACTTTAAAAAAAAAAATTATTTTGAACCGCTACCTCTACCACCGCCACCACCGTCACCGTCGTTGTCACTACCACCACCGCCACCGCCACCACAACTATTACTGTTTCCTACCACCACCACTACCACCCACTATTTCTCACCCCCACTACTAAATTCTTTTATTTCTTCTCTATATTTGTGATTTAATTTTAGATATGAATACAAATATATTTATTGTTTACCATTTTTTATTACTCTGTGCCTTCAGACACGGGTAATAACTAGTTACCTTATATGTGTCCAATCTGAAAAAGCTCAATTTTTTGCTAGAAAAATATTTTCCAAAATTTCCCTCGGTGTTTTGGGTTAAAAATAAAAATGTATGAAATAGGGAAAGGAAAGAAGCAATGTGGAAAAGTGCATCCATTTCACCCTCTCACTTTCCACAAGGGATGGACGTTTTGCGACAGCCAGAAGAGAGGCAAAATCATGGAATGGAGAAAAAATTAAACCAAATTGCAAAAGACAAGAAAAAAATTCTTCAATAACAAATTATGATGAAATCATTGCCCCCCATCACCAACTCTAAGTGATTCTATTTGACCACTAAACTAGACAACACTTTAGGAAACAAAACATAGAAGGAAAAATCATAGTTATCCACTAACCAATAGCCTATTGCAGAGCGGTAGCATCATGACTGGGCCAATCTAAGCCTCATCTCTGTGATAACTCTATAACGATTCAAAAACAGGCACACAGTCTAATTGTCATATTTATTATTGAAACAATCTTCAAAAATATTTTTCTCCATATCTCATTCCACTAGCCATGGCATAAAATTTAAAACGATCCAAAAAAGCTAATTTTTTCTCTTTCCTGAAATTCTAAAACTGAAAGAGGTATTGTGAGAATATTTTGTTTGTGCACCACCATAGTAATATGATAACCCTTGAGTTCAAACTTCAGCATAGGAGGGGGGGGGGGGAAGAGAAAGAGAGAGAATGTTATCGTGTCAAATTTTATGGAGTTACGAGAGCAAAGGCAGTCAAGTATTCTACTCACCAAAGATTCTGTCCACATTATATCATATTATATTGTTCAAACCAGCATTGCCTTTTAGGATGGTCTAGTGCATTGGTAGAAGTGTTAGGCCAAATATCATGAGGTTGGGGTTCAGTTACTTCCAACAATAATGCTAGAGGTTAGGCCAATACACTGAGTAATGAATGGCCTTTTTGTCAAACCAGCATCATAAACATAGATGAACCATACGGACTCCAAGACCAATGAATTTTTTAGAAAGCAAATACTATTCTGATGTAGCTTCATCTCAGGCAAGGTCAGCTTAAGCTCATATGCTACAACTGGTAATACTACTGATCATGCATTTTGGTAATTACCCATCTAAGTGCCCATATAGAAATGTTAATCTGTTAACAAACAAAGAGATGGAGGTCTACTCTGCCAGAAGCATGAAACCAAAAAAGGATGCATATAAATAGCTAAATTAACCCCATACATGTCCACACAAGCTCCCAGAAGCATTGCTTGCCAAAAGATCTGACTTGACCAGTCCCTAAATGATTCACAAAAAGAGGTGACCCAATGTGCGAAGCTCCCGCCATTTCAAGATCTAGGGAGAGTCAGATATACGCCACCTTACCTCCACATGCGGAGAGATTGTTTCTGTGACTTGAATCCTTGACATCTAGGTCACGATAGAGCAACCTTACCGTTATGTCAAGACCCACCCTTTGTATCTCCCATAGTTTTAAAACATGACCCAAACATCAACCTGGGGAAAGAACCGGTCAATGGGTCACTTGTTTAACCATTGCGCCATTGGTCAGACCATTAACATAATAAAAAAAATATTAATAATGATAAATAGACTAAAAAATTACAATAATTATGAAAATAACATGTTTAATGTATATTAAATCAAACAAAACCCAAAAAAATCAAACCAATACATTCAATTTCCAATATAATTTGCCTAATATGCTCAATTGTTAATCAAATCAAATAATATACTATTAATTGCATAGTTATTGAAATCAACTTCATAAAAATTCATACAAATCATATTAGATATAAATAGCACAGAGAGAGAGAGTACCTGCCATATCTCAAGACTTTGAACTCTCAAGAAAAGGCCACGAAGGAGAAGGAGGGTGTGAAGCAAATGGTGAGTCTTGTCTTGCCTTTGTAAGTTGGTAGTTTGTTCAACTAATCAAGTTCAACACTTCAATTGTGCGAGACGGTACCTGCTGTTGTGTCTTAGAGAATGAAATGTGTGGAGAAGGATGGGGTGAAGCAAATCGCCATTGAAGAGCTGGGTGAGTCCTGTCCTGCCTTCGAGTTCGACACTTCGAGTGAGTGAGCCACAATGCAGAGAGAGAGAGATGACTGAACTGGAGTGAGAGGCTGAGAGTTTTGAACCTCAAAGACTCCAACGAGAGGCAGAGACGAGAATGCGAGGCAGAGGCTCCGAGCGACAAAGATCAAATTAGGGCAAAAAATGACCAAAAGCCAGGTTTTATATCATTTTAATTATTAATCTGCCCAGTTTATCAAAATAGCTCGGTTCAGTGGGTTAGGGAAGAACCGCCCAGTTTAGTGAGTTTTATCCTGTTTCTTTGCTCAAACGATCTCATATGATAACCGGCTTGTTAGGCTCCGATTTGCCGGTTAACCCCGTCGGGTTGGGGCAGGCCAGATTAATGTCCCAGACAAAAAAGGGGGGGGAGGAAGTCCATAACCCTTGGAATCCTCGCATGCTGAAGATTTTCAAAAGGGAAAGAAAATCTCCCTGCTATCATATCAAGTAATAACCCCAATGCCTAAGCATATCTTCAACTAGTATAGAATCTATCCATCCTTCCAGCAACTACCAAAATCTAAGAAACAAGATAGAGACATTCCATGAAGAGTAAAAAGAGAATAGTTGAGCACTAGAGGTTAAGGCAGTATTTGAGTACGATAATGATGCTCACTGCTGAACTGTCATCTACAAGCAAAAATTCACGTATTACATACCCAACTTACACAGCGTCGCACTAAACATAACCCATGAAGTGACCTCATTAAATCAGGTTTCCATCGTCTTTATGTATGAGAAGATGATAAACTGAAGCAATTCAATCTAGCAGCTTAAGGGTTAAAAATGCCATGATGTGAAGTCGTAGATACACATGACAACTCAATGGTTAGCAAAATCACCTGATTGTAAATTCAGGGATGCCAAGGGAGAACTTTCTAATGACTGTGGCACCGAACATAAGTTCTGATCAAACCATTTTAGTCACAGGAAAGCAGTAGCGGACTCTCTAGAATGTTTTATTCAAATGGAGTAGATTAACGAGTCGATTAACACCATCCTGTTTAGTAGGTAGCTATTTTCCATTTTTTCATTTATTGGTCTATGATGTCACACACACAAGAAGTACAATCTGAGTTTTTTTATGTAAATGACAAATTTTGCTTATCCATATGTTCATATATAAAAGAATTCACAAATGCAAATAATTCAATGCAATTACTTTCATGGTCATCATTTATTTAAGAAGAGCTCTTTCTTTGTGAATATTGCATTTAAGGACAGGCTCGTAATCTTTGTAAGAAAGAAATTACAATGACTAAAGACAAGAAGTCCATACTACACGTCTGACAATGACTTCATTTTGAGGAACATTATGTATAGGTACCATAAAAATTTTCAACCAACCATAGGAAACTACAAAAAAGATGCATTAGAGTAGGAGAGTAGTAATGTATATCCAAATGAACCATTCAATCAAAGATCATATTATTGTTGCTAAGGGAATCACCTTCTCCAGATTCTTTATCAAATTACAACCCAGTAGAAAACTTCAAAGGCTTAGGGATGTCCATCAATCATCAAATCAGACTGCAACTTCACAACTTTGGATATCTGTAAGCACTTTAGCAAGATCACAGCTACTGGCTCATACCAAAAAGGAAAATCTCCAACTCCTGTCTCAACATACCAAAAAAAAAAAAACCCCTGGCAAATCATACAACACATTATGTTTCTTTATCAGCATAAAATATTTTCTAATTTAAGATCAGATAATAAACTTCGTAATAAGTATGTTCAACTAAAAATAGTAAATCAATAATAAAAACAACTATGCAAATTGTAATTGACCTGAAAACGCTTCTAAAAAGCACATTTTGTGATATCCAGCAAGATAATAGGTCTTCCATGGGAGAATACAACTTAGTTGTAAGGAGATAGGACTTAAAACCAAAGATTGAGTTGTGCACACCTTATTGCAGCCCCATTTGTTTTAGGTATAGTACAACATACTAAAATTGCAATAGAGGCAGCAACCCCAATGAACTCCCTTACACAGGAGCAAATAGAAACTTAACCCCTTCCAGAAAGAAATAAGTTTCCTAAAACCTACAAAAGAATCTAAAAAGAGTCAGACGATCTCCCAGATAACCACTATTGAAAACTTTTAAAGTAGTTCACTTTAGATTATGGACCAGCACATCTAGACCCTTAACGCCCCTAAAGCCTACATAAACCTTTTGTTGAGGCATCCTTCCAGCTAGTGGCATGTCTAGGAATTGCAGTGGAAATTTTTTTTTTTTTTTTGGGACGAGGGGATTGCTCACAATTCTCACGTACCAACCACCAGTTCCAAAAAAGTGCTTCAGAATAAATATCCTCAACAGGTGTAAAATCCCTGAAGTTTATTTAAGAAATTACTTTGATCATCTGGGAAAAGATGACTTTGACAATTTCTACATGTTTGTCTTTATGCCATATGAATTTAAAGTTGTGTAGGATAATTGAATTAATGACCATCAACAATATCAAATCCACGTTTCCACTGATAAACCTTAGGGTTGATGTTGAACTTCCTTTAAAGAAATTCGAAAATGGTGACTTCGTCCCTGGTAATTGGAACGAATAAATAAATCTTGATGAATGTTATGTATACACATGATCTAAAATGTAAGAAGATCCATTATTAGCTAAGGAAAAATATAAGAGAAAAGTGGGGAGAAAAATGAGTAAGTGAACTCAGAGGTGTGCTGAGGCAAAAGCAAGGATGTTTGGACGAATTTGATATATTAGACAAGTAGAGGATGGGATTAGAAAAGAGTTAACAGTGATCCACTACAGGCAAGTAAATGGGAAGAACCTTGCAACGCTAACGATAGATTCCACAAACTTAGTGACGAGGAGGAGGGACATCTGTCATTGCTCATTGCAAACATCAAAGTCAATTATTGACAGGTGCCAGCACAACCCAGAGTCGCACAGTTTATGAAAAGGAGCAATAACTAATCGAGAAGACAGGAAGAATGACCAAAAAACGTTTGAGACCACTTTACAAATTAAGCTACTAATAGCATTTCAAAAGATAACCAAACTACAACAGCAATAATGAACTCAAGCTCTAATGGTCGGCCAGTAAAGTAGCAAGTACGAGCCAAAACCATGTGGCTTCTAGAAATGAATCAGAGATCATGAGTATAAAAAATAAACCTTCTCCACTTCCCAGAGTGCACCGGATGGACACTATGCTAAAGATTTAAGTATGGTGTTACAGTCCTTACTCCTTGCCATGCTGAATCGATTTTAGAAATAATATGATTGTCTGTTGCCAAAAACCGTCTACTTAACAATTCAATTCAACCTGGGACAATATATAAAAATTCATCAGAAATAAATGAAAAATGGTACATTGAACATAGACAGTTGTCTGGACCAAAGGGCAAGACATAAACCAACAGTCTGATTTTTTGACCAAATACAAAGCATCAACGAACCCAGTGTATGCTGCTTTCACATATTCAGAAAGAAATACCACAACTTTGGCCAAAACTTACCGCATAAATAAAAGAATTTCTAACTAAGGCAGGATGGTCATTGTTTTTCAGTAAACACCATCAATAAGGAATCAAGAGGAGTATGTCACCATTGCAAGTGTGCAGTAAAAGAATAAAAAAATACTGGTAATCGGAACTGACTGGTTGTTATGTGGACAAAAGTTATTCATCGATCACAGTCAGTTTAGATGCAATTGAATGAAAACAAATTTGTCACCAACTTGACTGTCTTTCCAAATCAATAAGTGATAGATGACAAAATCAGTAAAATGAGTCGTTAGCACTAATCTCATATATAAAAAAAATTATCCAAGTCACCAGGAGTTATACTCGTTTCAGAATTTTAGAAAATAATGACTCAAAATGACAACCGAAATAAATTCAAATTTGTATCAATGAGTATATATTTAATCTTTTTGATTTGTCTTTTTCTTTCTTATAATGACACATGCATATATACGCATATTGGGTGTGTGTGTGTGTGTTTGCATACACAATGATTGGCGTCCAGTTACACTAATCTGATATGAAACAAATTTAAGCACTAGAAATTATTCAGCTAATGGTCTTCTCTTCCTACAACATAACATCTTTTTCTTCTTAACTTCAAAGAATCCCACAAATTTATTAGGTGGGAATATCCATTGCAAATCAATGGAACGAATTGCATGCATGCTTTTTACCTCAGATGACCTTTTACTTGGTTATCCATCACCCCAAGTGTCTCCCTCCCACTTCATTTCAATTTAATGTGTAATCAATTATAGCTAATATGCTGGAAATGTTTGGATATATTTAGGAATTATTGTACCACCTCTTTCTTTTTTTCTTTTTCTTTTTCTTTTTCTTTTTTTATTTTTTATTTTATGGACATCTAAAAACAAGTTTATGTGGTAAGAGGTAATGAGTCTCGAACCCGCACCCTACCATTGGTCTGTGTCTGTGCCTAAGGTCTTACTATATTACCTTTTTACTTGGAAATAAATGTCAATGCAAGGACTCCAGCACAATTTCTGAAGCAAATTAAAACATTAATGCTTTGTTTGGCATGATGAAAATGAAAAGATGAAAAGTTAGAAAGATAGATAAAACATTATGTTTAGTAAGGAAGGAAAACAAAAATGGATGAATTAGCTTTTTCTTTAGACTTAACAAAATCAATTTCTCCAAAATTGTGAAAATTAATTATGTGTGTATATTAATATTAGATACAAATACAATGGAAAAAGATGTATCTAAATTTTTTCCATCTTTTCACTTTTTCATCCAACCAAACATACAAAAATCAATCACTCCTACTTTTTATCCCTCCTGCCAATACAAAGAAAGGAAAAAATGATTCCTCTGAAAAGATGGAAAGTGTATCCCCCTCACTTTTCATCCTCCCATTTTTTCATCCACCCAACCAAACATACCATAAGCCCCACTTCTATCAATCAACTTTCACGTAATACACAAGAATTACACACACACATGCAGAGAGAGAGAGAGAGAGAGAGAGAGGTTTTACAAAAAAATAAATTGAATCTTTGATTGGATTGTGTAAAGCTAAAGCCAAAAATTTCAACTTCTTCTGATGGGTATATTATTTTTCCTTTTTCTCTTTCTTCATTTTTTTTTTCCGCTTGCTCCACAGTCTAATAAACTAATTTTGAGGTAATTGGTGGTTTCTTTAATCTTTCTCGGCAACCAAACAGAAATTAAATAAGGGTTTGCCATCACACATTCATAAATAGACAATTGAACAAATAGGTATGTATGTACAGTGAAACCTAAATCAAAGACATAGCAAAGAAACTCGATTTAGAACTGAAATTGAGAAACTGAATAGCCGAAAAGCAGCTAAATAAGTAAGGATTTAGACGATCTTACGATGGATACACAGATTCCCAAACGGCGCTAAGTTGAATCGGCTATCCAATTCGCGGCGGCAGGGTTTGGTTCAGGGAAGGGAAAATGCAAAGTTACACGGGGTCTGACGGAGTCTCCGTAGATCTTTCGGCTCCTTCAGCTGACACGTGGGGGTTCTAATACCTCCGGCACCCTAAAGAAGGTCAAATTACAATTAATCCCGTCAACTAATCAAGTATAGATCAGATTGTGACTGATCCGAATTCGAATTTAATAATTTGACAAATTTTATTTCTACGGTTAACATTCGAATCCGTTAACAATTCAAGATTAGATCTAATATGAATAAATTAATTAACTAAAATTTTATAAATTATACCTAAATTTTATTAAATTATTTAAATAATTATTTATTTTTTTAATATTTATATAAAAATATATAAAATAATTCAGATAAATGATAATCAGATTGACTAATGAAGATTTCATAAATATCATGTTTCCCATATTCCTCACTACAATCACATTACTCAAATATCTTAAGGAAATCAAATAACCAATTTTCAGTATTATAACTTTGCAGAAAATAGAATATTAAATATAATATAAAAGAAAGAATAGATGTATTTGAATTTGGGATAATAGAGAGAAATAGAATGAAAGAACAATTCTAGTAAGAAAAATAAAAAATTGTTCAATAATATGCTTTTAGGAGTGCAAGATATCACTTATTATAGACTCATTAGTAATTTTTCATAAATAGTGTAACTATAAGTAATGGTGTCTTTTAGTTCAAAGGCTATCAATGACGACTTTATGAAACTGTACAACCATTTGAAATTGTATCTTTTAGTTCAAGAGATATCAAATGTGATTTTATAAAAAATTGTGACAATTTGTAACGGTGTTTTTAACTAAAAAATATTAATAGTGATTTTTATAAAAAAAATATAACTATTTAGATTAGTATCTTTAGTTAAAAGTCATTAATTTTGAATTAATAGTCTTTCGTGTCATTTTTACTTCACACATTTTTAATTTTTCCCAAAAATCACAATTTTTTTTTTAAAAAAAAATAACTACCCAATTTTTTATTTTTTATTTTGATAATACTTTAACATAACAGTGGTCTTTGATTGTTCAATAATTATTTTGAGAGAGGAAAGAGGGAATAGGTGTTGTGGGTGAGACACTGATGGGAATGGGCAGTTAATGACAAAAAGGAATAGATGTGGACGGATAAGCTTACCAAATAATTTGGTGTATAACATTGATTTTTTCTATATTTTAATTTAATTACAAAATTACCTACAATGAATTAATTATTTATTCTTGGTGAGTAGCCTAAGCACATCCATGTATATAAAAAATATCAATAGAAACCTTAAGATGCTGACTTTAGGGTGACAATTTTTAATACGACATACGAAACACGATACGAATAAATGAGTTTGAATTGATTAATTTTTTTACACGACCCGCGTATGACACGACCTACTAATACGAAGTGTTAATGAGTTGTGTTCGGGTTCAACCCGTTTAACACGAATTGACCCATCAACACAAAGTTTTTAATTCGAAGGAGATTGACCTGACTTTTTCGTTACATGTATGAGTTTTCATGTTTTGATGACTTATTTTTTCTATTACTTCTGATGTTTAATTTGGTTGTATGATGTACGATTAACATATTTAATTAGTATTATATAAATAAAATATTAATTATTTATAACTGTTTATCATGCACTGATATAATTATTGTATAAAAAAGATATTATTACTCATTATTGTTGTTATTATTATTATTAAGTTAATTTTTAGTTTTTAGACAAAGTATGAGGAGAGATTCAATTAAGTGAAAATAAAATATTAGCGTTAAATTTTTTATTTAAAGTTTATATAGGTCAACACGAACATGACACGAAAATAAACAGGTCAACTCGACACGACACGAATAATTAAATGAGTTGGGTATGAGTTGACTAATGTTCGACACGACTAATATTCGACATGACACAAATCCGACACAACACAACTCGATTGTCACCCCTAACTGACTTAGAAGGTAAGCCACTCAAACCTCTCCCTTGGGACCTAAAAAAAAGGGGCTCTATTTTTACTTGTAGTCTTTATTCAATAATTTTATTTGACCCGATAAAATTCAGGGTTAATAAGACTCATATATAGTAAAGTTCTACCCTTTCATTAATGACAACAAATAATTTCATATAATAAAAAATAGCAAACACATACACCACTAAGAAAATCCTACATCTCTCTCTCTCATTCATTAATTATCTACTTTACTAAGGTAAAAGCTTAAGGCTTGGTTGTCAACCCTCTGTCTCTCCATAAACAAATATAAACGTATAGATCATCTTACCCCTATGTAGGATTGTAATGACATTAAATTTTTTTTATTTAATAATAATTATATATTTTTAATAATATAATTTAATTCAATTTCATTATTCTTTTTTATTGGCAAATGTCAGACTTAATAGACGATTTGAAATACAAATAAAGAATTAATGTTTATATACAATCTCTAATTATAAGCTACTATTGTTTCATTTTGTTTTTAACAATATTCTAAAGAAATTATAGTGAGTTAGTCATATTATCAACTAAAAAAAATATATTAACAAAATTTGAATATAGAAACTTAATTATTAATTTGCATCACAAAAAAGCTAGAACAATAATTTTTAATAAAATTTTAATCATTTATCGTATATATTTATTATTAATTTTAAAGGTCCTTATTTATAACTTTTGCTTAGGGCCTCAATTTCCATTGGGACAGCCCTAGTTTATCTCTCTCTTTCTAAATGTGTTAGTTGTAACATTACTTGGAGGGAGTTTTATACATGAGAAGAAAAAAACAAAAAAAAAAAAAAGAGACGGGAAAATAGATTTTGAAGAAAAATCTCCAAAGGCTATTGGTAATTTGGCATGGTTGGGTTTCTATTTTTTTATTTGCATAGTGAGCCTATTTAATTTTTTGGTGTGGGGGACCCGAATAAATTCTATGAGAAAAATTAGTTTGTATCATAAAATTTTAAAAGTGATTTTTACTACCGTTATAAATATTTATAGTGTCTCATTTATAATATGATGTAATGACTACGAACGGATTACATTTGCAAGCAGTAGTTTCAAATGATACCATGTATATTAGAAATAAGTCATTAATTGATACACTACTCTTAATCTAAGTCAAATTTATAACTCGATTTTGAGTTTATTTCACTTTTTTTTTTCCTTTGGGTATGATATTCATCCAAACAAATATATTCACTGTAAAGGCATGTGATTACATTTCTAACTTGGTTATAAGTATCAACCTATTGAACTTTTTGTACACAGCAAGTAAAATTATCTACAATACTTTTTGAAAAACTAAGGGGCAGCTTTATGATTTTTGAAATCATTCCGGGTAATAGAGTTGAGCCATGGTCCCCTTGGCGAATTCATGATATGTCACTGCCTCACTGGGGATCGGAAATTGATTGAAAGATAACTGCACTACGGCAATCGAATGTATGGTAGCACTAATCCTTGCCTAAACTAATAAAACAGTACAAATTTATATATGCTTTGGGGACGTATTTTTCACGTATTGTTTAAAGATTTTTTAGTGTGTCAATCAAATCTGTTCACGGTAAAAGGTGTGAATAAAGTGAACATAAGAACTAAAAAAGAGCATAGTGAAATTTTAGAAAAGATAGGGGGCGTCATTGTATTTAGGTCTATTTACGGGGAAGTGTGAGATAAAGCTTAAAGGAAGACGAGAAAATAGAAAAAAGAAATAAAAAATGCAAAATAAAAGTTAATTAAAAATTTGCTGAGAGTAGATATATGAAAAAAAAAAAAAGTAAAAATGTTATCAAGACTACCTTATAATTTTTCGTTAATATAATTTTTCATTAATTTTCTATCCACAAGTAAATCTATATAGCATTTATCAAAGTCTTACATTCAATCTCCTAAGCCACACAGAGTGTAATATCATATGAAACACATCAAACCTTTTAGCTGGTTGATTCAACACAAAATGTCTCCTCACGGCCCTCAAACCCTCCTTCAGCTTCGCATACTTTTCCTCCGGAACTGCCATCAACACCTCCTTCAACCGCGGAATTTCCGAAATCTCAACCTGTATTGAGAATGCCTCCCACTTCAACACGTCACTAAATGGTAACACATAGTGATCAGATAGTATCACTGGGACACATTCAGCATAAATGGCCTCCACAATTCTTGGGCTAGCCACTTCATGCCCACTAGGACATAGACAGAACTTTGATTGGAGCATGAAAGAGTAATAATCTAGATCCTTGGAAAGGTATTCGAAAACTGGTAGGTCGGGGTCACGGCCCTTCCAGTGCTGGAGGAGGATTGGCCGGATTGGACCATGACTTCCCCCGGCGAAGAATGCAAGGTGGGGTCTTGAACTGTTGGCTGGTGGAGGAGAGCGGAGCTTGGGGTTTACGATGCCACCATAGAGATGGATTTCTGGGAGGCTGACATCTTTCTGTGGGTTGAAGCCTTCGGAGGAATTGGCATTGCAGAAGACCCGGATTGAAGTGTTGTAGAGGAATGGGTTACCTTTTGAGGCAAGTGGACCCTGCAGTGGTTGGAACCCAAACTGACGTGAGGAGGTATATAACTGAATTGTTAAATATGTAATAGATTAGGAAGGGTACCCAAACACATGGGTGATTAGATTCCTGTCACTATGGAGTCATGAAGGGTCGGATAATGTAGACAACTTATTTAATATATAATCGGTGGTGATATAAAAATTCAGACTGGTTTGGTGTATTTGCATTGTTGCCAAAATCATACAAAGAATTAAAGGGCTTAGAATCAATGCATGTTTGCCTTCTAAATTTTCTAAGTACACTGTTCATTCCGTTCTTTTTTGTCTTTTCAATTTTTTGATTTGGCCAGCAACGCTTCTTGAATATACAGAAACATAGGTGGAAGTCCTAAAATTGCTACCAAATAAACAAACATATACCCTTCCACAGTACATGTATGCGTGTGCATGCAGCTGTGCAAGGGTTTGAGCTTTTAGTTGCTTTGGTTTTTTTTTTTTTGTGTTCTTTTTGAGTGTGTATAATAAGCAAAAGTAGCACCAATTGGGTTATTAATAATACTACTTGTACCTAATTTGAAGGTCTAATATATTATTGTCAACAAATTGACGGTAGGCCCAATTCAATATTGAAACATATTTTCGACATAATAGTAGTAATAAATTATGTTCTAAATTATATTCTCAAATTAGGTCTCCCATCCGCCATAAATTTTTTTCGTGATTTCATCATCTTTATATTTATTTCATGCACACTTACGAACTCAATTTAAAATCAACTTCTTCACCAAATTCAATATATAATTCGAAAAGAATAAATTACACATATAACCCTTATGTCAATTAAGCTTTTGAATTTTTTTTATGTTAATTGAACTCTTAAACTTTCTAATTGTGTCAATTGAGACCTTCTATTCTGTCTGCCTTCATTAGATTTTCTAACAGAAAGTGGTGAAGTGTGTCAATCATGTGACACAAAAGGTTGAAATAAACTATATATATGACCCTTAAATTATAATTCTTGTGTCAATTAAGTTATTGAACTTTTTTCGTTTGTCAATTAAGTTCCTGAACTCTCTAATTGTGTCAATTGAGTCATTTTGCCTTTTTATGCAATATAGTCACGTGAGTGACATATTTTAACGAAGGCAAATAGAATAATTCAATTGACAAAAAAAAAATTAAGGGTTTAATTGACACAAATGTCATAATTTGAGAACAATATATGTAATTTCCTCATTCAAAAAAGATGAATGGCGAAGGACTTACCCAATCGTGGCATGAAAGCATGAAGTGATCAGCACCCTGAGTTCGATTCCAGAAAGGGTGTTTTGTGGAGATGACATTCACATAATCATCCACAAACTCTTTGAGAGGAGACACGTTGTAAGAGTTAGGCTTGTAGAAGTACTTTACCATCCAAACGACGCTGAAGGGCATGAAGTAAACGTGAGAAAAGTGAGGATCTCTTGTCCTGAACCTATTACTACCGTGCTCCATCTCGTGTATAAATCTACCCTCGATTGTGTATATGCTCTTGCAGGGCCCATCATGTACGATTGGTGGGTCCCCTTCTTCGTACACGTATACCTTGAACCTCTTCTCCATTTCCATATAACTCCTGCCAAGTTTTTCAAAAGAAGGATATATTAATCGTTTCATTAATATAATATACCAATATGGTATGAGCAAATGAGCAATCATATTTCTCACTTAAAATACGAACTTGGTTTATTGAGTAATCACTATGAGTTTCAATATTTGTTAGAACCCAATATCTATTCACTAGTTGTAATCGATTAGACCAGATCAATATTTTAGGTGAAAATAATATTTTTTAAATGATATTGGAATATGAAATGATTATTTGGGAAAGGGGATGAATCAGGAAAATGAAAAGTTGTTATTGCCATCTCTAGTGTCTAGTTTGCACTCAATAACTAGAAGTTTAAGAGCACTAAATAAGATAGGATACAATATGACATTAAGACATGGAAGATTGGATATGAAACTGACTATTTTGGGCACTTTACAAATTAAAGGGATGAAACTGTCAAAGTCATTATCGCCATTTATGTTGTGTAGTTTGCCCTCAATAACAGGAAGTTGAAGAGCACTTTAAATACATAGTATATACAAATGACATTGAAGCATGGAAGTGACCATTTTGGGCACTTCAGAAACAGAAGTAAAACTGTAAAGTCATTATAGCCGTCTATAATGTGGAGTAGTGTTATATATCTTAAATTTGTAATTTAAATTTGTATTTCAAATCAAGAAGAACTATTTGATTAGTAGGTTCCATCAACTTTTTTAAATGGAATTCACTGATCCAATAGTTCTCCTTGATTTGGAATGCAAACTTGAGATACATATCATTATTCTTATATGTGTAGTTTTCATTCAATAACAAAAAGTTTATAAGCCTTGGAAGCCTAACAGTTACATGATAACAATTATCAGTAGTGGTAAGGTTAAGTTCATTGTGTAACTTACACTTCCTAGGAACCTTTAGATATGAATGGATTAGTAATCATTGGTGATTCGTTGTTGTTTTAATAAATGGTGAGATGATTAAAAGAGCAAAAGCTTTTCAGGTTAAGAACTCTAAAAAATGCAAGATCAACTCATTCCAACTTGCAAAATTGTTTTATGAGGCTAACATGGTAAACATATAATTTTAATATTAAAATGAATAAAAGTGGGACAAAAAAAACATCAGTGCCACATCATGGAATTCCAAATTTTTATCTTATTTTTCAATCAGTCCAACTAACATTGTCTTATTCGTTTTTGTTGTTTGAATAGTACATTACATGGTCATACTAATAGACTTTTTTATATCTCTGGGAATGCACGTGTGAACATATAATAATGTGTTTCATAGGGTATTAAGTATTAATCGAGTTGCTTTCTGTTTAAGTTGAAGGGCATTCCTGTCTTTTCACTATTCAAGGCTGGTGTAGCAATGAGTACCATGCCATTAGCATGGCTTTTTTATTTCTCCTCCATAAGAAGAGTGGAGGGAACAATGAGTGAGTGCGCACTGGGCACACCAGGCGTGAATTAGAAGGCTTCCAAGTCTTACAATTAGAAGTCTTCCAAGTCTTTGTATTGCTGAAGTTCAAGAATTCAAATCTTTTTATTGCTAATCTAATTTATTATAATTTTTAAATTAATTATGGATTTTATTAAATATTAAAATTTAGTGTTGATCTAATAATTCTATTGAAATCACGTCATTATGTCAACAAATTAAGTTAAAATTTTAAAGTCAAATAATATTATTCTTAATTTTTTTACACTATAAAAAAAAAAAAAAACTTACTGATAAAATGAGCCGGGGTTACGGAATATTTCAGCGGAGACAATACGGCGGATCGCCGATAGGTTCTGGCTTGATCTTGAAGCTGCTTTCCGAATCGCGGCTCGTGCCCGGGCCAGTCCTTGCTCCAGTTTTTGGTCTTTTCTCTGCAACTGGAATATCAAATTTCTTGCAATTAATTACGTACTTTCTAATTCCAAAACGAGAGAGAGAGAGAGAGAGAGAGAGAGCATTATGCTGTCATTACTCCATGTAAAGATCATCCGAAGCTTAAGTAAGCAAAACAAATACATACAGTACTGTAAAAAACAAATATACATACATGAGGCAGAGCGGAGTTATTGCTCGCAATGACTGTTACGTTTGGAGAGTGACTATCGGCGGCGAAGGAAGCAGCTCGGAATCCACGCAGTGCAGTTGTAATCGCCGTCGTCTGCAACTCGATGGCCTGTATTTTATGCTCCGATTTCGAACCAGTAGTGAATTGGATCAACGAAACGAAGTCGACTGAATTAACAATGAACACGACCGTGATCAACAATACAAACACTGAACACAGCACCAAAACAGAGACTGATCCTTTTCCATTACTAGTCTTCATCATTGAATACAAAGACACTCTCTCTCTCTCTTCGAGACTCGCTCCCTCTGCGCTTTCTCTCTGTGGAATTTATCGGAAAGCGATCTGGGAATAGAAAGGGAAGGCGGGGATTGGCAGAGATGGCCACTCCCTCCCTTTCTAACTCTGAAATTTATGGCGTAAACAAGGCTTTAAGCGTGACGCTGTGAACCCATTGACTTTACGATTCTGTCCCTCCTACTAACTGCAATTACACTATAATATAATCTAATGTTATTGTTGTTTGAAAAACTAATCTTCAAGATATTGGTAAGCAAATTTACGTGTTGTTATTTATTTTTTTCTTTTTTTTTTTAAAAAAATTTTGCACATAAATGTATTTATGATTCTTTTACATGTCATGCTTATCTACTTACGGCAAAGATTCTATTTAACGAACGTCTCCTTCAATTTTTATCAATGCATCTCGTATTAATAATAAGTTTAAATATGAAAGGCTTTGTTTAGATTCATGATAGTGGATTTCATTAATATCAAAAGATTTAAAGGCAAAATGTATTGGAGATGAACTGGTCTTGATTCATGTTGAGTTAATGTTATTACATTCTGGCACTTAAACTTTACTCATATTCTAAAACGACCCTATCAATTTTATGCCATAACTTTTCTTTTTTAGATAGACCAAATCGTTAGTTTACCCAATCTCTCCTATTCATGGGTAAAGCTAGGATTATGTCCTAGTGGGGACAAAAAAATAAATGAAATTTAATCAATGGGTATAAAAAATTCTCCCCCACTTCTAGTAATAAGGATTAAATTGCTCGTAAATTTTGCACAATTTTTTTTTAAAGTTTAGCTATGAGAAATATATTAAGATCCGTAACATAATTGTTATACAAAGACTGAAACCTAAATCAATTCAACATATAACAAAATATGAACAAACAAGAACAATAATTTTTTTAATAGTACATTTCATCTCAGTCATATATTAAAGAGAAACACAATGATATTGGTTAAAATCTTAAGAATTGTCTAAAATGAATCAATTCTATGCTAAATTTCTAAGCAATTTCTTTTTAACTTGTTGAGAAATTGATATTTGTAGAAAGGTTACATTGTTTCAAATCTCAATAATATCTATAATTAATCAATTCTATTATAAAATTTGTAATTTTTTTTTATTTTTAAATCTTGTTGAGAAATTGATATATTTGTAAGGGTATAAATGCTTTTGGGTTAGCATAACTTATCATTTGCATTTATTCATATGTTATTATATAATAATTTTAAAAAATAAGAGAAAGTATATTAAATAAGAGAGATATTATATGTGTTTAATGTATATTGGGCTTGTTTGGTTGTCATATTAAAATTAGATGGATTAGATAAAATAATACAGTCTAATACAATACAGATGAATTAAAAACAATGTTAAATATAATATTAGAATACTATGTAAGTTTATCTAGTGTTTGACAACACACAATATAAACTTTGGATAGTAATTATTTAATCTAATAAGTTGTTTGGTTAGAGAATTATTTTATCGTATTAATGTTGAATTAACAAAAATACTTTTAATCAGTGTTTGTTATATTGATGACAACTTGAATTTATCACTTGGAGGGTTATAATAGTAAATGTGTAGAATAATACGTTTGAGCTATATTATAATACCACATCTTTTGGTGGTATTAAAGAACCTCCATAATACAGGTATATCGTATAAAAATATACGATAAATATATATTTTTGAAATTAATACCGTATCAAATTTGCTTACCAAATAACATATTAGGCCTAATTAAATAAAAAATAGTACAATCTAATATTTAATTCCCTCATAATACGTCTACCAAACGAACTCATAGTGAATTAATGAATCAAACATCTGTTTTACTTAGTTTCATAACAAAAACACTTGTTTTAGTAGATTACGGGAACAAGTGGACCATTATTGAATGCCCTCCATACAGAAGGCCACATAATTGGCTATTTATGATATTGTAACCCTTTATCAAATTAGAAAGATGAACCAGAATTTCCAAAATAAAAAATAAAAAACAAATTCCTAATTGGACTAGTACACAAAATCAATCAAAATTTTCTTCAAAAAATATGCTAAAAAAAAAAAGACATTCGTTGACACCATCTCACTCGAATGTGCATTTGCTGATTATCGAAATAGCTCGTTAGAGTAAAACTCAAGATAGTATAGAGTGAGTGTGTTGCATCAAATTGACACCAACTCATCTAATGGCCACAATGTAATTCGGTGATTTGATCTCTTTTTTTGGTCAATCGCTATTATAAGGAGGTGGACGACGAGATTCAAACCTATTACCTTAAAGTTCAACAATGAAATAATGGTCGTTAGACCAACCTCTAACTTTCGGTGAGCCGATCTCTGCAAGTCTATTTTAAGTCTAACAATGCAAATGAAAAATTTTCACCTTTCATTCATAAGAAAGGTAAACAACACGTATTAATGGAAGATGAAATTTCCCAATATTGTACACTACACCTTATAAAAGCATCATCTAGCAAAAATTCAATTACATAACAATGCTACATCAATGGTAGCCTCACATTAAGCCTCCTTAGCCATACTGAATGAAGCACCATCTGCATAAAATCATAGGGCCGGGCCGGCCGATATAGCATAAAATGTCGTTGCACCTGCAAAATCAGTTTCTGCTTTTTCAAGTACTCATCATTTGAAACCCCTTGCAAGATTTTCTTGATCTCCGGTATCCTCGCCACCGGAATATGAATTGAAAACTTATTCCAATCAAGAACATCACTAAATGGCAGCACATAGCCATCGGAAACAATCACCGGGACACAACCTGCGTATATAGATTCAACAACTCTAGGACTAGCTACTTCATACCCACTAGGGCATAGGCAGAACTTTGTTTTACCCATTAATTCAAAGTAATTTTCGTTCTTTGGGAGGTACTCGTGGATTCGGACTTCATCGTCTTTATCGTACCAGTGTTGGAATAATATTTTTCTTACGTAGCCGTGATTGCCACCGGCAAAAAATGCTAGGTTAGAACGATGTTTAGGGGCTTGGCCGAGACGAGGTGGCCCGAGTCCCTTGCCAGGGATTTTGATTTCGGGCAAGGAGACATCTCTAGCCGGTTGGAAACCCTCAGAAGCGTTGGCATTGCAAAGAACTCTGATGAGGTTCTTGAATAACTTAGGGTTGGCAGTGGAAACATCTGGTCCCTGAAATGTCACATGGAAGAGGGATTTAGAAAAATAAAAAGGAATTATGCATTTATGCCTATAGCACTAAAACCTTCATATTAATCAGGAATAATTACACTTTGACCCATTCAATTATGCTTTTTATCTCATTGTCACTCAATTGTCCTGTTTCTTGATTGCATTACTAAATTATGGTTGTTTGATCGCAAATTGTCTCATACCTGTACCCAAATTTGAGTAAAAAATGGATAAAAAATTTAAATTGGTATAAACCCCTTGAATGAATAAACCTATTTTTATAGTCAAATCTTTTAAAAAATGCTCGACTTATCAAAAACTCTTTTCTCTTATTATTTTTCTCCAAAAGTCTGGTTCATCCCAATTCCCATGAGACCTGCAAGCGACCACCACCACACAGCCCACTTCAATGCAAAAACACCGAAAGACCAGTGAAGGGGAAGACGACGACACCACTGTTTGCAAGTTGTTTGTTTGGTTTGATGACTCCGACTCCAATCACCGATGACCAGCAAAAGAAGAGTGAATCATTTGAGGATATTTGACCGTTATGTTTTGAGTATTGTATTTAGAACGCCTTTGATTTGAATTTACAAAAAAAATTTCTTCATTGGATACGATTTATGAGCTTGGAAATTTTTTTTGTACATTTTTAACCAAATCTAAATTTAAATACAAAAAATGGTCGGGGCTGAAGTTGGCCAAAGATAATTAATCACGATCAAAAGACATGAACTTTATAAAAATACATACACAAATAAAGGGAAACAAAAAAGTCGTACCCAGTCATGGCAGGCAACGAAGAAATGATCAGCCCCACTGCTTCTGTTCCAGTAAGGGTACTTGTGCGATATAACACCAATGTAATCGGTAACAACATTCTGGAGGCGGCCACGATGATAATCGAGGTGGGGTCGGTAGAGGTAACGTCGAATGTTGGCGATGCTGACAGGGACGAAGAAGGCCAGGGCTTGGTCAGGGTGGCGAGCCAGGTATGGGTTCTTCCCACTTTCCAGTTCAGCGATGAACTGCCCTTCAATGGAGTAGATGTCCTTCATTGGTCCGGTGTGGAACAGTGGTGGCTCTCCTTCCTTGTATACCCACACTTTGAATCTCTTCTCCATCTCTATGTAACTCCTAATGGAATGCACCAGATGAGGTCTTATCATTATATGTATGGCATAAATCATTTTAGTTATCAAGTTTTTTGTGGAACTGTCTAAATTTGTTGTAGATTTAGTATACATAACTTTTCGAAAGTTGTACATTCTCAAAAACTGCAAACACTCGTCATTTTGTCAATTTTTATTTTGTTTTTTTAAAAATCAACTTATGTGACTTACATTACAGTTTTTCATTAGATGCGTAGATGGTGTGTTTAACTCATACAAAAATTTCTGTCATTGTGTTTACATTTCTTTTAAACTTTTGACGATAACGTAAATTTAGAATGCACGTAATCATTTATGAACTACATACACAAGGTCAATCGGCATGTTTCTTGCAAGACTCAAATTTAAAAACTCGAGATAATAATCAATACTTTTTCATTCAAACTACATTGACAGTGAATGTTGGCTACAAACATTGCAAATTGAAGAGCAATACCACCGATCCTTGTAGCCCAGTGGTGTCACTGGCTACCCTGTATGTGGGTTGTCAATAATCAAGTCTTAGATCAAGGGGTTAAGCTTTACCAAAAACAAGACAAGGCTCGAGTGACTTTTTCTTTTGGGATTCCTGTTGTGTCCTATTTCAGGCTTCCCGTCATCTGTTCATCTACTATAGATGAATTATCCGAAACATAGAGTAATTGATCATTCACTTTAATAGTGATCTATCGATGTGTATGAGATAAAAAACTCAGAATTAGTAGGATGGGTCATTGGAGTAGGATTGGGTAAGATTGGTAACTTTCGATACCACAAACTAATTTGATATTAAGTTTGTCTAAAATCATCTTGTGGGGGTGTAATTTTAACTAGTTTGGGTCATAATTGGATTCATTGACAAAGAAATTTAATCAATGGGTCATGTATATGCTAGCCCCAACTTCAGGATTTTTTTAGACACCAGGACACAAATTCCACTTGATTTGACAAATTTGTCACGCAACCCATGTATCTAACATCAAATCAAAATGAAATTATCATGTATAACTTTCATATTAAAGATTCCAGTCATAAAATAAGTTGCCCAGTCAAAATTAGATTGTTTATGAGTTAAGGCAATTATGTACCAAACACATTAGAAAAGTAATGAGACGTACACCATGTTCCCTAGGTTGAGAGAACGAGGATATAACGATTGTGACAGCTATGCCAGCTAAAAATTCAAACCTAGTACATAGATCCATCCCATGTCTAATAACTAAGAATTGCCACTATTTTTGAGTAAAGAGTAAGGCTACCCGTTTGGTATACTTTCGCAAGTCTTAACTCATCAAACTACCATTGTGTAGAATGAATGGTTCACACAGATCTTTGAGCCATTCGTATTAACCCATGCAGTGAAATAGTCACTTTTTGATTGTCATAAATCAATGCCATCCAAGTTATGGGCAATCTGAATGGCTAAAAGATCTATTTGACTTTCGATTTTTTTTTCTTTTTTTTTTAATGTACTGGTTTGAATTTGAATTCACTTGATTCATTGTTCGGTTCTTCATATGTTCCAGGTGATATGCATGATTGTCATATTAGAATTAGAACCTCGCAATTAGAAATTTTAAACACAAATTAATTTTGATTGGTGAAATGTAAATGATGTAATGTAGAACGAGTAATAACAAATTTCATAAAAAAACACATATTGCTCATATTAAGGGACAATGAAATAGAAAAGGCTAAGTGAACGGGCAACAAGGTCATGCGGCCCAAAGAGCAGAGAATTGAGTAAAAGTAGTGCTGTTTGCGTAGATAAGTTGTCTTTGACTAAACTCGGAGAGATGATTAGACAAATAAGACGTACACCAATAAAGTAATACTAAAAATAGGGACTTTCGTGGGAACTATTGTTGTTGAACTTTGTAACTTGTATTTTTAGATTGTCAACTAATCAAACCTTATATTCTACATCAATTGTACAACTTGTGTCTCTGGGCTTATAAACTTGCATCTATCCTTTCATAAGTTTGGGTTTTTTGGAGTGAATCGTGGACTATGAGTTTATAATGTTGTTTTGTGTATCAGGTGTTAAGTAAGTGAGCAACTTATGTGTTAAAAAGCTAATTAACCTGAGTGACTCATCATTGATTCACAAAACTCATAACAATGAACAGCCCATTAAACTAAGATAAAATTCCAAAAAAAATAAAAAAAACCAACAATCAACAGGTAAATTTCAGAAAAAAAAGGAGAGAGATCATAACTGATGAAAGGCATAAGGGTTTTTGTAAATTGATCCTCTGGGTATGAAACTCTCATTCTTGTGTGAAATGTATCTCTGTATTCGAACCGCTTCTTGAATGGCAGCTCTCGCTCTTGCCAAACCTTCTTCCATTCCCTCAAGATGACTAGTATTATGCACCTATAAGACAGACATGAAATTATACTCAACACCAAACTATAAACCTCATCTCTGTCACTCTAAATAAATAATTCAACATACAAAACATTGCCTATATCCACGTACAAAAAAATATTTTATTATACGAGACTCTCGAGTCTCTTCACTATGAGATTTGGTAAGGATTTGACCAACTCGGACTGTTTCAATAACGTAAAACTGCATAGATATTTTCAACTTGTGTAACATATGTGTTCAAGAATGAGTTACATTGTTCTTACTGCCGAGAGAGAGAGAGAGAGAGAGAGAGTGGAATACCTGTTGGTGAGAGGAAAGTGGAGGACGCAGAGAGGAGGAGAAGGAGAAGAAACGGAACTGGGTATTAAGGCAAGAGAAGAAGAGAAGGAGAAAGAGAGACGGGTATAACCACAATGAGGTGGGACTACTGATGCTGTCCATCACTGATCACTACTCGTTTTCTTCACTTCACATCTCCTGTTCTTTTCTAGGTTTCTTTTTTCTGATAGATCATGAGGCGACCCTGTGACGCTTTAGATTCTGTTTTTCTTCCTTCTTTTTTGTTTTGTTTCCCCAGTGGTTTCAATAAGTATTTGAGGTTGAATAAATAACTGAGACCCCTTGTTCTGGTATAATTCAAATACTCTTGATCTCTCTATCTGTCTGTTTGGACAGACACAAGTTTATATGGGTTCGTTTTGTTGACGTATTAAAAATACATTCATCGAATAAAATAATTCAATCTAATATAATATCGATGGATAAAATATAATATTAATAAGATATTAGAATAATATGTTAGTGTTTGACAATACACAACATAAATGTTAAATGATAGTTATTTAATTAAATCAGTTGTTTGATTATGAAACTATTTCCTCGTATTAATGTTAAATAATACTCTCAATTAGGGGTTCAAAGTATTTGTTACGTTAATTACAACTTAGATTTTATTATTTAGGAGGGTATAATATAAATGTATATAATAATACATTTTAGTTGGATTATAATATCATATCTCCTGGTATTATTAAAATACCTTCATAATACAAGTCTATGGTACGAAAAATATACGAAAGTATACATTTTTTATATTAATACGAAATCAAATTTATCTACCAAACAATGTATTAAACTAGATTAACTAAATAATGTATATAATAAAATAGCTAGATTGATTGTCTTGAACTTTTTGTGGCTCATATTATTTTGATTCAATAATTTTAATTGAACTCTCTCTCTCTCTCTCTCTCTCTCTCTCTCACATACTATTGTCTTTTTTCTTTTTTTCCCCGTGTTATTATTTATTCCATAGAATAGATAAAAATACATGTTATGCAATTAGTTATTCCATGAAACTAATTTTAAGTTTTTATATATTTGATGACATGTATATTGTCTCTTAATTACTTCTTAATATGTAAATGACACTTAATATAAATAAAATATAGCATATTGACTATAAATATCACATGAAACGAACCTTAAATTGTAAACTAATATATAATTTTATCAAAAAATTGACATTTAATTTTGTTTGATTTATATTCAACTTTGTCCAATTAATATATGTTAGAAAAATGAGATGCGAAAAATAAAGTTAATGGTAGGGTGTTGTTGAATTTTTAATATAGGAGTTGAACACACTACTCAGGTAGTGGACTAGGTTGGTTAGTGTGTTTGATAGATTTTAGAAATTAGTATCTCCTCCTTGTTTGTCCCACCCTTGCGCATGTGAAAGTTTCAAGATCTCATTTTTAACTCAAAGGCAAGATAACACTAACATATATAGATATATACTCAAATACTTTTAGATATTTAATCGATGTGAGATTGAGTTCTCATATAAAACACTCTTTTTGTTTAAAATACTTTAACAATATCAATTGAGCTTTCTCTCTCTATCTACTCTCTCTCTCTTTCTCTCACACATACTATTATCTTTTTTTGTTTTCGTTTTTGTTTTTCCTGTGTTGTTTTTGTTATTATTTATTCCATAAAACAGATAAAACTAAATGTTATACAATTAGATATTCCATGAAACTAATTTAAAGTTTTTATATATTTAGCGACATATATTTTGTCACTTTCTTCTTAATTTATAAATAACACTTAATGTAAATAAAAAATAGCACATTGACTTTTAATATCAAATAATATTTAACACGAAATGAACATTAGATTATAAATTAATATATAATTTTATCAAAAATTGACATTTAATTTTGTTCAATTTATATTCAATTTTATCGAATTAATATTGAAACTACTTTAACCAATTTTTTGGAGTACTAAATTTTATAAATTTTTTGGGTACTAAATCAAATTTTATTAAAATTTTAATTTTTTTTATATTAAATTTGGAGAAAGATAATTGTAAAAATAATAAAATTTTATGGAATAAAATTATCAATTTTCATTAGCAATATTGACGAAAGGAGACACAGGGAGTCTCCGTGCAATAAATTCAAACCTCAGAGGGTCTCCGTATTATTTATAAATGTTAAGAGATGTTCGTGTAATATAGCCAAAACTCAGGAGATGTTTGTGATTTTTACCCTTTTTTTAATTAAATATTAATTTATTATTATTTTATATTAAAATTTTGAATTATTGTATTTCTAATAAAAACAATTAGAGAGTTTGTTGATAATCAAAAAAGAGATGTGTGTAGATATATTTTTGTATATATTTATATGTGGAGGATTGAACATTTGTGATTAAATTTATAATTATATTGTGTCATTTGAGATTGAACAGTGATAGTTGTGATAAATTCATGAGTTTTTATAAATGAGCAACATTTGATTGATATTATTTATTACTTAAATATTGTAAATTTTAATTGTGTTCTTTTATTATTATTTTTTTTGCTTCAAGTATTTATTGCATGAGGATAAGGTCGATTGGAAATATGGTGATTGAGTTTATAATTATATTATGTTATTAGCTTGAGTGATAATAGAGATGATAAATTCGTAAGTTTTATGAATGAGCAAGATTTTATTTATTGCTTAAAGATTGTAAATTTCAATATTTTTTGTTAATATTTTTTTTTCTAGAGACATTTGTATATAGGTGTTGTTTTGGAGAGTTTTTACATATTTTTATGACAGTTCCATTAATATGAAGGATATGATCGACGATATATTTCGAGTCATTTTAAAAGAAGAATTGATATAAATATTTTTAGACCATTATTTTTAAATTTGGGCAATTGTTTAAATTTTTTTGTTTGTTGTATAGTGCATTTAGGTATGAGCAATGATTAGTAGTACAATATAATATTTAATCTATTTATAATACGTTTACCAAACAAGGCTTATGGGGATGGATTAAGGGTTCTTTCACTTTCCATTGTTGTCAATTTATATTAAATTTAATGGTTTATTCTTAGATCAATAAAATAGGATATGACCAAAAAATTTAGACCAAAAATAGGAGTCCAAGTGATGGGCGAGTGACATTGTGAATAAAATTTCAAATTGTATAAAATTACAGTCAAATCAGTTGTCACGCCATTTAATCTTTTATAGTGGATCCCTTTTTTATTAATGCAATACTTGCCAAAATTTTTACCAAATTATCTATACCAAAATAATGTGGGTGATCAAACTAATAAGTCGTGTCAACTTTAATAATCATTCGATGTTTATCAATATGCTACATCATTTACTATCCCATATTTTATAAAAGTTTTACTAATCAGAACATTATTCCTCATTCTTAGATAGCGACGAAGAAAGTGTTGGGTTTCCCTCCTTTGTGGGACTCATCAATTTGCTAATTTTTTGGTGGCTTACCCGTGTAGGACTCTTATCCAAGACTTGGTTTGGAGTCTTCTAGTTAAAAAGGAATTTGGCAGCCATCAAAGACTATAAGTTTTGTCCTTTTCTTTGGTTCATCTATTCTCTGTTAGTTTGGCAAGAAGACATATTTTTCGGCAGTCTTTGGTTCAACAAAAATTCAGCCTTCTTCTTCTCCTTTTTTGGTGCCAGAAAAATCTGCAAATTTGTTCTTCAAGTGGGTAATATTTCTTCACTTGATATTTGAGTTTCTTGCGGTTTGTTCTTGGAGATTTGGTTCACTTATTTTGTGAGGTATTTTCCTCTTGTGATTTACACCTTGGTGTGTTTGTAAGGCTTATGCCTTTTGGCCACTTTGTAATCTGATTTGGTGATAATGGAAGAAACTGACCTACCGGTCGTCGTGGATGTACCTCAAGTTATTTGAGGGAACCACGTAAATCTTGTGTGCTTATTTATTTTATGTTATTTTATTTATATTGCTTCCATTGATTTACACTTGTGGGAAAACCTATTTTCCCAACATCTGGTATCAGAGCAATTGGTTAATTCGGTTCCGATTCGTTATATTTCTCTGTGTGTATTATGGACGGCAATGTTGGACGTATGGTTAGTTTCAATGGCACAAATTGGGTGACTTGGAAAACTAAAATAGAAGATCTTTTATTTTGTAAAGATTTGAATGGACCCATAGAGGGTGATAGTGGCAAACCGGAAGGGATGAAAGATGACGAGTGGAAAAAGCTAGACCGGAAAGCTGTCGGTTTTATTCGGCAATGGATTGATGATAGTGTCTTTCATCATGTCTCTACAGAAAAATCTGCACATGGTCTTTGGACCAAATTGGAGAGTTTGTATGATAGAAAGACGGCAGTGAATAAAGCCTTTTTATTTCGAAAGCTTGTGAACTCTAAATATAAGGAGGGTACTTCTATTGCAGAGCATTTGAATGAGATTAAGAGCATTGTGAATCAGTTGGCCGCCATGAAAATTACTTTTGATGATGAGTTGCAAGCTTTGTTACTTCTTAGTTCACTTCCCGAAAGCTGGGAAACTTTGGTGGTCACAGTTAGTAACTCCGCACCTGATGGAGTGGTAACAATGAGTCAAGTTACCAGCAGTTTGTTGAATGAAGAAACAAGAAGAAAATCATCAGGTTCTTCTTACTCCGAGGCACTTGTAATGGAAAACCGGGGGAGAGGCAGGAGTAAGAGTAGGGTTCCGCACAACCGTGATAAATCTATAGATCGTTCAAGCTCGATGTCAAAAAAAGATGTTGAATGCTATTACTGTCACAAGAAAGGGCACATGAAGCGGGAATGTAGAAAACTCAAGTTCAAGGAGCAGAACAAAGAGAAAAATTCAGAGAAAAAGCAAATTGATACAGCTGTAGTTACCGATGATGAACTCATGATTATCCGTGATGATGCTAGCGTTAATTTGATTGGCCAAGAGACGGATTGGGTAATTGATTCTGGAGCTTCATTTCATGTTACTTCGCGGGCTGATTTCTTTACTTCTTACTCACAAGGTGATTTTGGGAATGTCCGTATGGGAAATGAAGATGTGTCAAAAATTGTCGGCATGGGTGACATTTGCTTGGAAACAAATATTGGATGCAAATTGCTGCTTAGAGATGTGAGGCATGTACCAGATATTCGACTCAATTTAATCTCTGCTGGAAAGTTAGATGATGAAGGCTACATCAACAATTTCAGTAATGGAAAATGGAAGCTCTCCAAAGGTTCTCTAGTGGTAGCAAAAGGAAAGAAGACTTGTTCTCTTTACACTATGCAAGCAAAAATCTGCAAGGGTGTTGTGAATACCTTAGAGAATGACTCATCCACTGATTTATGGCATAGAAGGCTTGGACATATGAGTGAAAAAGGATTGCAAGTTTTGTCCAAGAAAGAGCTTCTAGTGGGGATAAAAGGTACGCCTTTGAAAACTTGTGTTCATTGTTTCCATGGTAAACAAAACAGAATATCATTCCGTAGAAACATTGCATCTAGAAAATCTCATGTTTTAGATTTGGTACATTCTGATGTATGTGGTCCTTTGAAAGTTAGGACACTTGGTGGTGCTCTATACTTTGTCACTTTTATTGATGATCACTCTAGAAAAGTTTGGGCTTATACACTGAAAACTAAAGATCAAGTTCTAGATGTGTTTAAGATTTTTCAGGCCAAGGTTGAAAGAGAAACAGGTAGACAGTTGAAATGTGTTCGCTCGGATAATGGTGGTGAATATATTGGACCATTTGATCAGTATTGCACAAATCATGGTATCAGGCATGAAAAGACAGTTAAAAAGACACCTCAACAGAACGGGGTTGCAGAGAGAATGAATCGCACCATTCTTGAGAGAGTCAGATGTTTGCTCTCACATTCTAAATTGCCAAGATCCTTTTGGGGTGAGGCAATGAGGACCGCAGTTGATCTTATCAATTTGTCTCCTTCAGTTCCGTTGAATGGTGATGTGCCAGAGAAAGTTTGGACAGGGAAGGAAGTCTCCTATGATCACTTGAGGGTATTCGGCTGCAGAGCTTTTGTTCATATTCCAAAAGATGAAAGGTCCAAGCTTGATCCAAAAGCAAAGCAATGCATATTTCTTGGCTATGGGCATGAAGAATTTGGATACAGGTTGTATGATACAGTTGACAAGAAAGTTGTCAGAAGCCGAGATGTTGTTTTCTTGGAAGATCAGACTATTGAAGACATCGACAAGCTTGAGTCAGCTGAGTCTAGTACTGATGATCTTGTTGATTTAGATCCTCTCAATCCCTCTGCTGTTCATGATATTGATGAGGAAGTGCAAACACCTCATGATGATGCAGCAGAAGATGATGTTGAGCCAGAGATTGAGGGGGAGCAACCACCCCAAGAGCCACTACCACAGACACCGTTAAGGAGATCTACTAGAGAAAAACAGTCATCCAGAAAATATTCTTCAAATGAGTATGTGATGATATCAGATCAGGGGGAGCCAGGGACTTATCAAGAAGTCTTGAAGCATGAGAACAAAACTGAATGGTTCAAGGCAATGAAAGAGGAAATGAAGTCTTTGCATGAGAATCACACCTATGATTTGGTGAAGCCGCCTAAAGGGAAGAAAATTTTGAAAAATAAATGGGTCTTCAGACGAAAGAATGATGGGAACAGTTCTCAACCGAGATTCAAGGCACGACTTGTCGTGAAAGGTTTTGATCAGAGAAAGGGAGTTGATTTTGATGAGATCTTCTCACCAGTTGTGAAGATGTCCTCCATTCGAACTGTGCTTGGTATAGCTGCGAGTATGAATTTAGAAGTTGAGCAGCTTGATGTGAAGACCGCATTTTTGCATGGTGACTTAGAAGAGGAAATTTATATGGAGCAACCTGAGGGCTTCAAAGATAAGGGTAATGATCAGTTAGTTTGCAAATTGAAGAAGAGCTTGTATGGATTGAAGCAAGCACCGAGGCAGTGGTACAGAAAATTCGATGCTTTCATGAGTGAGAATGGGTATTCAAGAACCACTTCAGACCATTGTGTGTTTGTGAAGAAATATAAAGATGGTAATTTTATTATTCTCTTGCTTTACGTTGATGATATGCTTATTGTGGGCCAAGACACGAGTAAGATTAGCAAGTTGAAGTCAGAGTTGAGTAAGTCCTTTGCCATGAAGGATTTGGGTCCAGCAAAGCAAATTCTTGGGATGAGAATTGTTCGTGACAGATCACATGGGCTGATTTGGTTATCTCAAGAGAATTATATTAAAAAGGTTCTTGAGAGGTTCAATATGGACAAAGCAAAGCCTGTTAATTGTCCACTTGCAGGCCACTTCAAACTAAGCTCAAGTCAGTGTCCTACAAGTGATGAAAAGAAAAATGAGATGCAGAAAATTCCCTATGCTTCAGCAGTTGGTTCTTTGATGTACGCCATGGTTTGTACTCGACCGGATATTGCTCACGCAGTTGGGGTTGTCAGTCGATTTTTGTCTAATCCAGGGAAAGAACACTGGGCAGCAGTGAAATGGATTATGAGGTATCTTCAGGGCACTTCAAAGATGAGTTTGTGTTTTGGTAAAGGCGAGCCTATTCTTGATGGGTTCACAGATTCTGATATGGCTGGTGATGTTGATAGTCGAAAATCTACTTCTGGTTATTTGATTACTTTTGCAGGGGGAGCAGTGGCATGGCAATCAAGATTACAGAAATGTGTTGCTCTCTCCACCACAGAAGCTGAGTTCATCGCCATCACTGAAGCTTGCAAAGAATTATTGTGGTTGAAGGAATTCTTACAAGAGTTGGGTTTGAAACAAGAAAGGTATGTCCTTCATTGTGATAGTCAGAGTGCAATCCACTTGAGCAAGAATTCTTCATTTCATTCGAGATCGAAACATATTGATGTTAGATATCATTGGATTCGTGATGTCTTGAATGATAAGTTGTTACAACTTGAAAAAATTCACACTGATGATAACACTTCGGATATGTTAACTAAGGCATTGACTAAGGACAAGCATGAGAAGTGTCGACTTTTGGCGGGAATGGTCGAATCCTCCACATAAGTCGGGAGGGGGAGAATTGTTGGGTTTCCCTCCTTTGTGGGACTCATCAATTTGCTAATTTTTTGGTGGCTTACCCGTGTAGGACTCTTATCCAAGACTTGGTTTGGAGTCTTCTAGTTAAAAAGGAATTTGGCAGCCATCAAAGACTATAAGTTTTGTCCTTTTCTTTGGTTCATCTATTCTCTGTTGGTTTGGCAAGAAGACATATTTTTCGGCAGTCTTTGGTTCAACAAAAATTCAGCCTTCTTCTTCTCCTTTTTTGGTGCCAGAAAAATCTGCAAATTTGTTCTTCAAGTGGGTAATATTTCTTCACTTGATATTTGAGTTTCTTGCGGTTTGTTCTTGGAGATTTGGTTCACTTATTTTGTGAGGTATTTTCCTCTTGTGATTTACACCTTGGTGTGTTTGTAAGGCTTATGCCTTTTGGCCACTTTGTAATCTGATTTGGTGATAGTGGAAGAAACTGACCTACCGGTCGTCGTGGATGTACGTCAAGTTATTTGAGGGAACCACGTAAATCTTGTGTGCTTATTTATTTTCTGTTATTTTATTTATATTGCTTCCATTGATTTACACTTGTGGGAAAACCTATTTTCCCAACAGAAAGAATTGACCTAACAACGTAAACTCTGGTTGATGTATACTAGTGAACGACTCTCTTCCCCACCGTGAGAAGAAAAGCTATTCCCACTAATGGAGTAAAGTTAGCTGCAAATTTAGTAATGAATGATTGAACTTGATCGAAGTTAACAAAATTTGAAATATCAAAGACACAAATTTGTCCCAGATTGTGCATGTCCAAGGTCCACTCCCATGCTGATTGTTCCAAAGAATCATGAGAAAGGGTCCCTTGGTTTGGAAGTTACAGAAAAACCCGTTGTACAATTAGTTCAACTATTAGCATCTATCTTGACATTGTTCTTGGTTATGACCATTTACATCAGCATCCGGAAAAGCACCCACATCACTACAGTAAACCATTGCCGAGGACGACGTAGCACCCTACCTCATTACAACGATGATGGGATTTGATCATCACTATGACGCTTGGTTCATAATGACTGCACAGGCTAGACCAAAGACACCGGCAGTGAAAAATATAATGGGTTTATAAAATGATTTTTTGAGTAATAGAGTGGAGGGAGGGAACAATGAGTGAGTGCGCACTGGGCACACCGTGCGTCAATTTGAAGGCTTCCAAAAGTCTTGCAAGTACAAGACTTCCAAGTCTTGCAAGACTTGGAAGTCTTCCCATAACAACTTACAAGACTTCAGGAATTTAAATCTTCCATTCCATCCCTTGAAAACAAATCCAGGAAATAGATACAGGGAATGTAATAATTGTAGTCATTTTTGGGGTGACTTAACTATGTTCAATGAAACTTCAAACTCTTACTAAAATTTAAATTAAAAAAAAAAAGAGTAAAAGACATAATTTAGTATCGAGCATCTTTAGTTTTACTTTTTTTTTTGTACTCAAATTTAAATTTAGATAAAAAATAGTTTAAAATAATGCTTCACTGCTAAATTCATACTTATATCAAATGAAAATTTTTTTTTTAACCCAAATCAAGGGGGAGTCAAATTTATTTTCAATTTTTTAATGGTAAGATTCCACCATTATTTAAAGATCTAATGATAATACCTCCTTTTAAATTCGTGTTTATTCTCATTTAAATTTGAGAATTTTTTCCTTTAAATTTGAGTTTCTCCATTATATATGTCTATACAAAATCAAATTTTTTTACCTTTTTTTCCCCTCAAATTTGTGTAAGGATTTGGATTTCCGCTGAAGATGGTCGGAGAAACTTAAATTTAAAAGAAGAGAAACTCAAATTTAAATAAGAACAAACTCAAATTTAAAAGAGAGTAAAATATGATTATTAAGTCTTTAAAAGATAGTAAAATCTCACCAAAAAAAATTTAAATATGGATTTGAATTTCCTTTAAGTTGAATAAAAAAATGAGTCTTTTTTGATTTGAGTGAAAAAAAATGAGTCTATCTTGTTCTTGCTGGTGTTGGTGTATCATTGTATAAAATTTTTATGAATAATCCAAAAAAAAGGTACAGATTAGAAGGGAAGTAGTTAGAAGGATTAATTGCACTAAAACTCTCTAAAGTATGAAAAATTTATCTCATTTTGGTCTCAATGTTTCAATTGTATCATTTTGGTTTTTGAAATATTGAATATGTTTATATATGGTCTTTCAAGCAATCAACATTTAGATTGCTAACAATTTTTTATCATAAACTTGTCACGTAATATATAAATATTGATAAAAAAAATAATAATTTTGATAGTTCTTAAACAAAATTTGGGTAGCTCTTGACAAAAAATGTGTAATATGGATAACTTTTGACCAAAATTTAGATAGCCCGTGATCAAAATTGTGTAATTTAGGTAGCTATTTAATAAAAATTTGAATATAAATTTGGTCAAGAGTTATTCAAATTATTTTTTTTATCCCTATTTAAGTACAAGAAGATAATGATTATTTCTATTCCAGATAACATCGTGAGGGCAAAAGACAAAAGCTCATGTGATAACTTTATAATAAAAAGTCGTTAGTAATTTGGATTGTTTGAGGGACCATATAGAAACAGTAGTCATTACCCATGCTTGAAGGCACTCTTAACACAAAAAATTCGCCAAACAAATGGGATATCCAAGAATGTCTTAAATAAAAGAAATTCAACGGTTAAAATGAAGAAGAATCATATTACATTAATACAATCCGAGAGTCCCTATGAACTTAAACTAACGTCATTACAAAATTATCATGTCATATATTTCTTTATGATTGCTCTTCTTTTCATCAAATGAGTATTTATTTTTTTAACCTCTAGCTAAATTTAATGAATAAACTGTCTAATTTTAATAAGAAATATCATTAACAACACACAATTAAATGATTGAATCAATCAAACGAATTAACGACATTGAACTACAAATCAAATTTTTAAAAAATAGAAAAAAAATTCCAATTGAACTAACATTGCCCAACAGATCTACTTTTAACTGCGAGGACAATTAATTTAAATTCTTTGTCGTTGTGACTTCTCGAATTGTATGAAAATATTATCACGTTGTAATTAAACCAAATTAACAAAATCAAAATTTCACCACTTCAAAAAAAATGATTGAACTGAATTTTTGCCGTTTCGGTGTCTATTTTACACTATTCAAGTATTCAAAAAAAAATATAAACATAAGCAAGAAAAAAGTGATGGGTTTCACTTATTATTATTTTTATTGGTAATTAGTTTGCCTTTGAATTTTTCAATTTTTTTGGTATAATTGGTATCAGTTATTATTTTTTTTATTGGTGACTAACTTGACTTTGATTTTTGTGTGTGTGTGTGTGTGTTTTTAGTGCAATTGGTATCACTTATTTTTTTTTATTGATGATTAATTTGGCTTTGAATTTTTTTAAGTAAAGAAGTCCAATTAGGATTTTCAATACAAACAATGTTAAGAAAGAAAGAGTATGAGAGATGGGAGAGTCTGTGTTTAAAATGTTTGAGAAAGAGAATGAGTTGTATACGTATAAGAGTTTGGTGTATGAGATAGAGAGGAAGAGATAGTTATATGAGATGAGAGTGTTAGAGTTGTAAAAGGAATGAAAGTTTAATTAGGATTGTTAGATCAATAATCTTCAAATGATCTGAGCCACAAAAAATTAAAGACAAACTATTTAGTTACTTTATTATACTAGCAATGCACATAGAAAATTTTAAATAATATTTTTTTATAGAAAACTTGAATTATATGAGTAATTAAATTAAAGAATAAATTAAGTGAAATAATTAATTCATATTTTAATTATTACTAAATTTAATTATTCATTTATTCTATAAGTCTTTGAATAACTAATCTATCCTTTATTTAAGTATCTCTCAAATCCCTTTAGTCATTTGTCTATTTAATTATATTATAGAATTATTTATTTTTCTTTTGTTAAATAGATTGATTAGATCACCTATAATATTATTATATTATTTCATACTAAAAAATAAAATATAATATATATTTGATCGTGTAATTCAAATTTGGTAATTACATATGTATAATAATTTAACATATATAGGACTTTGCTTCTTTATATACATATAGAAAATTTTATGCAATTATAATAATAATAAATGAGTTCAAAAGAATTTAGAAGTCTTTATAAAATAGTACAAAATAAGTTAAAAGTCAAATAGGACTAAAAAATAAAAATTAAACGAAAGTATATAAGTGGGTATAATTGACTTTAATATAATAATTAGGGATAAAATAGGATTAGATCACTTATAATATTATTATATTATTTTCATACTAAAAAATAAAATATAATATATATTTAACTGTGTAATTCAAATTGTTAATTACACATGTATTATAATTTAACATATATAAGACTTTACTTCTTTATATACATATAGAAAATTTTATGTAACTATAATACTAATAAATGAGTTCAAAAGAATTTATAAGTCTTTACAAAAGAGTACAAAACAAGTTAAAAGTCAAATAAGACAAAAAAATAAAAATTACATATAATAATTAGGGATAAAATAGAAAATCAAAAAATTTTCACAAATGCTGACATTTATATAGATATTTAATACTTCAGAAATTAAAATGATATAATTTGAATATTCAGAATCAGACAAATTTTACATTTTAAAGAACTTCGACACAATTAACCCTAGTTTAAAAGAAAAATAAAAGAAAAATTTGGAGGCCGGTCTCCCAATATGAACTTATTTGGACTTAAGTCCGTCAAAGAAACTTATTTGTTATGAAGTCTTTTTTTTGTCAATTTTACCATACTATCAATTCCCTTTAGAAATGAAATAAAACTAAAAATTAAAAACTCATAAATCTCAGAAGTTTGACTAACATTAAAATCTTTTTTCTCTCATATTTATCTATATTCATATATAAATTAAGAGTTTGACTAATATCAAAATTTTTTATCTTTTATATATATATATATATATTTTTTTCTGGAGGGAAGGGGGAAGGGGAAGGGGAAGGGGAAGGGAAAGGGGAAGAGGGATGGGGACTTGAACAGTTGATCTCAAGAAGGCAAAGTTTTTATAAGACAAGGAGTATCATTGGACCAGTAACATTAAAAATAAAAAATAGTAACATTCAAATACAAAAAAAAAAGTGATCATTTGGACACAAAAAATAATACATTTAAACACAAAAAATAGTAACATTTAAACATAAAAATAATTAAAACATTCAATATTAATATTTTTAAAAAATAACAACAGTAACATGTTCAACAAAAATAGTAACATGTTTAACAAAAAATATAACATACTTAACAATAATTATTTCTCTCAAATTTAAAGGCAAAAAATAGTATCATTCAAATACAAAAAATAATAATATTCAAAAAAAAATAATAACATTGAATATTAATATTTAGAAAAATAATAGCAGTAATATGCTCAACAAAAATGGTAACATGTTCAAAAATAATAATAACATGAACAGTAACATACTCAACAAAGCAGTAACATGAACAATAACATATTAAAAAAAATAATAACATGAATTTGAATTTTACTATTTAAATTCATAGTAACTTTTTTTTATATTTAAATATTATTATTTTTTATTTTTAATGTTACTATATATATATATATATATATATATATATATATATATACCTAACCTATATGTGGATATAGATAGATAAGAAAGAGGAAAATTTTTAATGTTAGTCAAACTCTTAAGCTATATATGGATATAGATAGATATGAGAGAGAAAAGATTAACTTCCTTTCAATGAATGATATTTTTGAGATTAAAAAAAAAAAGTGGACTTAAATCATTATATATAATTCTAAACATGGACTTAGTCCCTTATAAATTTTCTTGCAAAACTTATTTGTAAACAAGTACGTTTATGGAGACTCACTTTCGATTTTCACAAAATAAAAAGCTTTTATGACATCTTTCTTATGTCCCAAAGATTCATTGATTTTTTTCTTTGGACTACAGAAGAAAGGATTATTGATAAAATGCGCTGGGGTTACAGTAGATTTCAGCGTAAACAATACCACCGATCGCCGATCGTTGATTGGTTTTGGCTTGATCTTGAAGCTGCTTTCCAGATTACAGCTCGTGCCCGGGGCCAGTCCTTGCTCCAGTTTTTGGTCTCTACAATTGGAATATCAAATTTATTGGAGTTAATTACGTACTTTCCAATACCAAAACGAGAGAGAGAGAGAGGTAACATTATGTTGTCATTACTCTGTGTAAAGATCATCCAAAGCTTTACTAAGCAAAACAAATACATACGGTAGTGTAAAACACATATATGCATACATGAGGCAGAGTGGAGGCATTGCTCGCAATGAGCGTTACGTTTGGAGAATGAGGATCGGCAATGAAGGAAGCAGCTTTGGAATCCACGGAGTGCGGTTGAAACCGCCGTCGTCTGCAACTCGACGGCTGGTCCTTTGTGCTTCGATTTTGTACCAGCGTTCAATTAGATCAACGAAACAAAGCCGCTTGAATCTCTACGCTTTCTCTCTCTGGAATTTATAGGTGTAGAAAAAACAAACTCAAAGCAACAGTTTTATAAAACTCTAGAGAATATTCTTATTAAAACTGAATATAACCTTGGCTTATATAAAGCCGTTACACTGAAGCAGAGTTAAACAGGTGCAGCCCACGATTTACAATCCTAAGATCGTTGTAGATACCTAAAGAAAGGGTCAATACCCTAACTGAATGTAAATAACAGATTTCCTAATAAATAAAAGTTATTGACTCAGCAAGAATAAAGCAGATTCTAACAACTCAAACACTAACAGCACAAAGTCCACTTTCTCAACAATTCCTCCCCTAAACGAACTGCTAACAACATTCAATTTACTTTTGCAGTTGATCGAACTCCAAGCAACTCACGAAGTTTTTCAAAGGTCTCCAACTTCAACGGTTTGGTCATAATATCTGCAACTTGTTCATTAGTACCACAGTATTTCAGCTCCACAACACCATCTCTTGTGAGATCACGCAAAAAATGAAACCGCACATCAATGTGCTTGTTTCTACCGTGCATAACATAATTCCTTGATAACTTAATCGTAGAACTATTATCACAAAATACTGAAATGCACTTACAATGAGAGTGACCGAGCTAATAAAGAATCCTTTTCATCCAGACACCTTGGCATGCACAGGCAGCAATTGCAATGAACTTAGCTTCGGATGTGGATAATGTTACAACAGGTTGTTTCCTTGAACTCCACGATACAACTCCTTCACACATCAGAAAGACATATCCCGGCGTACTCTTTCTATCATCTAAGTCACCGACATAATCACTGTCGATGTAGGCAAGCAAAACATCCTCAGTTCCCCTCTTATAAAACACCCCAATATTCAAGGTTCCTTTTAAGTACCGAAGCGCCCTTTTTGCAACTAACATGTGTGCCTCTTTAGGTTTATCCATGTATCTACTTACCAGGCATACAACATACATCATGTCTGGTCTGGTAGCCATTAGATACACGAGGCTACCAACTATTTGCTTAAACAAATTAACATCTACATTAGCACCTCCAACTTCTTTTGACAACTTAGTCCCGGGAACAATAGGATTTCTAATCGGATTGCTGCTTCCCATTCCAAACCTGTCAAGTACTTCCCTGACATACTTTTTCTGACACAAGTGAATGCCTTCAGAGATTTGCTGTATCTCAACACCTAGGAAGTATTTCATCTTTCCTAGGTCTATCATGTCGAACTCCAGCTTCATAGAATTTCTGAATTTCTCACACATGCCAACATCATTCCCTGTATATATCAAATCATCAACATAGAGACTTACCACTAAAATTTTACCTCCTTCTTCGGTCTTGATAGACAAAGTAGGCTCATAACTACATCTCACAAACCCTTCCTTGATAAAATGACCCTCTATCTGACTGTACTAGGCCCTAGGTGCTTGCTTAATCCGTATAAAGCCTTTTTAAGCCTGTAAACTTTGTCTTTCTCAACTTCTTGCACATATCCCTGTGGCTGCTCTATAAATACGGTTTCACTGAACTCACCATGCAAAAATGCACTCTTCACGTCCAACTGAAACACCGTCTGACCTTTTTGTGCAGTCATGGCCAAAACCATACATGTAGTATCCCATCGTGCCACCGGAGCAAACACTTCATTATAGTATATTCCATGCTTTTGTGCGTAGCCTTTTGTGACCAAGCGAGCTTTACGTTTGTCAATCTCCCCACTTTCATTAAGATTGGTCTTATACACCCACTTGACATCGATTTTTTTTGCTCCAACAAGTAGATTCATCAATTCCCAGGTTTCATTCTTTATTATGACTTCAATCTCCAAGTTCATTGCATTCCTCCACTTCTCACTCCTTGCAGCCTCTTTGTAACAGGTTGGGGCCTCATGTGATATGTACAACACTAAATTTTACACATCTTCCCCTTCAGACAAGCCTTCCCTACTAGTATAATCTTACATCCATATCGGTGCTCTTCTATTCCTTCCTTCAAGTGAATCTGGTGTGCTTCCTTCTGGTGTACTTGAACTACTTCCTTCAGGTGAATCACTTCCTTCATTTAAGTCGCTGAAGGCAGCTACTTCTTCTTGGTGACCCTCATCTCTATCTTCATCAGTTTCATCAGAATCACTCGGTGAATAGTCACCATCTCCCCAATCAACCTTGACCTTTTCATTATTCCTCCCCCAATTCCAGCCTTCATTTTCTTCGAATACCACATCTCTACTTGTCACATTTTTTTTGACAATGGGATCGTAGAGTCTGTAGGCCTTGGATTCTTCACTAATACCAAGAAGCACACATTTGTAACTCTTGTTGTCCAACTTCAATCTCTTGTTATCTGGTATGTGTACATGGCCGATACACTCAAATACTCTAAAGTACTCCACGTTTGGCTTGATTCCACTCCAGCTTTCTTCAAGTGTCTTGTCTTTCAATGTTGAAGTAGGGCTCCTATTCAACACATGTACTGTACATCGAACTGCTTCTGGCCAAAATGTCTTTGGCATCTCCTTCCCTATAAGTAAGCATCTTACCATATTCATTATGGTTCGATTCTTACGCTCAGTTACCCTGTTCTGTTGAGGGGTGTAAGCTGTTGTAAGTTGTCTCTTAATGTCATGAAACTTACAAAATTCGTTGAACTCCAGTGAAGTGAATTCACCACCTCGGTCAGTTCTTAGACAACATATACAACTCCCCATCTCCTTTTCAACAAGACTTTTAAAACTCTTAAACATTGTAAATGCTTCACACTTTTCACCTTGGAAATAAATCCAAGTTTTTCTACTAAAGTCATCAATGAAGCATAAAATGTACCTCTTGTTGCTATTCGATATCGGTGTAACGGGGCCACAAATATCGGCATGTATCAATTGCAGCCTTCATAATGCTCTACACTGACTTTTTTTTGGCATTGCTTCTCGATGCTATTTTCCCATATTGCAGACAGTACATACAGTGTTTGCAGCTTTGAGTTGAGGCAAGCCTTTCACTAGTTGCTTGTATTATAAGGTTATAAGGCTTTTGTTATTCAGATGACCAAATCTTCGATGCCACAAGTCAGTGATGTTGTCAGCAGCTGCTTGTAAACATGCTGATGACTGAGGTACCACTTTTGCCAACAATACAAACATTTTGTTTGTTGACATTCTTGTTTGCATTATGAGCTCTCTCCTAGGGTGATAGATCTTACACACTCTTTTTTGTATCAGGATAGTCAACTCCTTTTCTTGCAACTGACCGATGCTAAGTAAGTTGTTTTTCAAATCAGGAATATAGAAAATATCGATTATTACCTGAGTTATTCCCCCAACTTCCAGCTTGATGTTTCCTTTTCCCATCACTGGCATCATTGAGTCATCTCCTAGTTTCACTGAGTGCCTAAAATGCTCATCAAAATCAAGAAACCACTGCTTGTTGCCTGACATATGGTTTGAGCATCTAGAATCAAGGAACCATATTCCTTCTCGGCTTGTGGTATGAAGCTCCACATAGGACATTAGCAGCAACTCCTCCCTTGCATCCAACTCAGCATAATTAACCCTATTGTTCAAGCTAGGACATTCATATTGGAAATGCCCCAACTTATGACGTTTGTAACACTCAATCAAAGCTTTGTCTTCCTTGACCTCGTCCTCGACCTTTGTGGTCACCTCTTCCTCTGCCTCTTGCTTCAACTCTATTCTCAGAGGTGATCTTCAGTGTTTGTTCTTCATTGTGCTATCCATTCATTCTCTGCTCGTGCACCAAGAAGCTGCTTTGAAGCTCATCTATTGTCAATTTGTCGAGGTCATTTGACTTCTCAACTGAACAAACAACATAATTGAACCTCCTCGTCATTGACCGCAAAATCTTCTCTATGATTATCACTTGTTCCATCTTCTCCCCATGAGCCTTCATCTGATTCACAATAGTAAGTGTCCGAGCAAAGTACTCATCCACTTTTTCACTTTCCCTCATCTGTAGCACCTCGAACTCTCTCCTTAACGCTTGCAATTGGGCTCTTTTGACCCTTGTAGACCCTTGGTATTTCTGTTTCATGGAGTCCCAAATACTCTTAGTTGTGTCTTTGTTGAGTATTGTCTCCATTATAGTCCAGTCAATAACCTGAAACAAGTAGTTCTTGACTTTGAGGTCTTTCATCTTTTGATCCTCAATCATCTTGTGCTGAGCCTCATTTGGTTCCACTCCTTCAACTAGCACAGTGATTCCTTGATCGATCAAACTCCAGTAATCCTTCGAACGAAGAAGGTTCTCCATCAACATCGACCAATGGTCAAAGTGACCATCGAATTTGGGTATGGTCGGCTGAACAAAATTCCCTTATGCAGCCATAACTCTCTCTCTCTCTCTCTCTCTCTCTCTCTTTCTTTTCTATGCTCTCTCTCTCTTTCTTCTCTCACAATCAGCCCCAATAGGTGCTCTGATACCAAAAATGTAGAAAAATCAAACTCAAAGCAACAATTTTATCAAACTGTAGAGAATGATTCTTATTAAAATTGAATATAATCTTGGCTCATATAAAGTCATTACACTGAAGCAGAGTTAAACAGGTGCAGCCCACAATTTACAATCATAAGATCGTGGTAGATACCTAAAAAAAGGGTCAATATCCTAACTGAATGTAAATAACAGATTTCCTAATAAATAGGAGTTATTGACTCGGCAAGAATAAAATAGATCCTAACAACTCAAACACTAACAACACAAAGTCCACTTTCTCAACAATAGGAAAGCGGTTTGGGAATTGAATGAGAAGGCCTGTATTGATGGAGACGGCCATTCGCTCTCCCTCTCTTTCTTACTCTGAAATTTATGGCGGAAAAAAGGCCTGTATGAAAGGTTTTGTTTAGAGTTAATGTTATTACATTCTGGCACTAAAACTATAATTATATTCTAATACGACCCCATCAATTTTATGCCATAACTTTTCTTTTATAGATAGACCAAATCGTTAGTTTACCCAATCTCTCCTATTTACATCCACGACAGAGATGGAAAATTATAGTTTTTTGCTAACAAAATATAATCATAAAAGGTAACAATAATGGATGTTCTTATAATTTATTCCCTCCTCCCCCCAAAAAAATAAAAATAAAATATTTGCTAAGTGATGGAGGAACCACAATCTTCTTTGAATGCCCTCCATAGAGGAGGCGACATAATTGGCTATTTATGTGAAGAATTTCTAAATATGAGAGAAATTAAAATAAAAAGGAAAACGAAAATAAAAAAACCAAGATATACGTCGTTCGACACAATGTACAATGTGCCTATGTCTACGGACTAAACGCCCCAAGGGCTAATTTGATATTTATTTAGTATTACTTGATTACATAAAACTCAACCCTATTTATAGGGTAATGATAACATAATAAAGATAAAATATCACAAACTTATCATTATCTACACTTATCCTATAGATATTGATAAATTTTGTGGATCCTATCATCATATCATAATCCTAACAATGTAGATAGTAATAGATCTCTTGAGATCCTATTATCATATCCTAGTATTATGATACTATAACCCTTATCGAATTAGAAAGATGAACCAGAATTTTCACAAAAAAAAAAATCCCTAGTTGAACTAGGACACAGAATCAATCAAAATTTTCTTCAAAAAAATATCAAGAGCATGCTAACAATGCTACATTAAACCAGCAAACCAACTTACACGTCATCTAACACAATTTCAATTATATAACAATGCTACATTAACGGTAGCCTCACATTAAGCCTCCTTAACCACACTGAATGAAGCACCATCTGCATAAAATCATAGGGCCGACCCGGCCGACGTAGCATGAAATGTCGTTGCACCTGCAAAACCAGCTTCTGTTTTTCCAAGTACTCATCCTCCGAAACCCCTTGCAAGATATTCTTGATCTCCGGTATCTTCGCCACTGGAATATGAATTGAAAACTTATTCCAATCAAGAACATCACTAAATGGCAGCACATAGCCATCGGAAACAATCACCGGGACACAACCTGCGTATATAGATTCAACAACTCTAGGACTAGCTACTTCATATCCACTAGGGCACAGGCAGAACTTTGTTCTACCCATAAATTCAAAGTAATTTTCGTTCTTCCGGAGGTACTCATGGACTTGGACCTTGTCATCTTTGTCTTTCCAGTATTGGAATAGTATTTTTCTTACGTAACCGTGAGGGCCACCAGCAAAGAACGCGAGGTTAGAACGATTTTTAGGGGCTTGGCCGAGACGCAGTGGCCCAAATCCCTTGCCAGGGATTTTGATTTCGGGCAAGGAGACATCTCTAACCGGTTGGAAACCCTCAGAAGCATTGGCATTGCAAAGAACTCTGATGAGGTTTTTGAATAGCTTAGGGTTGGCAGTTGAAACATCTGGTCCCTGAAAGTAACATGGGAGAGGGATTTAAAAAAATAAATTGATAGAAAGATAAGATTTGATAAGGTGTTGTAAAAAAAATTAAAACTCAAAAAAAAAAAAACAAGTATGTGCACTTTTGAAAAATGTTCACATGGCATTAGATTTTGGGACAAAAATGAAGCAAAATCATATAGCTGACAGGCAAAGTAACACAACTTTCTATTCAATTTGTAATAAATTCTCACAATTGGTGTAATGTGAAATAAATAATCATAGTTAGGTGTACAATTTGTTAAACAAAACAGTTGAGGGGGTTAATGTGAGACATAGGCATTGTCAAAAGGGTCTAAATATATATAATTTTTATTTAAAATTTCACATATTATTTTCCTACTACAAATTATCTCATTTTTGGCAGAGAAATCTAGTTTATAACATTATCAAATATAGCATAGCGATTGTCCCAGTGAATGGAATTCAAACTATGGCACTGTACCTCAATATGAACCTATTATTTATTTTTTTTTAACATAACTTGCTTTAATAACCAGACTCTGGACTTAGAAAAACGATAAGGGCTCACCTACCAAATGATATGCTCGGTTTTGAGACCTAGAAGCAGCATTTTTTAAAATATGGGTAAGCTATATAACACAAATTTCTCTCGCACCCATTATAGACGGGAGTCTGGTGCATTACAGCACTTTTATAGCTGAATTAATTAGTAAACAAAAGAAAAGGATTGAGCTAAGGCCATTAATGACTATCAAATTACAGCAGAACATAGATTGAGAGAGGTTAAAGAAGATCATACCCAGTCATGGCAGGCAACGAAGAAATGATCAGCCCCACTGCTTCTGTTCCAGTAAGTGTACTTCTTCGATATTACACCAATGTAATCGGTAACAACATTCTGGAGGCGGCCACGATGATAATCGAGGCGAGGTCGGTAAAGGTATTGGATAATGTTGGCGATACTGACGGGGATGAAGAAGGCGAGAGCTTCGTCAGGGTGGCGAGCCAGGTATGGGTTCTTCCCACTTTCAAGTTCAGTGATGAACTGCCCTTCAATGGAGTAGATGTCCTTCATTGGTCCAGTGTGGAACAGTGGTGGCTCTCCTTCCTTGTATACCCACACTTTGAATCTCTTCTCCATCTCTATGTAGCTCCTAATGGAATGGAACCAGATGAGGTGTTATCAATACTATGATTATCATCAACTTTCAATTAATATATGTATGGCACAAATCATTTTTTGTTGAACTGTCACTTCCCATAAAATTTGCAGTAGATTTAGTATATACTTAACTTATTGAAAAGTTGTATATTTCCAAAAAATGATGAGTGATGTGTCTTATAACAGTTTTTCATTCGATATGCACACCAGTTGACCTGTCATGCGGTGTGTTTAACTCATACTAAAATTTCTCGTTTCATTCACTAATGTAAGTTTAGAATACACGTACTTACAAACCACGTGCATATGATCAATCGATACCTTTCTTACAAGATTCAAACTTAAAAACTCGATACACTAATCCTTGACACTTTTTGATTCAAACTATATTGACTGTTTGTTTTGGATCAATTCAACAAAATGATCATGAATGTTTGCTAAGTTACATTGTACTAGCTTTAATTGAAAATATGCAGGAAGGTTGGCTACAAAGATTGCAAATTGCAGAGTAATACCATCAATCCTTGTAGCCCAGTGGTATCACTGGCTACCCTGTATGTGGGTTGTCAATAATCAAATCTATTTGGATTAAGTGGCAAACAAATTTAATCAATGAGTCGTGTATATGCTAACTCCAATTTAGCATAACACAATTTAAAAAATTTGAGATGCCACGATGCAAATTCGACTTGATTTGGCAATTACTAAACCCAACTCACGTATCTAACACAAAATCAAAATAGAAATTATCGAGTATAACTTAAAGATTCAAATCATAAACAAGTTGACCCGTCAAAATTAGATGGTGTATGAGTTGAGACAATTTTAATATGACTAACACAGCTTAAACACCCAACATGATATGTTCTACACATAATCAACCTTAGGACTGGAAATTAGTACGTTCCCTAGGTTGTAAGGACGAGGATATCACCGATTGTGACAACTCTTAAATTAAGTCTGCAAAAAAATTCAAACCTCGTACATAGATCCCATATCTAATAACTAAGAATTATGACTATTTTTTATACCATTGTGTACAATGGCCCACACAGATCTTTGAGCCATTCATGTTAACCCATGCAGTGAAATAGTCTCTTGATTGTCATAAATCAAGGCCGTCTAAGTTATGGGCAATATGAATTGCTGAAAGATTTGTTTGACTTTCGATTTTTTTTTTTTTTTGAACTGGTTTGAATTTGAATTCACTTGATTCATTGTTCGGATTTTCATATGTTCTAGGTGATATGCATGATTGTCAAATTAGAACCTCGCAATCAGAAATTTTAAACACAAATTTTTAAAATTTTAATGTAGATGGTTTGTTTTTTAGCAGACAAAATAGTAGATTAATCGAGGTATGTGTAAAAGAATGTCTGTAACCCTAATACAAAAGAAAAACACAATATTGATGGCTTTTCCATGTCATATATTGTTTTTCGGCTAAATTCCATTGTTTTGGTTGTTTTTATTATTTAATGAAAGTTGTAAAGTAGTCATAATTATTCTATGGAACCGGATTTCATATTGGTAATCCAGCCCAAAATCCAGATGAAATTAAATTACTTTCCATTTCTAGTAATTTCCTTAAATTAGGGTTGTAATACCTTATTTAGGGAGGTTTGGGTTGTGGGCTTTACAATATAGAGTCAATATGTTTTGGCAACCATTATTGTGATTAACAACTGCAATTACGATAATGTTATTTGGTTCGCTTGCCCTTAGGCGAAGACGTAGATTATTAGGTCTCAATAGTAGTGTTTCCCAATTATTCAACAGTAATATTTCGTATTACTTGTAATTTTATTATGAATTCAAGGTTGTGAGTTTCTTAGATTCCATAGAATACCATTGTTGCCACTCCAAAAAATTATTCAAAATAGTCTCTTTAATTAATGAAAAAAATCTATAGAGATGTACACCTAAGTTAAACTATCACCTTATCTCTAACCGGATCTCTGTGCCTCTACTAAATCTACTAAGCAATTACTATTCACAATTTTAAAGCTTTCTAAATTAGAAAAAATATAATTAGATCATTGAATTAGGTGTAAATTCTAATATTAGATGGAGTCTACTTTCATATGGACTGTTGTTGTTAGTCTCACACGATTCTTTTGTAACTTATATTTTAGCGTTCTGACTAATCAACCTTAAGTGACTCATCATTGATTTACTAAAGAGTAATGTATTTGGATCTAATTGATTGATCTAAATCATTGTAACTATTGGGTTAACAATAAATCTTAATGTTTGATGAGGTCAACCATTGAGTCTGAATAACATTACTCTTTACTGAACTCATAACAATCAGCAGCCCATTAAACTAAGATAAACCTTTAAAAATAAAACCAGCAATCAACAAAAAAGAAAAAGAAAAAGAGGAGGATAGAGATCTTAACTGATGAAAGGCATAAGGATTTTTGTAAATTGATCCTCTGGGGATGAAACTCTCATTCTTGTGTGAAATGTATCCGCGTGTTCGAACCGCTTCTTGAATGGCAGCTCTCGCTCTTGCCAAACCTTTTTCCATTCCCTCAACATGACTGCTATTATGCACCTATAAAAAAACAGACAAACATGAAATTATACTCAACAACAAACTATAAGCCTCATGTCTGTTACTTCAAATAATTGAAACATACAAAACATTACTTATACTCTATTGCACGAGACTCTCTTCACTTGGGGATTTGATAAGGGTTTGATATACGTGGCCTTACCCATACGAGAAGAGACTGTTTCGATGACGCAAAACTGTGTAGATATTTGTAACATATATATGTTGAAGCATGATTACATTGTTGTCACTGCCAGAACATTTTTTCTTTCCCTTGCTATTTTTCGAACCAAAACAATTATGTGAAAATTGACATATGCATTCAAGCTTCTATTCCTAATCCCACAAGAGAAATTTTCCCCCGGGTTTAACTTTACACTCTCACAGTCTCACACACACAGGAAGAGAGAGAGAGAGATGTTGGAATACCTGTTGGTGAGAGGGAAGAGCAGGAGGCAGAGAGGAGGAGAAGGAGAAGAAACGGAATTGGCTATTAAGGCAAGAAAAGAAGAGAAGGAGAAAGAGAGATGGGTATAACCACAATGAGGTGGGACAACTGATGCTGGCCATGACTGATCACTACTCGTTTTCTTCACTTCACATCTCCTGTTCTTTTCTAGGTTTCTTTTTTGTGATAGATCATGAGGCGACCCTGCGACCCTTTAGATTCTTTTTTTCCTTCCGTTTTGTTTTCTTTCCCTGTGGTTTCAATAAGTATTTGAGGTTTAGTAAACAACTGAGACCCCCCTTATTCTGGTATAGTTCAAATACTTTCTCTCCCCCCCCCCCTTTCTCTCTATATATATATAGAGAATAATATTACGCTGACCAAATTAAGGGAACAAAATAAGAGACCAAATGACTTGGTAACTGATATATCAAAGATGATTAGGCAAAATTCAGTTTTGACTTAAATTTAAAAAATTTCTCCCATAATCTAAGCCATAAATCTAGGAGACGGAGCAACTTGGTAACAACTCACACCAAGACAAGGAAAGCGGAGAGAGAGAGAGAGAGAGCATCGCCATCTTCCCTGCAATTGATGACTTAGACCAAAGAAGGAGAGAGATAGCTGCTTCACAGTGTGTTTATAATTTATTTGACAGTAAGATTCACCTTTTTAGTTTATTTGACAATGATAGATTAGGTGATTTCAGATCATAGGACTCAAATAGGCATTTCATCAAATAGATTGAATACATTCATGACTTATTCATAAATAATTTAATGTTATTAGTTATCATTTTCTTGGAGCCTACTTGAGATACATCAATTATATAAAACTAAACGACTTTTCAAATTATATTTAATAAGAACTAGTTGGTGAACATGTGCATTGCACATAGACCATTTCAGGATTCTTCTAAAGTCACCCATTGTCAAACCTACGTCATTGTATTAAGAGCAACCAAGAATCTTGTCACATTTTTCATATATGTTGTTTAGTAGATGATAGCCGATTGTTAAGTACATGATAGAGAGAGATGAAGGTTTACATTTCCAGTAATAAAAAAACAAAGAGAGAGAGAGAAGATGAAGGAGTGCATTTTTTGTAGTATCATCTACTAAGTTTTAGTTAACTATAGTGAATCCTCTCTCTATTAGAGATTCGTCCATAGTTGAATTTAAGATCATCTGATTCTTAAATCCGCTTTTCATTCTCTTTGAATAAAACTTCAATGAACAAACCAAATGATTTTTATTTGAAAAATCAACTGAAATTCATTCACAACACAAAATTAGAAAGTAAATCGGTCATATCCTCCAAATAGATATCAGAAACAAAGTGGGATTTCTAATATATGGATACAAGAAAGAGAAAATTTAGAAAAAAAATATAGAATCAAACCCCATTAAATGTACATTAAGAGAGATAAAAGGATGCTGCATTATTATTGTGGAGGGATTAAAATGACTTAATCATATTGTAGGAGTTAAATAGAATAATTAATCTGGCAATTGATATATTTATTATTATTCAATCATTTGTTTGAAAAAGTAGGACAGAGAAATAAAATAATAACAAACTCAAGAAATAATGGAAGGTGAAGTATATATAGAGTACATAGATGATTTATTTTGTTCAAGAAATAGAACAAAATCAAAACTTAACACTTGAGAACTGTTAAATTGAACATTGAATTAAAAAGAGAAGGGCCAAAAACGTGAAAAAAAAAAAAACAAGATCACAATGAATCAACAAGTGAAGTTAATTTATGTTAGAGTGTTTAGAGTGCAATGTGAAAACTAAGGGTTCTATTGCATAAACCATGGCCTTATAATTATTTCTTTGTAAGCTCTTGTTTTTATAATGGAGAGGGGAGTCATTGAGACCATAATTGACATGGGAGAGAAGGTTGCAAGCTTTAAGAGGAGATGAATACTTATTGCAGAATTTGTAGGATTTAACAATTTGAACGGTTATACTTGATTTTAGATTATCATTAAAAAAAAGATTAAACCTCAATAAAAAGTAAGAATGTAATACTTTCATTGTTAGAGGGTACAATTGGAAAAAAAAATATTTTTCAAGTATAGTGACATTTTAAAATAGTATAGATAAGAAAAGAGGTTCGAAAAGGATGATGCTTAAGTTAACATTGACAATTTATTGATCTCTTCTTCTTCTGTGTCTTTCTGCAATTTGTTGCCGAAGTGGGGAAGACGACCATTTAACTTGTTTTGGTATTTGCTGATCTTTCTCCTTGATTTGGCAGTATATCTTACTTTTTATTAGTTGGAATCACGAGGAATCCTCTTCATGCTGCTTTAAATACTAATCGAGTCTCTTAATCCCAAATGTTCTAGATTATGTTATAAACATTTGTACCAACCTTTTTGCTTGCTGAGTTTGATTTTCAACCCCTTCATCAACCTTCTTTTGTGATAATATACCAACATAACGGACATGAAGTTTATGTTCTTGTGTAAGTTTGCCTCTCGAGAAGTTTTGGTATGATCAAGATTCTTCAAACTTTCAAATGTTATGATAACTGCTTAAGTGAAATTTGCCTAATATATTTTATTAGATTTACAAATGTTTTGAAAATGCACACAATTCAATCGATTTTCCAACAATGTCATGATCATATTTAATCCCCCACCAACTTTTCACTCACACACACACAATGAAAGAAAAGATAAAGAAAAACAATGCGTGTGGACACCTACATTTACATATTTGTTTGACTGTGAAAACTTTATTTTTCTCATTCTTCGGGTGTATGTTTTGGTACTCTTTTATTTTGAATAAAGAAATTAGTGGTAGCTAGGGTGGATCGTTTATATTTGTGATGGGTAGTGTAGCTGATGCTGTCCTTTCATATCCTTTTTCACACCAGCATAATGTTTGATTCCAGGGACTAATCGATGGAATTAAATCTGTTTTGGATAAGAGGAAGGAGGGTGAGGAGTTGGATCCTGAATTGACGCGTATTGATATAATCAAATGGATACAGTCTGAGAGAGTCAGATTTCGAGGACTGAATCTTTCTGGGCTTGATCTTTCTAAGCTGGTAGGTACTGTTCTTCTTTCCACATCTACCTACACAATTACTTGCACGTGTGCAACTAGATTTTGGTTGATGCATAAAGTGATTATCTTGCCGTAACTCCACATATTCGTGCGTATTAGACCAGTTTCTAAATTAATTAAAGGAAATAAATATTTCTTACATAAATATCCTCCATTTTTTTAATTGTGGCTTTATGTTTGAAACTTATGAGACTAAACACCTTTGGTGCTGATCTAGTCTAGCTCTAAAAGTACTCAGCTTATTGTTCGAGCAAAGTTTTTTATAATTTCCTCCCACTTCTCTCCCTAAATATTATGTATATCCGTAAATGTACATCTGTCATTTGTTCTATTTTCTCTTGCTATGGAACTTCCTTTTCTACCAGATTTTCAATTTTTGGTCTGCTTGACCACTTTTGTTGTAGAAGAACCGGCCTTCCTGCACTCTATATATATCTTCTCTCCCCCTCTCTTTCTCAGCCCCTTAGAAGCTGCAAATTTGCAACCTGTTTGCTACAGTAATCTTGGAGAATTAGTCTATTATTCATTAATCTCTCTCTCTCTCTCTCTCTCTATCTCTAATGCTCACCTCTTGCAGTCTGGTCTCTCCCTGTCTCACTCACATTCGTGGCAAATACTTTAATTTTGCTCACCAAGGCTACTGAAAACCAACTTATCTAATGCTCCAATGGTTCCGAATGGTTTGCCATTGTGACACAGGAAAGTGAAAGTGGTGGAAGACAGAGATGTCTTAACATGGAAAAAAATTACTGCAATACGTTATATTGTATTGTTTTGTATCTTTCGGGATTTACACAGAGAAGGAAATGATATTGTTAAGAAATATAGGGTTATTTTGTTTATTTTTTCTGTCTTGTTTAGCTTATATATAGTCTCTTTATATTTAGGTTAATTTACTTCCTTGTATTCAATCTAGTATTTATTTCGTTTTTACAATCTGGTATTTGTTCCGCTTTTGCAATCTGGTATTTGTTCCATTTTTTTTGCAATTTGGTTTTCTTTGTTTGTTGATTATGGCTACTGCAAGAGACGATTCGCTTCAATCTATGAGTGTGAGGTTGGATGAAAAGAATTATTCGTATTGGAGTTATGTGATGAGAAATTTTCTTAAGGGTAAAAAGCTATGGGGATATATTAGTGGAACTTCTGTGAAACCTAAGAATACTGATACGAGTTATGCTGATTTGATAGATGTCTGGGAAGCAGACAATGCAAAAATTATTACTTTGATCAACAATTCTGTTGAGCATTCTATAGGTACGCAGTTGGCAAAGTATGAGACAGCAAAGGAGGTTTGGAATCATCTGCAAAGGTTATTCACTCAATCAATTTGCAAAGTAGTATCAATTGGAGCATGACATACGAGCTTTTCAACAGAAGAATATGAGTATTCAGGAGTTTTATTCTGCTATGACAGATCTTTGGAATCAATTGGCTCTTACAGAATCAGCTGAATTAAAGGCATGTGGTGCTTATATTGCTCGTAGAGAGTAACAACGGTTGGTACAGTTTTTAATGGCACTTCGTAGTGATTTTGAAGGACTTAAAGGTTCAATTTTACATCGTTCTCCACTTCCTTCTGTTGACTCAGTTGTTAGTGAGTTATTGGCTGAAGAGATACATCTTAAGTCTTATTCTGACAAGGGAATTCTTTCTACTTCTGATCCTTCTGTGCTAGCAGTACTTTCTAAATCATTCTCTCATAATCAAAATAAGCCTTACATAAGATCTGCCTTTGACGAGTGCAATTTCTGTAAGTAGAAAAGTCATTGGAAGACTGAATGTCCTAAGTTAAGACAGTAGAATAAATCGCAGCAGCAATCTCAAGCTTGGAAATCTGGCAATCAGTCACAATCTAATGCTCCTAGACCACCTCAGGGTTACAAACCACCATAGTCTAATACTGCAGCAGTAGTTTCATCAGGTCCTTTCACCTATTCTAGTACCTTGGCTGAGCAATTTCAGAAGTTTCTCTCCTTACAGCCACAATCTATGTCTGTTTCTTCTTCAGGAAGTCAGTTGTCTCATAGTTCTCCAAGTATGTCACATTCTGTATGGGTCTTGGATTCTGGTGCTTTACATCATATGTCTCCAGATTCTTCATCTTTTACTTCTGTATCTCCTTCATCTTCTATTCCTATTATGACTACTGATGACACTCCTATGCCTTTAGCAGGTGTTAGTTCTTTTGTCACACCTCACTTGTCTCTCTCTAATATTTATCATATTCCAAAACTCACATTAAATCTTGTTTCTGTTGGTCAGTTATGTAATTCTAAAAATTTAGTCTCCTTTTCCTCTTTTTGTTATGTGCAGGATCTGCAGTCTCAGAAGCTGATTGGGACAGACCGTAGGAAGGGGGGACTATATATTTTGGATTAGTTAAAAGTGTCAGTTGTTGCTACTACTAGTGTTAATTTATGTTCTTTTCGTTTGAGTCCTTCTTCTTCTAGTTTTTATTTATGGCATTCTCGTTTATGTCATGTTTCGTATTCTCGTTTGAGATTTTTGGCATCCACAGGGGCTTTAGGAAATTTGCAAACTTGTGATATTTCTGATTGTAGTGGATGTAAACTGACAAAATTTTCAGCTTTACCTTTTAATCGAAGTATTCCTGTTTCTTCTTCGCCATTTGATTTGATTCATTCTGATGTATGGGGACCTTCTCCTGTTGCCACAAAAGGAGGGTCTCGATATTATGTTTCTTTTATTGATGATCATACTCGTTATTGTTGGATTTATTTAATGAAACATCGTTCTGAATTCTTTGAGATATATACAGTCTTTCGAGCTCTTGTCAAAACTCAACATTTTGCTGTTATCAAATATTTTAGGTGTGATTTGGGTGGGGAATACACTTCTAATAAATTTGATGAGTTGCTTGCCTTAGATGGAACTATTCACTAAATTTCGTGTACAGATACTCCTGAGTAAAATGGTGTTGCTGAAAGAAAACATAGGCACATTGTTGAAACTATTCGTTCTCTCTTGTTGTCTTCTTCTGTTCCTAGTGAGTTTTGAGGTGAAGCTGTTCTTACTACTGTAGGTTTGATTAATACAATTTCATCTTCTCATATTTCAAGTGTTTCTCTTTTCGAAAAGTTGTATGGGTATGCCCCTGATTATTCTTCATTTAGAGTTTTTGGTTGTACTTGTTTCGTTTTTTGTCCTCATGTTGAACGCAACAAACTATCCACTCGATCTGCTATTTGTGTTTTTCTTGGTTATGGTGAAGGTAAAAAAGGGTATCGTTGTTTTGATCCAATAACTCAAAAAAATTTTGTGTCTCGTCATGTTATTTTTCTTGAGCATATACCTTTCTTTTCTATTTCATCCACTACTTATAGCTTGACTAGATCTGATCTTATTCGTATAGATCCTTTTTCTGAGGATTCTGATAGTTTGTCATCTCAGGTTTCTAGTATTTCAAATACAAGCACTGATCATTCTGCAGGTACTGACACTATCTAACACACCTGAAGCTACCTCCTCTCCTATGGTCCCTCAAGCTCCGTCTGAGATTGTGGATCCACCTCTATGTCAATCCACACGCATTCATAAGTTCACAAAGTTACCAGATTTTATTTATTCTTGTTATTCTTCATCTTTTTCTTCCTTTTTAGCTTATATTCATTGTCTCTCTGAGCCATCTTCCTATAAAGAGGCAATTCTTGACCCTCTTTGGCAGCAAGCTATGGATGAGGAACTTTCTGCTTTGCATAAGACAGGTACTTGGGATTTGGTTCCACTACCTCCTGGTAAGAATGTTGTTGGTTGTCGTTGGGTGTATAAGATTAAGACCAATTCTGATGGATCTGTTGAGCGATACAAAGTTAGGTTGGTTGCAAAAGGGTACTCTCAACAGTATGGTATAGATTATGAGGAGACATTTGCTCATGTTGTAAAAATGACTATTATTCGTACTTTTATTACAGTTGTTTCGGTTCGTCAGTGGCATATCTCTCAACTTGATGTTAAAAATGTCTTCTTGAATGGGGATCTTCAAGAAGAAGTTTATATGGCTCCTAGTGTTTCACATGTTCTGGGTATCTTTGCAAGCTCAAGAAAGCGTTATATGGTCTCAAACAAGCACCTCGTGCTTGGTTTGAGAAATTTTCTGTTGTGATCTCTTCCTTTGAGTTTACTTCTAGTAGTCATGATTCTGCTCTTTTTGTTAAGTGCACTGATGCAGGTCGTATCATTCTGTCTTTATATGTTGATGACATAATTATTACTGGTGATGATATTAATGATATTTCAGTTTTGAAGACAGAGTTAGATAGACAGTTTGAAATGAAGGATTTGGATTCTCTACGATATTTCTTGGGTATTGAGGTAGCCTGCTCACCCAGAGGTTATTTTTTTCTCAGTCGAAATATGTTGCAAATATTCTTGAGCGAACTAGACTTACTAATAATAAGACTGTAGATACTTCCATTGAAGTTAACGCAGAGTATTCTTCTTCTGATGGTTTACCTTTGTCAGATCCTACTTTATACCGTACTATTGTTGGGAGCTTGGTATATCTCACTATTACTCGTCCAAATATTGCATATGTTGTTCATGTTGTTAGTCAGTTTGTTGCTTCTCCTACTACAGTTCATTGGGCAGTGGTTCTTCGTATTTTGAGGTATCTTCAGGGTACAGTCTTTCAGAGTCTTTTACTTTCATCCACCTCTTCCTTGGAGCTGTGTGCATACTCTGATGCTGATCATGGCAGTGATCCCACAGATCGCAAATCTGTTACTGATTTATGTATCTTTTTGGATGATTCTCTTATTTCTTGGAAGAGCAAGAAACAATCTATTGTTTCTCAATCTTCAACCGAAGCAGAATATCGTGCTATGACATCTACTACCAAAGTGATTGTTTAGTTACGTTGGTTACTTGCAGATATGAGAATTTATCTTTCTCATCCCACTCTTATGTATTGTGACAACCGGAGTTCTATTCAAGTTGCTCACAATTCGATTTTTCATGAACGAACTAAGCACATTGAAATCGATTGTCACCTTACTCGTCATCATCTCAAGCATGACACCATTACTTTGCCCTTTGTTTCTTCTTCTTTGCAGATTGCAGATTTCTTTACCAAGTCGCATTCTATTTTTCGTTTTCGTTTTCTAGTTGGCAAATTCTCGATGCTTGTCGCTGCTGCATCGTGAGTTTGAGGGGAGATGTTAAGAAATGTAGGATTATTTTGTTTATTAAGGATAGAATAGTCTTTTACTTTTCCTGTCTTGTTTAGCTTATATATAGTCTCTTTATATTTAAGTTAATTTACTTCTTTATATTCAATTGAATTATGCAGTATCAATAAAATCCTAACCTCCTCTTTACTTATCTATTGTATTTTTTTAGATTGTTCAACAGATATAACAATTGATAGAGAAATTTGATTTCTTGTACGTGTAGTTTTTAATAGCCATTCCTGTCTTGTTGAATTGGAGTAGATTCTTGTTTTAATCCTTTAGAATAAGGTCATTAATTCTAAGCCCTCTTGTTTGAATTTTAGCTTCATTCTCTCTTTTTTTTTAGGGGGGGGGGGGGGGGGTATATTAAAGCTGATCCAATTTGCCTGTTTATTTACGATGCCCAATTTCTTGTATTTTTGGGTGCTAATGCTGGCAATGACAAAATAGATGAAGTTAAGATCTTGTCATACTGCAGATGCTTGCTTGGTAGATTGTAGCTTCTGTGGAGCAGATTTGCCATCAGCACATCTACAGGTTCAGTTTCTTTGGATTTTACAATTATGTAGTTCACTCGTCTCTGTGTGCTATTTAAATTACCTTTTTTCCTTCGAGTTCATCGTTGTTGAGTAGTATATTATATTATTTATCTTTGTAATAAGTTTACCACCGAAGGGTATACTAATCCTTTTCAATTCTTTTGATACCTATATATATATATATATATATATATATGAATCAAGGGAGAGAGTTATGCTCCGTTTGATAGGAAAATGGAAAGTAGAAGGATATATTTTCTCCTTTAAGGATGGAAAGTAGGAATAATACAATTTTCTTCATTTGTGTTTGGTTAGATGAATGGAAAATAAAAATAACTAATTTTTTTTTTATCTAATATTAAGGATGACAATCGACTCGTGTCGTGTCAGATTCGTGTTAAATCATAAAATTATGAGTCTTTTATATTTATTACTCGCGTGCTAGGTCATTTTCAAGTTCATGTCAAGTTATAATCAAATTTATGTCATAAAATTCGTATCGAGTTCGAGTCGTGTCATCATGTTGAGTTGAAAATTTTCACCCCTAGTTAAGATGAATTTTTTTTTAATTTAAAATTTTTATTTTTTAAATTTTTTTTAATATATATAAATATATATTTTATCATTTTATTTTTATATGAAATTCATACATACATAATATATAAACAAATAAGATACATTTTAATACAAATAATTAATTTTTCATTCACTTTCCTTCCAATTTTGGAGGGATTGATTTTGGTGAATTAAAAGTAAAGTTAATTCATCCACTTTTCATCCTTCTTATTTTCATTCCTTACCAAACATGATATTTTACTTATTCCTCCAACTTTCCATCCTTCCATTTTTTCATCATACCAAACGGAGCATTAAGATTAAGAATTTGATTACCGCTCTCACAATTCTAGTCCTCTTTCTTTCTCTCTAACAACTATCCTAAACTTGACAATGGTAAACTAATTTACAGCTAAAAATTACGGGGTCATTTGGTAACGTTTTTGTTTTCGCGTCTCGAAAAAAATTAAAAACAAAGATAATTTTTGTCTTTGTTTTGTGATAAACACCAAAACAAAAAATATGTTTGAGAGTCGTTTTTGTCTATCAAATTATGAGAATTAAAACAAAAAATATGTTTGGTAACGAATTCAAATTTTATCTTAAATATATTTGGTATCTATTTGACCGATAAATTCCAAATCAACACAACACGCGCACGCACACACACACACGCACAGATCTGTGTATTAAGGCCATGGTAAAAGGCAAAATGGGAAAAAGGAAGTAGTAGATTTGAGAACCATGCTTATTCATTGTGCACAGACTGTTGCAGCCAATGATCGTAAGATTATAAATGAACTGCTAAAACAGATTAAGCAGCATTTTTAACCTTTTGGTGATGGGAATCAAAGATTGGCTCATTGCTTTGCTTCCCGGTGGCAACCTGGTCTTCTTCCTCACAGTGGAGGTCGTGGCTTGAAGACAATCACCTCATCCTCTTCTTCACCTTCTATGCACGAATCTATGGATATATATGCACAGTTTTTGGGTTTCACATAGAAGAGGGAGAGAGGAGAGAGGGATGAAATGAATTTTTATACTTCAACAAAAAAGTTTTGCTGTTAAGAGGAGTTGAAGTCTGTATCTCATTAATTCCTAAGCCTTTAACGCGTGTTGTCTTTGCTTTTGGTGTTTCCTAAAACATTATTTTTTTGTTCCCATTTTTTTGTCTTTGTTTTCAAACTACTAATGTAAAACAAAAATAAAAACAATACCCAAAAATATTTTTGTTTTCATTTTTGACAAAAATTGAAAACAAAAACACAAAAAAAAAAAAAAAAAGTTACCAAACAACCCCTACATTCTTCCGTTTTTCGTTTTGGTTTGGGTGGGTTTGAGTGGGGGCACTTGTTTTTTTTTTTTTTTGGGAATTCGACGGCCTTGGTCCCCATATTTTTATTTGGGAAAGAAATAAGACCTGTTGATTCTTTGTCTTCAATTATCCATGACAGTAATACTACACTGACCAAATTTTGAGACCAAATTAAGAACTCAAATGACATGACAGCTGACTTTTGTCTCTTTGTCTCTATTTATTCCATGTACGTTGTTGAGTCCATCCAACTTAAGTATAGAACCAAAAACACAACGGATATTTTAGAATCAATTAAAGCCCTTGTTTCAATCCAATTGATATCTGTTAATTCAATACTTATTGGTAAACCACACCAACAAGAACAAAGCAGGAAGAAAATATGAAGAAACCGAATTTATGATAAGTTGGTAAGTTGATTTTTGTATATTTGCAGATTCTTTTATGTTTCTGCACGAGACAGTTACTCGTGTGCTAGATGATCATTTGTTTCGATGGACTTTCACAGGGTTTATTAATCTGTTTACTAAAACTTTCAGACTGCTATTTATTAGACTGAACTTAGAACAGGATTTTCATCTTAAACTCTTACGTACGTACCCAAGCTGTTGGCCGTTCAGGAGCATTTCTAGGTACTTCGATTTTTCTCCTATACATCTTTGAACTGAAAATTGTTTAGTATCTGAATAAGTAAATCATACAAATAGCCCTCAGCATATGGGTCTAAGGTTATACCAGAAAATAATCCAGTTAAGCAGACAACCCTCCCCCCCCCCCCCCCCCCTCCCTCCAAAAGGCCCCTACCACATCCCCTGTGCAAGGAAAAGGAGGATATTCATTACAACGGTGATACCACGTGACAAGGTAGTGTAGTATCACCAACTAATAATACTAAAACAAATAAATAACTCCCCACCCTTTTGCCATGTAAGACCAAACGGAGTTCACATTTTCCATTTAAAGATTTATTATTGGTTGGTGATACCATTTCATCAATGGTGACATGCATCACCGTTGCTTTAAATATTTCCTCAAGTCGGGGGAGGCTCCATTGGCCCTTAACTAGACATGTTTCCCTTCCCATTGCAGGTCTGCCACATCAAGTAAAAATCAACGTTCTGCTCTTGCCACATGAAATGTACCAACTGTTTGCATGAAAATGATTTACAATTTACATGAGATGTACAGAGCTAGTTTATAGTTGGTGTCCCATCAATTGTAAAGATTGTAAAAGTTGCAATCAAGGAGTCAGTTGGAACCACTCTAATTTCCTCAGCCAGTCCCAACACCAACAACAGAGGGGTTGCCTCATAATAAGTTTAATGAGCTCGGATGCTTCCCATCATCTTAGGTACCCTTGAGCCAACTCCTCCTTTACCAAAAAAAAAAAAAAGTGAGACTGAATCCTAATCCGAAGCTCTCTAGAAAACTCGCTTTTATTCTTAGTTCCACCCTCAGAAAAACTGTACTATTTTTCTCAGCAAAATAGGCAACCAGTGGTAGGACAAAATCTGAACATAATAAGAAAGTAATCTAATAGAAATTGGGAAACATATAGGAGGGTTTACTGTCATATCAATTGAAAACATTACTGATGACCTATGCTATCCTTTACTCTGGACTCCTAATCCACTTATAATGTCTCGTGTATTGGTCTCCAATAGAAGGATTCTGTTGGGCACACACTGCAGAAAGGCAAACATCTCAACTACGCACTAGATATTTGCAAGCTGTTCTACAACAGGAAGTTGAGTTTTTTGATACAATTCACGGAGCATCCATGACATCCCAAGTGGTCTCAGCTATTTCAACTGACACATTAGGCATACAAGGGGTTCTTAGTGAGAAGGTTTTTCAACTGATAATTTTGAAATAGAATGATATTTTAATTGGTACTTAATATTCAACCTTCTCGACTGTCTAGCAATGATACAGATTCCAAACTTCATTACAAATCTAGCAATCTTCATCACAACTCAAATGACAGCTTTGTACCTGTGTTGGAGACTGGCTGTCATTGCCATCTTTGCATTGTTGATGGTCATTATTCCAGGCCTAGTATACGGGAAGCTTTTAGCAGTGGTAGGAAAAAAGATACAAGAAGCCTATGCAGTCATTGGTGGGATAGCAGAGCAGGCATTATCTTCAATCAGGACTGTTTATTCCTATGTTGGGGGAGGAGCGGACTGTGAAGAACTTTTCAGCTGCATTAAGACCAACTCTAAAGCATGGAACAAAGCAAAGACTGTTGAAGAGAATGGCTATTGGTAGTATTGGAGTTACTTATGCGGTCTGGGCACTTTAGGGCTGGTATGGGAGCATCTTGGTCACTGAAAAGGGAGTCAAATGTGGGGATGCTGTCACTGCTGGAGTGCGCATTGTCAACAGAAGACTGTAAGCTCAAAATTCTCTTCCTCAGACTTTCCGATATGTGATAATAACTATCATGATCATATTTTTATTCAAACTGCTTATACCTGCCAAGAAGGATTTAAGACTATCAAGCCTAATATATCATGCAACTCGAATTGAAATTCTAAATATTTATGGAAGTCCATTTGTGGGATATGCTTTCGTTTCTAATTTCTTTTGGAATCATCACCATCATTTTTTACCATTAGCAACATGCTACCTTAATTTGTGATGAGGGACGGTTGGCACATATTTTGAAACATCAATCCTATTACAGCTTCATGTATTTTGAAAATTTGTTTACAAGAGATCGTTGATCAATGCTCTAGGATATTCATGTACGAGATATAGTTGATTTGAATATTGGTCTTATAATCTTTTCGACAATCACAAGCCAATCTTCAGATTGAATTCTAAACTATTGCTGGTGATGGGAAGTGTTTCTCACCTAACTTAACTCCACAGAATCCAAACAAACCCTTGCTGATGATATCTACTCTTATCATTCTGCAATGCACTTGGGGGTGCTCTAATAAATGTAAAGTACTTCACTGAGGCGAATGTTGCAGCAGCTCCAATTTTCGAAATGATTGGGCGTATCCCAAGCATAGACTCAGCAGATCAACAAGGCAACACCATATCCGATGTCAAAGGTGAATTGGAGCTCAAAGACATTGATTTTGCATATCCATCAAGACCAGAGACCTTGGTATTGAGAAAGTTCAATCTTAAGGTGATGGCATGTCAAATGGTTGGATTGGTAGCTGATAGTGGGTCAGGCAAGTCAACAGTAATCAATTTGCTTGAAAGTTCTAACATCCCTTTGGGGCAGAGATTCTACAGGATTGAACTAGCGTAAAGGGTCTTCAGCTTAAGTGGTTGCGGAGTCAAATGTGTCTAGTTACCCAAGAGCCTATCCTTTTCGCAACCTCAATCAAAGAGAACATCCTATTTGGAAAAGATGAAGCTTCAAAGGAGGAGATTGTTCAATCAGCTAAAGCAGCATTTCACAGCTACCAAATGGATATGATACCCTTGTAAGTACTTGAACTAACTGATGTTTTATAGAATATTATGTAGCAAGATATATCACCGCAGGATTTGCATGATTTATTACCTACAAAACGGTAGTTGCAAGATGTTTTTATAGAATATTATGCAGCAAGATATATCACCACAGGATTTGCATGATTTATTATCTACACAACGGTAGTTGTAAACTTATAGCTAGCACATTTTCCATGCAGCTCTCCTACTAACTAAGATGAAAAAGATACCAAAGCTTTTGTCTTGCGTTTTTCCAGGTAGAGCAGTTGGGAACTCAGATGTCTGGAGGACAGAAACATAGGATTTCCATTGTGAGAGCATTTCTTAGAGACCTGAGAATTTTGCTGCTTGACGAAGCCACAAGTTCAATGGACTCACATTTTGAATCAGGCCTTGTTAGGACATACCACCATTATAATTGCACATCGTCTCTCTACAATACGCAGAGCTGATTTGATAGTCATTGTTCAGTCAGGGCAAGTAGTAGAGTCTGGTTCTCATGAGCAACTTGTTCAGAACAGGCATGGCCCATATTCAGCTATGGTGCAGCTACAGAAGACACACATGAATGACAAAATAGAGACAACATCAAAAAGAACCGAAAATAATAACTCTCCTTTCCCAAACAGAGATGCGCAAATATCAGAAACAACAAACAGCCCAATTCCCTCTCCGTCCAGTCATGAGAAAATAATTAGCCCCAATACAGAGCCCTCCATCCTCTGGTACCTGATACAAATGACTGCATCAGAATGGAAATCAACTCTGTTAGGTTGCATTGGTGCTATTTGCTATGGATTAATTCTGTTAACTTTGATCAATCATAGAATAATAAGAGAAAGAAAAAGAGAATCTTATTATTGGGGCACAATAAACCAGAACAACATTAAAGGAAAACTACATATAAGAGATCTTTATATAGTATGGCAAAAGAAAAACAAACAAACTAAGTTAAGGCAACATAAAAGAAAACAAATGACTAAACTACCCTAAGTCTAAATATGCTAACTACTCTAACACCCTCTCTCAAACTCATGATGTGGTAACATCAGACATCAATTGTTTGCTAAGAAGAAAATCGGAAACGCGCGAAGGTGTGAGATTTCGTAAAAAAACGATCAACAAGTAGTCAATGCAACCAAACTACCTCTGCTGTTGTGATGGCCATAGCATTATACTCAGCTTCAGCAGATGATCGAGCCACTTTGTTTCTTACTTTTTCACAAAATAAGAGAATCACCAAGGAAGAGACAAAAACCAGTAGTTCGATCCATAGAATCACCAGCCCAGTCCGTATCAAAGTAAACACGAAGTTCTAGAGCCTTAGAGGAAGGAAATAATAAACTCAACAAAAACTCCAAGTGTTAGGCTCAATAAATTAAGGCCCAAATATCAAGACGAGTCCAACAGAAAACCAAAGCTCAACAAAAATCACTAGCAACAATACCCAACAGAACAAAGCCCAACAAATAAGAGAAAAAATCAAACCAGCGGCCCAACGGAAAGAAGCCCAAATCAATAAACCCAAAGGATTGGGGTTGTCTAACAAAAACCACCAGCAACAACTAGTTCAGCGAGAAAGATCCAGCCACAAGAAGCACCAATAGAAGAGAAGCGGCAGCAAACCCAACAACCAAAACTAGCAATGAAGGCACGGAAACAGCCAGCCGATACATCAGGGAGCATAAATCCAATCACAAAACAGAAAGAAGAAGGTACCAGCAAATCCAAAAGAGACCTCCCTAGAACAGAAACCAACCAGCAGAAGCCAAGAACAAAAACTAGAACCAAAAGAAGCAGTCAACACCAAACAATCCAAAGTTCGCCACAAATCAACTCAACAACTTTGAAAATCAAATACTCATAACAAATGTAGGTTTCTTACACAAGAGTACAGCAAAAATGGCACTAAAAATTAAAATTTGGCACTGTTCACAACACGTGAATAGTAACTTCAGCACTGTTTACAGCACGTGAACAAGAATTTCAGCACTGTTCACCGAATGAACAGTATTTTCGGTACTGTTCACATCCCTTAGAATCATGTTGGCTCTAATATCATGTTAACTTTGATCAATCATAGAAAAGTAAGAGAATGAAGAAAAGAATATTATTGAGGAAACAACATTAAAGAAAAACTACATATAAGAGATCTTTATATAGTAGGACAAAAGGAAAACAAACAGACCAAGTTAGGGCAAAATAAAAGAAAACAAATTACTAAACTACCCCTAGGTCTAAATATGCTAACTACTCTAACAAATTCAACTATGGCACTATTTTTGCATGGGCACACTTCCATCTGTCTATTTTATCGGTGATCATAACAAAATTAAATCGCAAACAAAAATATATTGCTTTGCTTTCTTAGCCTTTTCCATCTCCACTTTCATCACCAATGTGATTCAACATTACAATTTCGGAGTAATGGGAGAGAATTTGACCAAAAAAGTCATAGAAGCAATATTTGTCAAGATCTTGACATTTGAGATTGAGTTGTTTGATCAGGAAAACAGTATCAGTGGCAACCTCTGTTCTAGATTATCTATAGACGCGACCATGATAAGAACTCTTGTTGCGAATCGTTTGGCCTTCTTGGTACAGGCCATAACAGGAGGAACTTTAGCAGTTATTTTGGGTATAGTGTTGGCTTGGAAACTCGCTCTTGTTGCTATTGCTATGCAACCGCTCATCATTGGATCATTCTATGTGAGAGCAGTAATGATGAGGATCATGTCTAAGAAAATCTTAAAAGCACAGTACAAGAGTAGCGAATCATCACTGCATTTTATTCTCAGGATAAGATTATGGCACTATTTGAGGATGCTCAAATTGGCCCCAAAAAAGAGAGCCATAAACAATCTTGGTATGCAGGGCTTGGACTATTTAGCTCACATTTCCTCACTGCTGTCAATGCACGATTACTTTTCTGGTATGGAGGAAGGCTTTTCCACCGTGGCAATATCACATTCAAGCAACTCTTTCAGACATTCTTCATCTTGGTATTAATAGGGAAGAATTATAGCATAGACTGGAAGCATGACTACGGATTTATCGAAGGGGACCAATGCATTACTATCAGTCTTCACAATTTTGAAAAGAAATAGCAAGATGGACCCAGATAAACCGGATGGGATCAATCCAGTGAAGATAAATGGATATGTGGAGCTTAAAGAGGTCAATTTCTTTTATCCAACTAGACCAAAACAGATGGTCCTTATGGGTCTAAGCTTAAAGATTGATGCGGGCACAAGTGGTTCTGGAAAATCAACAATCATCAGACTGATTGAGAGATTTTACGACCCATCAAAGGGGTCAGTGGAAGCAATGGGATTGACATCAAAAAATACAATCTAAGAGCTCTAAGGTCACATATTGCATGGGTTAGTCAGAAGCCCACAATTTTTGCTGGAACAATCCATGAAATCATTGCATATGCGAAGGAGAATGCAACCGAAGCAGAGATTATTGAAGCTGCTTCTCTGGCAAATGCCCATCGATAATAATAAGATAGAACCACTTGAATCTTTAAAGTTTGATCCAAAAAAAAACTCTAAAGTTGGGAAAGCACAATAAGGGTTCAGATTTAATCTACTTTTAATTTTATGGCCAAAATTTCATCTCCATTATTCCAATTTAATCCAAAGGCTCACAATGCATCTTAGACAATTTATCCTGCCTAAACCTTTTGCACAATGCCCAACTCAATTGTCTGACACATAATCCCCAACGTCTCTCTTCTTCTTCCCCTCTCTCTGTGTCTCCTTTGCAACCTTTCTACTCCCTCTTGCCCATCACCGGCCACCCCACCGTTGATGACACGGCCGTCCAGGTAAGATCTCTTTGTCTCTCTCTCCTCTCTTTCTCACCTCCCTCTCTACGCAGCACACACAGAGTCGAACAAAACACCCCCACCCACCCTGAGCACACATGCACACATTCACACACACACACACACACACACATCACAACACGCCCAATCTATTAATCTAGGCTTTTGAATTAAATGTTAATTTAGGGTTTTGAAATTGGGTGTTAATTTCTCTCCTCTTTCTGTTTTCCTCCATCTCTTTTGTTTCCACCGCCTGTGCCACACCATGCCACTGTCATCACTGATGCCTAGCGACCCCAGGTATCTCTTTTCTCCTCTTCCTCTTCTATCTGACTCCCTTCCTCTTCGCCCCTCTCTTTCTTTCTGCCACCATCGCATTACCCCCTGCCCTCAATCAACCACCGAATATCCCAACCACACCACAGCCCACGAAACTACTCCACAAACATTACCACACCAAAACAGTCAACCACTGCGTCCACTCCTTCCCTCCTCTCCCCCGTGACCACCAAACACAACCCACTACCCCACCTTGGACATAAACTATTTGATAAAATGTCTACCAAAGGCAAATGAAAAAAACCATTAGCCCGAGTTTTTGGGCAGATTGTGCAAGAATCAATCATTCATTTAACCACAATTAATTGTTTTTTTTTTAGTTTCCAATTCGCTTTTCATTTTTATCTTTACTTGATTGCATAAGTTTTCCTATAAAAGCTCAATATGGTCCAATCAATATCTGTCAAGGAATCTATATATGCATCTTTGTTGAGTTTCATAATATTAGATGGCTGGTGATTTCTTTTGTTGGTGGTAATCAATGGCGTGTGGTAATCGTTGACGAAAACTATGGAAAAATTGATCACATTTTATGAGGTTGCTAAATCATGTTTTTCGTTCTCAAGTGCAATTGTGTGTGGATTATGATTATGATTATAATAATGATTGGGTTATGTAATTAGTAATTTGATAATTTTTTTATTCTCTATGTAGAAAAGTTGTATGCTCTAACTCCTCCATATTTTCCTAAATAGTTTGTTAATTTCCTACCATACAAATGTGTGCGTGTTCTTCATTATTTTTATTGGATAATTTAGGATAATGGGACTGATGACAATAATTCTTCCATTTAGTTGATCTCTAGATTAATTCTTGCATTTACAATGCTTTTATATTCCTTTTTTACATATGCATTTGCTTTTGCATGCTAGATTTTCAATTTTTTTGTGGGACGTGTTCTATAGGACTTGAGGCTATCGTTATGATATCTCCTATTCATACAGATGAATGTGTTTCTAATGATGAGTATTTAGGGCTAATAACATGAGTTGTTTACAACTATTGTCTTTGTAGCAACTGTTATTCTTCATGTAAGGTGTTTGATAAAATGCATGTGAGGTGTTTGAGCATTTTGTGCATGTATGGATATGAGTATGATCCCCCAATTGACAAATCAACGGCCCAACTTACGTTTTCTTTTTTATTGCTACCTGTGTGATTGAAAAGGAAAGTGGGCATTTTTCTTGAATTGTGAATTTGTTTAGAGTTTCATAAATCTTATATTTGGGTTTTGTAAGTTATTGCAGTGAAGAAAGCACAACAACTAATAGTGACCGACAACTCTGAAATCTGATGAGAAATATGAAGTGATGTATGACCATAAGTTGTAATGATTTCTCTAAATTGATAGATTTTGGTTTGATTTTGCTTGGATAGATATAAGGAGTGGTCGAATTTGATGACTCGCCATGCCATTAAAACGCCTAATATCCAAACTCGGGAATTTTCTCTAATTCAAGTTTTTCAAGATGTTTAATTATTACTTCTTAGTTGAGAAGGTCTCCCATACTTTTCTTCGGTTGGGAATCGGTGTTTCACTTGATGGGTTTGTTCATCCTTTGTTTACGCCAATCTGGAATATGTTAAACTAGTTATGATTCATTTTGGAGTTTGCAAGAGCATAACCTTCATTGTTACTCCAGCATTTGTGCACTCATATAATTGAGTATCTTAGTTCTTTTATGCTAAGCTAATTATATTTTTTATTTCATTAAAGTAGATCAGTGTGTAAATTACATGGGAGGTGCACCTAATAATCACACATAAGTGATCAACACATAAGTTGATTATTATTGTGGTTGGTTTGTTATATGTTTTTGAGTTTAATTATGTTGTAAGTTAGAATTTAGGCATCATTGTCTTGGGGAATAGCTAAGATTAGGTTATCGTTCAGAAAAAAAGAAGATTAGATTATGACTGAATGTGTCTAATTATTTTTGACACAATAATGGTTACTTGATTAACACATGATAATAGTTTGGTTATTGAGAGAGAATTGGTGAAAATGGCCTTTAATTTTTTGGCTTGGGAATATAGGACACATTGTAAACCTGTTTTGATGATAATGTGTAATTTGTTGAATTTGGTCCTCATTTTAAACTGTGCTTTAAACTTTCTTCAAGTTGAAAAGTTTGACGGGAATTGCGTATATGTATTCATGGGTGAATAAATTTTTTTTCTTTGAAAATTTTTTGTCGTGTTTTTTAGCGTTGCCGTGAATCAATTGATGCAAATACATGGTAAATTAATTGTGCTTTCAATTTACTAACTCTTATCTATTTACAGTTTTACGTTGGTTGCATTCCAAATTATCTAAGCTTTGGATGTAATGGATCAAAGTACATTTTTCCAATGTAAAATCAATAGGGTTCCAAGAAATGATTAAGCACCATTATTGTGAAGGGGCAATTGTGATTGATTTTGGTCAGATGGCTATTGGTGTGGTCACTTAAGAGGCTTTTTTTTAATAAAAAGTGAGTCTCTTTTCAAGTTATGGTTTACAAATATCTTTAATATGTTGTAAACGAGAATTGGGGTTACGTGACTATGTATAGAGTTGGGTCTAAGGGTTCTTGCTTGACTCCTCTTTTGAACCCTCACTTTTTTTACTGGTAGAATTACCTTCATCATCCTTAGACCCAGTATTGTCTTCTAACTGTAATCAAACTTTATGAATTTAAATACTTCGTATTGATCGCATTAAATCTTGAATCACGTTGTCGAAAACTTGACTTAACATGCGAATACAGAATCTATTGATTTTTTTGTTATGACATCGGATAACTCTTCATTTGACAAATCTTAATGTGGAGCTGTTTTAGGTGATGTTTTTGATCATGCGGGTGTTGATATTGTACGAAATGCTATGGAATTTGAGCGGAACTGAAACTTAAACAATCATAAAAGTCTTGAATTTTTATTTTTTTTTTCTCTTTTTGTTATTATGCTATAAATGTTATTTTGGGTATGAAATGGTGTTTGTTATGGTGGTTGGGTATGTATGATGATTGTGGTGGTATGTTGTATTATGATGATCAAAGTTATCAAATCGTGTATCGGAAGGCGTATCGTAAGATACAAATATTGTATCGTATCGTGTATCGTAAGATACGATGCAATTTTAAATAAATAATAAAAAAATATATATACCTTTGAAAAAAAGTCATACACTCATAAAAAATATAGCATTTCATTAATACTCCACCAACTATTCAAGTTATCAACATAATCCACTACTATTATAATGCAAAGTTCACAACCATAGTTCACTAATTCAAACTTTAAACACCAAAGAGACTTCTAATCCAAATTTCTAACATCCATTTTGAACTCAATCTTCAATTTCAATTGAAAATGCATCATCATCATCATCATTGTGATCGGATGCCAACAAGTCTTCACTTCCTTTATCATCTTCAACTTCTTGTATTTGTTCATCCTCATCCTCATCCTCATCCTCATCTTCAAGTTGAACTATTTGCTTTCCTTTTTTCTTGTATAAAGTAAGATTTCTAGGCCCTACAAAGCAACCAATACAAAATATAAAAAAAATAAAATTCAAAGTAATGGAGAAGAAGAAAAAACAACCACTACATTTTAATTACCTCTCTTTCTCTTTTTGCTAGTCCCTTCTTGAACCTCAAAACATTCACCAACATTCATCCAAGTAGTGTCCTCAGGAAGGAGTGCATCTTCTTTTTCAGTGATCCACTCATCATCAGATTCCATATCTGAGAGAGAAATAGGATCATAGGAATCACCCTCTAGTATTCTCTTTTGGTGTCTTGCCTCCAATCGAAGATTGTACTTCACAAACACAAGTGCACTTAATCTTTGTTGCTCTAATCGATTTCTCCTCTTAGAGTGCACCTGGTCAAATGTACTCCAATTCCTCTCACATCCAGTGGCACTACAAGTCAAGCTAAGGACGCGGATAGCAAGTTGTTGCAACTCTGGACAACATCCTCCAAATGATTCCCACCACAAGGCTATAAAAAATTACAATAGAATACTCCATTAACTAACTTAAGCAGTTACATTCAAATAACTAACTTAAGTTAAGTTACCACTAACCAGGTTGTTTCTTCTTCCTCATTTGGATTGCCATGTCCATTCCAAACATCAAATCAACATTATGAAAGATATCTAATTGTTTATCAACTTTTTCTCTCATAATAGGACTTGGGCACATTCTCTGAATAGTCTGATATAGTCCCATCTTTATCTCATAGTCCGCACTACCGGTGTAATGAAACCTGAAATAATTATTTTGATTTACAATGATCATTGATCAGCATACAATATATAGATATAAAATGATATAAAAATTGAGAAAATTAAGTCTTACGCGGGATTGAGATAATAGGCAGCTGCATGAAGAGGTCTGTGTAATTGCATGTTCCATCTAGTGTCAACAATAGTCCATATGGGCTCATAGTGCTTCTTCACATTACGAAAATTCTTTTGGATTTGTTCCTTTGCCTTGTCCATTGCCTCATAAATATACCCCATGGCAGGCTTTAGATCCCCATCTACAAGCCTCAACACCTTCACCAATGGCAACACACACTTCAAGCAATACTTGATTGATCCCCAAAAATTTTGGTCAGCTAGTATAATATCCATCACTTTTACACCATCTCCCTTCTTACAATATTGACTTCTCTGCCATTCCTCAGAAGCAAACATTGCTCTAAGCCCAATTTTATTTTCAAATAAACTCCTTAAAGTTAAATATGAGGTGGCAAATCTGGTCACACAAGCTCTCACCAAATCCCTTTTCTTTGTATACTTTCTCATAAGATTTAACACCCAAGAATGTCTATAAATGTAAACTGTGATTTTCCTTGCCTTTGACATTATATCCTTGTGCAGAGGAAGGTCCCCAATATCCGTCAAAATGAGATCTAGACAATGTGCACCGCAAGGAGACCAAAACAACTTTTTCCTCTTTGCCATTAACAACTCCCCAGCTTTTACATAAGCCGATGCACTATCAGTTACAACCTGAACAACATTATCCTCACCAATCTCTTCTACCATTGAATCTAAAAGCTCAAAAAGATTATCCGCATTCTTACAAATACCTGAAGTATCAATACTTTTAAGAAACACACTTCCTCTAGGACTATTCACTAAAAAATTAGTGATAGAGCGATGTTTCCCATCAGTCCATCCATCAGACATAAGAGTACAACCCGTCCTTCTCCACTCTGCTTTATAATTTTCCATCAACCCACCATTAATCAAATTTGTTTCTTTTTTCAAAAAAGAACATCTCACCTCATGATACGATGGAGGTTTCAATCCCTTACCAAACGATGCAACATATTCTAACATTCTTACAAAATATGAATCCTTTACCAAATTAAAAGGAAGGGCATTAGCATAAAAACATCTACAAATATCCAAGCATACATCTTCCCTACCCTTTTTCTTCAACATAGTATTCAAAGTAATTGTGGTGGTTGGCTGTATTTTATCAACAGTAGTACTACCCACACTGCCACTACTTTTCGAATCCACAAGACTCATATCTTTGCTAATTGCCCTATCATCCAATAATTGCTTAAAAAATTCAGTTACTTCCTCAGGGCAATGCTTACACGCTGCTACATCTTTGCGATTACTTGCCAAATGATTTTTCATTCTTGAAATGCCTCCCCAATAGACATTTGCACAATGAATGAATTTCAATTTCAACCTTGATCCTTCTACTTTGTCACAATGTTCCCATGTGGGATCATTAGCAAGTTTTTTAGTCATTTCTATATGAAAATTGGATGCAGGTGATGCCACTGTTGCACAAAATTAAAATTAATCAAGATTCAGAAATTTTTATACAAAAAAATTTATATACATTTGGCTTTGTAAATAAATTAATATCATTACATACTGCACAGGACCAACGATCAATGGAGACTGGGAAGAAGAAGAAGAAGAAGAAGAAAAAGAAGGAGTACCTGGACAAGGAAGAAGGCAGCGATCAACACCCACAGTCGGAGACAAGCAATCACCCACAGACGAAGACCGGCAATCACCCACAGTTGGAGACCACCCACAATCGATCACCACCCAGACTCGAAGACCACCCACACAGTCGAAGACCACCCACACAGTCGAACACAGTCGAAGACCACCCACACAATCGAAGACCACCCACAGCGATCACCACCTACAACGTTCACCACCCACAGTCGATCATCACCCACCCAGAGTCGATGGCTGAAGAGAAACCACAGACGTCGTCGATAGACCACCCACACAGTCGAAGACCACCCACAGCGATCACCACCTACAACAACGTTCACCACCCACAGTCGATCATCACCCACCCACAGTCGATGGCTGAAGAGAAACCACAGACGTCGTCGATAGACCACCCACACAGTCGAAGACCACCCACACAGTCGAAGACCACCCACAGCGATCACCACCTACAACAACGTTCACCACCCACAGTCGATCATCACCCACCCACAGACGTCGGTCGATGGCTGAAGAGAAACCACAGACGTCGTCGAATATGTGAGAAATCTCTGATTTTTTTTTTGTAACCCTAACCACTGAAATGACGTCGTTTCAGTAGTTATAGGGAATTAAAAAAAAATAATTCAGAGCACAAAACGACGTCGTTTAAAAAAAAAAAAAAAAAAAAAATTGCACGTATCGTGCGTTTCGTACCGATACGTATCGTATCGTAAAAACGTATCGTGTATCGGACGATACAACGCAAAAACGATACATAACTACGATCCGTATCGTTTTAGGGCTGTATCGTAACGTATCGTACGATACGTATCGCGTATCGTACGATACTAACAACTTTGATGATGATTGCTATGTACGATTGTAAATTTTATAGATAGGTTTAAATTTTTCTGAGCTCCTATTTTTAGAAGAAACTCTGCCGAAATTTCGGAAAAATAGTAGGAATTAGCTTAATTTCAATTTTTTATATTAAAGTAAATGAAGTAAAAATTATTTCATATTGACGGTTTGTTTTAGGTTGCAAAGTGCTTTTAGGCAATGTAATATTCTTCAAGTTTTAATTTATTTTTCCGTTATCCCGTGCCTTTAGGCACGAGCAATTACTAGTGAATTTATAAGGTCACTCTGTGTGTGTTGTGTGTTTTAGTGTCCGTCTCTGTGTCTGTGTCTGTGTCTGTGGGTGTGTGGGTGTGAGAACCAAGTCAAAACCTGAAAGTAAACCATAATTATTTGCAAGGCAGTTCAATGAAAGATGGGTATGCAACCTACTGTGGAGAACGAGGCGTGCCGCTATCAGGGGGCCAAAAACAAAGGTTAACTCTTTCTAGAGCAATGTTGAAAAATCCTGCCATATTACTTTGGATGAGGCAACAAGTGCATTGGACGTCAAATCGGTGAACCTAGTACAAGATGCACTGGAAAAGACTATGACCAAGCGTAGCTGTAGCTCATCGACTATCCACAATTCAAAATTCTAATAAAATTTCAGTGATCGACAAGAATTGTAGAAGAGGGTTCATGGTAAGTTACTCGCAAAAGGAGAACAGTGTTTACTATTCATTTGTCAGGCTCCAACATCAAGGTGCATGAAGAAGGCAAAAGATCATGGCTGGAAATTTTGAACCTGAGAGCCAAAAAGTATTTTGATGCACTAAGCTACATATGATGAATAAGCTGAAAAGCTGGTGTAGCAGTTATAAAAAACTATCTTAGTAGCTAGACTTCATTAGTTAGAAGTGTATGTAGGCATGAACATAAGGGTGTATTGAGTAGTGTGTTCCATGATTACTTGCAGCAGGTGTGATTTAGCATTTATCTACATGTTTTTATCAGAGCTTTGCACTACGTTGAAAGAGTACAGGCTTGGAAATGGATCTAAGCTCATCAGTTTGAGTTATCCAGTTCCCTTGACCAGCTCCATCATGTTTGATCTCATTTCCATGACCAGTTCCAATGCGGGGGGGAACACCATATTATGATTCCATTCCACAAACCCACTCCTTCAATACTAAAACCGCCATTGCAATCTCCATGCAAATGATCACAAGTCGCACCATAGCCACAATACCAATTGAAAGGTTTTCTAGTATCTGCCTCTTCAGGAGTGAGTACCAGCACCATAGAATCTACTGTTGCCAAATGAATTCTTGATGTTCACAAAGTCTGCATTGAAACCACCACCACGATCATGCCCACATCCACCACCACTGCTTCTGCAATCCAAAGCTTCATCTTTTTCCTTACTGGCAGCTTGAGCTACTAGCCACTGCCAAATAAAACCTCAACCTAGCTGCCCGCTTGGGCTACTGCTGCTGCTGCTGAGGTAGCTGAGCTGCAGAAGCTGGCGTTTTCTTGGTGTAATTTTCTACTGCTAAGCAATGATCAGCTTCGCAGGCCCTTGGTATCATCATTACCCAGAAAATCACATGGGATTGCAGTCAACCATTTTTAATCAAGGAAGAAAACCAACTTCCAAAGGTCACAACTCCGAAAGGTGACAATGGAACCTTCATTCCCCCTCATATCCATCATCAAGACAGGTCCATTGAAATGATCAACACAAAACCCTAGAATTGTGAACCAACATCATATCCAATTCAAGATTTTCCACCTTCTCTTTCCATTCTGAGACCCCAAATAAAATACACAATAATCTCACGAATATCATCATTCGATATGAAAGTTAAAACTAGACAATCCAAATCCAAAATCAACTACTGAAACAATAGAAGTAATTGGAAACCACGGTCAACCAGCTGAGTACGAAAATAACACCAACCACCATATCGATTCATAATCAACTTCAGATAAACTAAGCATAGGAAAAGGTTTGGCTGGTGTAGTAGATAGGGCCAGGAAAGTGAAAGGAACCTAAATCTGGAGTGAAGTGGACGGAGACCAAGACCTCCCCACTCTTTTCTCGAATCGGGCCTCATATCCCCCTCTCCTGTCACAAAAGGACTGCCTAAAGAAAGAAGTTTTATTCTATCCAACCAGATTTTTCAAAAAAATTTCAACCACCAACAACGTAAATATAGTTCCCCATCTCTCAACCACCAACTACTCGAGATTTCCACTTTCCGCTCTCATGCATGTACACATGCAACTACCCATCTCAATCGTTTCTCTCCTACTGTCTCTCTTAGACATCTCAAACACAGTGCACTAGTGAAATTAAGCTACTCAAAAGCAGGACTATTCTTAAATGCATTATGGTTCTTCTTTTGTCGTGTAACACACACGATGCTATTTTGAGGATTCCTTTTCCAGAAATCCTTGGTCTTTCTTTCCTTTTCCTTCGTGATTTAAAACAATATAGAAGACCAACAATTATAATAGAGCCTATAATATAGGGAATGAAAGGATTTGATATAATAATGAAACGACAAGACTCGGGGCCGGCTCAAGGTCAAGCGGGGCCCTAGGCAAAATTTTCATATGAAGCCCTATTAATATTTTGTCTATTGATATATTTATTTTTAATTATTATAACATTTTTATGTTTTTAAAATTTATTTTTTATTTTTAAAAATTTTAAATATTGATCAAGTTTTTATACTCAAGTTTTGACAATAATTTTTTTTAATAGATAATATTGTTAATTCACTCACTCGTAGTTGATTGTAAATAAACTTATCAATTTAAATTTTCAACAAGTAGATAATTTTAGGATAACAAAGAATATTCAATCTTTGCCTATGAGTAATGTGCACACATGAAGTACAAAACTTTAATAACATAGACAATTTAAGTATAAGTTATTTGAACTGAAAATTTATATTAAGACAAAAAAGGAACCAAATAGATCTTCACCACAAAAAATAATGAATATAAATTTTTTGTGTGAGTGAGTGAAATACAACTATGAACAAATACAAAATATTTAGAAAAATTTAAATCAAAGCACACACGAAGGAGTAATTTTTGATCCAAAAAAATTAGATATTGATTTGAACTATTAAAATTTGAGCCCTAAATATTTGAATCATATCCAAAATACAAAAAAAAAAATTAAAAATGACTATTGTACTAAAGTGATAAATTTTATGTAGGCCTCTAAAATTTGGGCTTAACCAAGTAACGAGTAATTTTGAACCTAATAAAATTATATACTGATTTGAACTAATAAAATTTGAGCCTTGAAAATTGTAATCATATCTAAAATATAAAATTAAAAAATTAAATTTGGCCTGCTATACTAAAAAGATAAATATTGTGGGGGCCCTCTAAAATTTGAGGCCCTAGGCAAACTTATTTGCCCAAGGGTTGGGCCGGCCCTGACAAAACTACATAGGTAGGCCCATTGAAACAATTCTAGATATCTTGGGAAAAAATTTTCCCCTCATTCAAAAACAAACTTAATCTCACAGTAGACCAAAATTGTGTTAAGACATCATTTAAATAACATGAAAACAAAGGAAAAGGGAAATATCTCACTATACTTTTTGTTTGTCAAATGTCACAAGTCTAGTGGCACCAAAAAAAGCTGCAATGAAAGTGCCTTTATTTAGTTTTACTTGTCTTTATGTCACCCAATTCACTTTTCTCAGCAACCACTGCTCTCAATGACATCCCAGGGTCATAAAGAGAGCCAAAGAGATGACCTTGTTGAGATTCTCGAACCAATGCATCTCTCGACACTTCAATTGAACTCAGTTACCATATCTCTAAGAATGAATCCTCATACTATGCCAGTCAATTTGGTTCTTAAACACAACTTCACTCAATTTCACAATCAGGATTCACAATCCAAGGACCAAACAAGGCTCAAGAGATGTTGCAAACATCAGGCTTGAGAGAACTTAAGCCTAGTATAAGATTCAGGTCCCCTATTTCTCAACAATTATGCTACTTCCAATCAAAACTACCACAAAAATCCATCCAAAATAAAAAATTTCAGCTAATCTTCAAAAGCCACAATAAGGCACCAACTAAGAAACTTTTCATTCACTTCCCCCCACGCCTTCCTTTTTCTACTACGTGCAGAGTTTATGTACATTGTCAACAAAAGCATAAAAAAGAAAACAACAAATTCAACATGAATCGAAGTTGATTCCCCAAAATTTCATCAACACCCCTCTAAAATAAGATCAAAACAATCACCAAAATCTTAAGAATCGCATAACAGGGTAAACATATAACCAAACATCCATGAAATTTTAAAACATAATTAATGTCTTGGTATGTATGTGTTTTGGTGTATTAGTATGTTTGTGTTTTAGATGTATTAGTGTATGTGTTTTGATATATTTGTGTGTCCCCTTTTTTCATAACTTGTTAATTTAAAGATTAATCTAGAATACAACAATTAAATCAAGTTTTCTACAAGCAGTGAAAACTTTCTCAACCACCACTACAATTATTAAGAAAACACATCATTAATATTTAAAAATGAAAGTTAGAATATCTACTCAAACATATTCAAAAAAAAATAGTCATGTATACATGCAAGAAACCAACCTCTATGCTCTTCAAAAGTAAGTGTACAATTGTGTCACTACGAACCTGTGGACCATTGAAAAAAATCGTCATTGTTCATTCGTATCTAGAACATGGTGTGGGATCTTCAAGCTTCAACATTAAGAATTTTAAGAAATCTTCAAGCTTCAACATGGTCTTAATTCTTAAGCAAATAATTGAGATCAAAGACAATAATTAAGAATTTTACAAGAAGAAAATAAAAAAAAGCTAATAGAATCATAATACAAAATAGATACCATACAATACTCAAAGAAAAATCTATACCTATCACAAGCTCGCCTGAAAGTAAATCAACAACTGCTTGAATTTCTTCTTTACGAGCTTCCCAAATTTAAATGGGTTGGTCTTCCCTTCTACCTTCTTAAGGTACTACACAATAAGTAATAATTGCACACATTGAGACAAAACAATAGCATATAATACTCAAAACAAAAATCTACAACTGTTACAAGCTCACCTAAATATAAATCTGTAGCTGCTTGGATTGCTGCTTTATGAGCCTCCCAAATTTTAATAGGTTCGTCTTTTCTTCATCGTTTTAAGGTATTACAACACTCAATAGATAATATTAAATATCAAGTCATGGCACAAAAATTTAAGAAATAAAATACTATAAGCAAGTATGGTGGCAGAGTTGTAGTAATAGGTTACAACTACTAATACACAAAAACACATGCACAACGGTATTACACAAAAACACAAATACTAGTGTAAAAACACACAAACAAATACACCAAAACACATATTGTGTTAACACACACACTAACACACCAAAACACACATTGTGTTAACACGGACACTAACACACCAAAAACATGAACACACAAAAATAAATTAGTACACAAACACACACGTGTGCACACCATCACACTAAAATACACACATATACACCAAAAAACAAACATAATACATACACTCCATCAGAAAAACATAGACACTAACACATTACTACACAGAAACAACACACACTAATACAACCTTCTACACACACTGTTAATACACCATAAAATAAACACATTAATACCCCTAAACACCAACATAAACACACATTAATTCACCAAAATACAAACACTAATCCACCAAAATACAAACACTAATCTACCAAAAACATAGACACTAATATAAAAAAACACACTAACACATCAAAACGCACACACACTAACACACACAGACACAATAATTAGCATATACATGCATACACACACCGTAGTAACACACAAAAATGTATCACAAACACATACACACTAATAAAACAAACAAATAAACACAATAAAATACACTATTATAGAAACACACACTAATACCACAAAATACACACTCATACACTAATGCACCAAAGAAACACAGACACACTAATACATAAAATACACACAAACTAACCATTGTTTAAAATTAAAAAAAATTATTAAATTTTACGGGATGGATCACTAATTAAAGTAACACTCACATATTGAACATTTAGGTTCGATGGGACATGTCAATGAAGCGCGGAGCACTTAGGCTTTGTCGAGTGTGTGTTTTTGTGCTTTAGTATATGCATTTTATGTATTTGTATGTGTACGTGTGTATATGTATACTTTGATGTATTAATGTGTTAACAATGTGTCGCATTGCATATGTCGTTTAGTGTCTTAGTGTATATGTGTGTTTTGGTGTATTAGTATGTTTATGTTTTTGGTGCATTAGTATGTGTGGTTTGGTATATATTTATTAGTGTGTGTGTGTGTGTCTTTTTTCATAACTTTCAAATTTAAAGATTCATCTAAAATACAACAATTAAATCAAGTTTTCTATTGGCAGTGAAACCGTTCCACCACCATAACAATTATTGAGAAAACACATGATTAATACTTAAAAATAAAAGCTAGAGCATCTACTCAAGGATATCCAAAAGAAATAATCATGTAGATATGTAAGAAATGAACATGTACGCTCTTCAAAAGTAGGTGTATACAGTTGTATCACTTGAACCTGGATTACCATTGATAATAATTGCATAGCTAGAGCCAACATGGAGTAGGATCTTCAAGCTTCAACATTAGTGTCCATACAATTCAATAACTACAGAAATCTTTAGCAAAAGATTGAGATTGAAGACAATAATTAAGAATTTTATCAGAGAAGTAAAGAAAATGTTGAAAGAGTCACATACCACAAAATCAATATCATACAATACTAGAAGAAAAATCTAAACCTGTCGCAAGCTTGCCGCTCGGTTGAAGGTAAATCTACAAACTGCCTTGGTACACACAATAAGCAATAAGCAATAGCACAATTTAGTCATAGCAATAGTATATAAATACTCAAGTAAAAATCTATAACCGTTACAAGCTCACCTCATGGCAAATCTGTAATTGCTTGGATTTCTACTTTATGTCTCTCAAATTTTAATAAGTTGGTCTTTCCGCAATCGTTTTAATGTACTAAAACACTCAATAGTCATCATTAAACATCGAGTCATAGCAAAAAAATTTAAGAAATAAAATATTGTAATTGTAGCAGCTGAGTTGTTGTAGTAGGTTACTCATTCATATTGCAACTACTAATACTCAAAAACACATATATACAACGATATTACACAAAAAACACAGATACTTGTACACGTAAAAACACACAAACGAATACACAGAAACACAAATAAACACATAAAAATACACATTGTGTTAACAAGCACACTAACAAACCAAAAACATGCACTCACAAAAACAAATTAGTACACAAACACACGCACACGTGCACACACCATCACTAAAACACACATAATCACATTGTTAACACAAGCAAATACATGAAAAAAAATAAACACACCACCCACACTAATATACCAAAATACATACACACCCACACACTGTGTTAACAAACACTAATACTCCAAAAAAACACATAATACATCAAAAAAATACAAACACCAACACTATTATACACACTAATAAACCCTCCCACACATTATGTTAATACACACTAATACACCACAAAATAAACACATTAATCCGCCAAAACACATACAAAAACACACATTAATTCACCAAAATACACACTCCATTCACATGCAAAGTGTTGACACAGGCTAATCCACTAAAATACGGACACTAATCCACCAAAAACGACGACACTAATATACCAAAACACACTATAAAACAAATACAAATTCAAGCATAGTAACACACCAAAACACACACACACAGACACCCTAATCAGTATACACATAAACCCCAACACATCATGTTAACACACGTAAATGTACTGCATAACACACAAATGTGCCGCAAACAAAAACACTATTAAAATAATTAAATAAACACAATAAAATACACTATTATAGAATCACAAACTAAAACATACACCCAAAAAAAAACATGAGTACTGTTCAGATACACAGAGTCTAATACCAAAAAAAATATATGTATGCTCTTCAAAAGTAGGTGTATAGTTGTGTCACTTGAACCCGGATTACCATTGACATGGAGTAGGATCTTCAAACTTCAACATTATTGTCTGTATAGTTCAAAAACTACAAGAAATCTTAAACAAACAATTGAGATCAGAGAAAATAATTATTTTACAAGAAGAGAAGAAAAGAAAACGCTAAAAGAGTCACATACCACAAATCAATAATACCATACAATACTCAAAAACAAATCTACACAAATAACAAGCTCACCACTTGCCTGAAGGTAAATCTGCAACTCCGTGGATTGCTGGTTAACGAGCCTCTAAAATTACAATGGGTTGGTCTTTCCCTCCACCATCATAAGTGTCATAGGGTAACTTTCGTTTTTCTTTTGAGGCTACCTGTGAAGGCGTTGCTATTACAACCAATCACACTCAACTCAAGAATAAGGGACAGAAACTCACACAGAAGGCACACACGAATCTACTGGGACAACACTCCCAAACCTTATATATTGAACTCAACAATTTACAAGGACTCTCAAAAATCAGAACACTCTCTGCCTTCCAGAATGCTCAAGCACCTCTATTTATACAAGAGGAAGGCAGATGACACCCCCATCTGCCAAGGGGTAGTTATCCACGTTTTTGTTATTCCATAGCATACTGGACTAGTAGACTTGGTCTCTATGCAACACCTGGCAGGCAGTTCCACCACTTCAAGTAACTGTTGTGGAACTGCCCCTTCATCAGCATGCATCTAGACTGGATTCAGACTGGGGACATCCAGAACTGCCTCAGCAACTGCCTTGATTGAGTCTCAGCATCATAACTGTCCACATCCTCCTGGTCACATGCATTGAGCAGCCATGTGCCAATCAGGTGCCCACATTCAACAGCCATGTGCCCACATTCACCAGTCAACCTTGCTACACGAACCAATGTGCATGTTGGGTTCAACCCATGCCATGCAATCCGAAGCTCTGCACCCACATTGCTTCAAATGAGCCCACCCATGCTGCCATACTCAACCGGGTGATCTCATGCTACCTTGGTTCGCCCCAATCTGTCGAACCACTTAGCCGCGTCACCTTGATTCCAATATCTGGCATGCCTTGGTGCAAGGTGCCACCAAGACCGGCCATTTGCACCCAAGTCAATTAGGGTGTGACAATAAGGTACTACACACAATAAGCAATAGCATATAACTCGAGCAAAAATCTACAACTGTTACAAGCTCACCTATTGGTAAATATGTAATTGCTTGAATTGCTATTTTATGAGCCTCCCACATTTCAAAAAGTTGGTCTTTCCTCCATCGTTTAAGGTACTACAACACTCAATAGGCAAAAAAAATTAAGAAATAAAATATTGTAAGCAAATATGGCAGCAAAGTAGTACTAGTTAGTCGTTCCTATTACAACTACTAAACCAAATCAAACCAAGCCTAGCCTTATGCCCCAATCATTTGGGGTCGGCTATATGAATCCATTTTCGCCATTCATTTATGGGGAACGACCAAACATTAGTGCATATATCATTGTTTGGACTCATTACAGTAGAACCGACAAAAATGTTATGGTGGTTGACTGGTACCTAACGCAACCCTCCTCCATTATCCTAGCTTGGGACAGACAGTCTTGAATACAACATTGGTGGAGTTATCTATTATAACTACTAATACACAAAAACACATATACACAATAGCATTATACAAAAACACATAAAAACACACAAATACACCAAAATACACATTGTGTAAACACGCATACTAACAACACACAAAAACAAATTACTACACAAACACACGCACACAGGCGCACGCCATCACTACAACACACATAATTATAGTGTTAACACAAAAGTTTATAAATGAAAAAAATACACACACCACACAATATAATATACCACAATACATATACACACATACACTATGTTGACGAATACTAATACACCAAAAAAATAATAATACATCCAAAAAATATAGACACCCACACACTCTGCTAATACAAACTGATACACCACAAAATAAACATATTAATACACTGAACACACAAAAACAAACACATATTAAATCACCAAAATACAAACACTCCATTCACATGTAGTGTTAACATTGGCTAATCCATCATAATGTAAACACTAATCCACCAAAAAATACAAACACTAATATACTAAAACAAACAATTAAACAAACACAAATGCAAACACAATAACACACCAAAACCCGCGCACACACACTAATCAGCATATACATGTACACCCACACAACGTGTTAACACACATACATGTTCCGCAAAAACACACGCACACTAATAAAATAAACAAAATAAAATAAACAAAATAAAATACACGCTATTATAAAAACACAAACTAAAACATACACACCAAAAAACACACGCTCTATTCACACACACTAATACCACACAAAAAACACTCATACACAGATATTCCAAAGAAACACAGACACACCAATACACAAATACACACAAACTAATCATTGTTCAAAATTAAAAGTCTTCAATTTTACACGATGGATCACTAATCAAAGTAACACTCACATATAGCACATTTAGGTTTGTTGGGACGTGTCAGTGATGCGCAGAGCACTTATGCTGTGTTGAGTGCATGTATTAACATCGTATGTATTTTTGTGTATTAGTATGTGCATTTTTTCATATTTGTATTTGTACGTGTGTATACTATGATGTATTAGTGTGTGTTAACAATGTGGGTAAGCATTGCATGCGTGGTTTAGTGTCTTCATGTGTATATATCTTTTGATGTATTAATATGTTTATATATTTAGTATTAGTTTGTGTTTTAGTGTCTTTTTTTCAACACTTGCAACTTTAAAGATTCATCTAGAATACAACAATGAAATCAAAGTTTTCTACTAGCAATGAAAACTTTCAACCACCAAAACAATTATTAAGAAAACATATCATTAATATTTTAAAATGAAAGCTAGAGCATTTACTCAAAGATATCCAAAAGGAATAATCGTGTAGACATGCAAGAAACGAACCTTTATGCTCTTCAAAAGTACGTGTACAATTGTGTCACTTGAACCTAGATTACCATTGACAAAAATCGCATAGCTAGAGCCAACATGGTGTAGGATCTTCAAACTTCAACATTAGTGTCTATATAGTTCGAGAACTGCAAAAAATCTTACGCAAATGATTGAGATCGGAGAGAATAATTAAGTATTTTACAAGAAGAGAAGGAAAAAAAACGTTAAAAGAGTCGTACCACAAAATAAATACTATACAATACTCAAGAAAAATTCAGAAGGTAAATCTGCAACTCCTTGGATTGCTGCTTGATAAGGATCCCAAATTTCAATGGGTTGGTCTTCCTTCCAATATCTTAAGGTACTACACACAACAAATAATAGCACATGTTGAGTCATAGCAGTAGCATACAAATACTCAAACAAACATAAATACTCAAACAAAAAACTACAATCATTATAAGCTCACCTAAACTTAAATCTGTAACTGCTTAGATTGTTGCTTTATAAGCATCCCAAATTTCAATAAGTTGACATTTCCTCCCTCGTTTTAGGGTACAAAAACACAGATAGTACACGTAAAAATACAGATACTAATACACGTAAAAACACACAAACGAATACACAAAAACACAAAGAACCACACAAATACACCAAAACATACATTATTTTAACACGCATACTAATACATCAAAAACATGCACACACAAAAACAAATTAGTACCCAAACACACGTACACCTGCCCACGCCATTACTTAAACACAAACACATAATCACACTATTAACACACAAGTTAATCTATCTATACTACTAATAAAAGTACCTTAATATGAAAAAATTTTGATTCATTATTTTACCCTTATAAAGAATTAAAAAGATCACTCTATCTTTCCACACTTAATCTATACTATTAATAAAAGGACCTTAATATGAAATACTTTTGATTCACTATTTTTCCCTCATAAAGAATTAAAAAGGTCACTTTATCCTTCCATACTTAATATCTAAACTATCACTTTTTTATGCATTTAAATCTTCAAGTTACATCTAAAATTACTTTTAATTATATATTACTTATGTATAAATGTCAATTTTTATGAAATTTTTTATTAATTATATTACTTTCAAAAAATATACGCATTATTATAAGTTTCAACAAAATATTCAAAAAAACCTTCAAAAATTCCATCAATATAATATTACTCACCTTATTTATAAAAATAATATTATAACTACATATGTATATTTTATTTTTCATCAAAATGTTTAACCCTGTATGTATATTTTATTTTTCACCAAAATGTTTAATCTTTTCATTTTTAAGATAAAAAAACAATGTACATATAGCTTTACGTAATTTTTAGTCAAGTAAACTTTTCAGTCTGTGTTAAGATTTTATGTAAAAACTTGATTTTTTAAAAAATTTAATATGTTTTATAATATATATTATAGCCTTGCATACTAAATTTTATCCCAATTAACCTAGATAATCCTAATATAGTAAGATTCAAAATTCAAATATGATAGATATATTAATTATTATTTTTATTTTATTTAATGATTTATAAGTGAAATCTTAATCAAAAAAATTTTAATATCTAATCTCTATTCTCTATTTATAAATGTTAATTGTTATGAAACTTTTTGGTTGATTATATTACTCTTAAAAAATATATGTATTATTATAAGTTTTAACAAAATATTTAAAAAAAAACCTTCTAAAACTCCATCAATAGAATATTACTCATCTTATTTTTTAATAAAGATAATATTATAACTACATATTTATATTTTTGTTTCATCAAAAACCATTTAATTTTTAAGATAAAAAATAATGTATATACAATTTTATATGATTTTTTAGTTACAATAAACTTTTTAAACTGGGTTAAAATTTTATTTGAAAATTTGAATTTTTTTAAAATTTTAATATACTTTATAATATATATTACAGTGTTGTATATTAAATTTTATCTCAATTAACCTAACTAATCCTAAATACAGTAATGTTCCAATACAATTGGTATATTTAAAATTATTTTTATTTTGTTCAATGATTTATAAGTGGAATCTTAATCAAATTAATTTTTAAAAATTTAATTTTCAAACATCACTAAAAATACTTTCAATTACAAAATTATAGGAAAAAATTGAACTTTAATTATTTATTTTCTTTTTTATCATTTCTCTTAAAGTTAAAAAATTCTATAATGGGGCATGAACGATACAAAAATAAGTTTGATAAATTTGAGATGATATTTAATTCAAGTACACATATACCAAATATTTATTTATTAATTTTTTAAAAAAAATTTTCACGTACAATGCACATGGTGCATTGCTAGTCTAATAAAAAAAACCCTAAGAGACAGTTGAAAATTGGGCAAATTGTACTTTATATTTTGAAAGATTTAAAAATTCTTAATTTATACATTTAAATATACATTGTACATTCTATATACTAAAAGTGTTACAATGTGGTGTTTTTGTTAATTTTCATTGCTTATTTCGTCAACGTTAATAGTGTTGTTTGACGAAATGAGTAACAATAACTAACATAAAGGACACATTACCATATTTTTAATAGATTAAAGATATAATGTGAAAATTTTAATTTTTAAGGGTTCAAAATAATTTTTTTTGAATCTTTTAGGGTATAAAATGCAATTCCTTGAGAATTGGAAGGTGTCGAGTATTAGAATTGCCCGACGAGTAGTGGCTGTAGGATTTTTAGTGGGCCAGCTCAGCTTAGCCACTGTGAAACCCTAGTACATGAAAAAAATACACCCCACACACTAACATACCAACATACACACTTCCCACACATTGTGTTAACAAACACTAATTACATCAAAAAACACACATAATACATCAAAAAAACATAGGCACCAACACACTACTACACAGACACTAATACACCCTCCTACACACTCTGTTAATACACACTAATACACCACAAAATAAACACATTGATACACAACCACATACATAAACACACATTAATTAACAAAAACACATACACTCCATTCACGTGTAGTGTTAACACAAGCTAGTACACCAAAATATAATCACTAATCTACTAAAAACACGAACACCAACATACCAAAACACACGATTAAACAAACACAAATACAAACACAGTAACACACCAAAACGCACACATACAAACACACATACTAATCAACATATACATGCATACCCACACACCGTGTAAACACAAAAACGTACTACAAACACACTAATACCATAAAAAACACACGCATATACTGATACACCAAAAAAATATAAACACACTAATACACACAAACTAATCATTGTAGGATGGATCAATAATCAAAATAACACTTTGCACATTTAGGTTCGGTGGGATGTGTTAGTGATGCGCAAAGCACTTATGTTTTGTTGAGTGTGTGTATTAAAATTGTATGTGTTTTTGTGCATTAGTATATGCATTTTTTACGTATTTGCATGTTTACGTGTGTATGCATCTTTGATATATTAGTGTGAGTATGTGTGTTAATAATGTGTGTAAACATTGCATGTGTGATTTAGTGTCTTAGTGTGTATGTGTGTTTTGATGTATTAAAATGTTTGTATTTTTGATGTATTAGTGAGTATATTTTGATATATTAGTGTGTGTTGTCTGTGTGTCCTTTTTTCATAACTTATAAATTTGAAGATTCATCTAAAATACAACAATTAAATCAAAGTTTCTACTAGTAGTGAAAACTTTCAACCACCACAACAATTATTAAGAAAATACATCATTAATATTTAAAAATGAAAGCTAGAACATCTACTCAAAGATATCCAAAAGCAATAGTCATGTAGACATGCAAGAAGCGAACCTGTATATTCTTCAAAAGTAGTTGTACAGTTATGACACTTGAACCTCAATTAACATTGATAAAAATAACGTAGCTAGAGCCAACTTGGTGTAGGAACTTTAAACTTCAACATTAGTGCTCGTATAATTCGAAAACTACAAGAAATCTTAAGCAAAAGATTGAGATCGGAGACAATAATTAAATATTTTACAAGAAAAAAAGAAAAGATATCACTGAAAGGTTCATCTAGAATACAACAATTAAATCAAGGTTTCTACTAGTAGTGAAAACTTTCAACCACACAACAATTATTAAGAAAACACATCATTCATATTTAAAAATAAAAGCTAGAACATCTACTCAAAGATATCCAAAAGCAATAGTCATGTAAACTTGCAAGAAGCGAACCTGTATACTCTTCAAAAATAGTTGTACAATTATGTTACTTGAACATCTATTACTGTAGACCAAAATACATACACACCCATACATTGTGTTAACAAACACTAACACACTAAAAAATACACATAATACATAAAAAAACATATACACCAAGACGCTATTACACAGTCACTAATACACCCTCCCTCACATTCTGTTAATACACATTAATACACCACAAAATAAACACATTAATACACACAAAATAAACACATTAATACACCTAAACACATACACAAACACACATTAATTCACAAAAATACATACACTACATTCACGTGTAGTGTTAACACAGGCTAATCCACTAAAAATACACACTAATATACCATAACACACTATTAAACAAACACAAATGCAAGCATAATAACACACCAAAACGCGCACACAAACACAATCAGCATATACATTCATGCATATGCACACACCGTATTAACGCACACCATGTAAACACACAAATGTACCGCAAACATACACTAATACCACAAAAAAAACACTCATATACTGATACGCCAAAGAAATACAGACATTAATACACAAACTAATCAATATTCAAAATTAAAATAGTTTATTAAATTTTACAGGATGGATCACTAATCAAAGTAACACTTTGCACATTTAGGTTCGGTGGGATGTGTCAGTGATGCGCAGAGCACTTACACTTTGTTGAGTGTGTGTATTAACATTGTATGTGGTTTTGCATATTAATGTGCATATTTTATGTATTTGTAAGAGTAAGTGCTTGTATGTATACTTTGATGAATTAGTGTGTGTGTGTGTGCGTGCGCTAACAATGTGTGTAAACATTGCATGTGTGGTTTAGTGTCTTAGTGTATAGACGTGTTTTGGTATATTAGAATGTTTGTGTTTTTGGTGTATTAGTGTATGTGTCTTGATATATTAGTGTTGTATGTGTGTGTCCTTTTTTCATAACTTGTAAATTTAAAGATTAATCTAGAATAACGATAATTAAATCAATTTTTCCATTAGTAGTGAAAACTTTCAACCGCCACAATAATTATTAAAAAAACACATCATTAATATTTAAAAATGAAAGTTAGAACATCTACTCAAAGATATCTAAAAGCAATAGTCTTGTAGACATGCAAGAAGCGAACATGTATGTTCTTCAAAAGTAGGTATACAGTTGTCACTTGAAACTCGATTACCATTGACAAAAATAGCGTAGCTAGACCCAACATGGTGTAGGAATTTCAAACTTCAACATGAGTGTCTATATAGTTTGAAAATTGCAATAAATCTTAAGCAAAAAATTGAGATCGAAGACAATAATTAAATATTTTATAAGAAATGAAGAAAAGATAACACTGAAAGAATCACATACCACAAAATCAATATCATACAATACTCAAAGAAAAATCTACACCTATCACAAGCTCACCAGATAAATCTGCAACTTCTTGAATTGCTACTTGATGAGCCTCTCAAATTTCAATGGGTTGATCTTTCCCTCCACCATCTTAAGGTACTACACACAATAAACAATAGCACACATTTAGTCATAGCAATAGTACATGAATACTCAAGAAAAAATCTAAAATCGTTACAAGCTCACCTAATGGTAATTTTTCATACTGCTTTATGATCCTCCCAAATTTCAATAAATTGGTATTTCCTCCATCGTTTTATAGTACTATAATACTCAATAGGCAATATTAAACGTCGAGTCATAGCATAAAAATTTAAGAAATAAAATACTTTATGCAAGTATGGCAGCAGAGTAGTTGTAGAAGGTTAGTCATTTCCATTATAATTACTAATACACAAAAACACACACAATGGTATTACACAAAAGCATAGATATTAATACACGTAAAAACACATAAACAAAAACACAAATAAACATAAAAATACACCAAAACACATTTTGTTTCGCACATGTGCGCATACCATCACCAAAATACACACACATAATCACACTATTAACACACAAACATGAAAAAAAACACATTATTATACCAAAATACATACACACCCACACATTGCGTTAACAAACACTAATATTCCAAAAACACATAATACATAAAAAAACATAGACACCAATACACTATTACACACACTAATACACTCTCTCTCACACTGTTAATATATACTAATACACTAATACAGCACAAAATAAACACATTAATTCACTAATATATATACACTCCATTCACATGCAGTGTTAACATAGGCTCATCCACCAAAATGCAAACACTAGTCCACCAAAAATACAAACACTAATATACAAAACACTATAAAACAAACACAAATGCTAACACAATAACACACCAATCAACATATACATACACACCCACACACAATGATAACACAAATGTTCCACAAACACACGCACGAATAAAACAAACAATAAATACAAATAAAATACGCTATTATAGAAACACAAACTAAAACATACACCAAAAAACATACGCTCTATTCACACACACTAATACCACAAAAAAAACACACAAATACACTGATACACCAAGGAAACACACACTAATGCACAAAATACACACAAACTTATCATTGTTCAAATTTTACAGGATTCAGCACATTCAAGTTTGCTTGGACATGTCAGTGATGCACAGAGCACTTACGCTTTTGTTGAGTGTGTGTATTAACATTGAATATATTTTTTTGTATTAGTATGTGCATTTTTTACGTATTTGTATGTGTACAAGTGTATATGTATGTGTTTTAACTAGGTGTGTAAGCATTGCATGCATGGCTTAGTGTCTTAGTGTGTAAGTGTATTTTGGTGTATTAATATGTTTGTATTTTTGATATATTAGTGTATGTTTTGGTATATTAGTATGTATGTGTCCTTTTTTCATAACTTGAAAATTTAAAGATTTACCTAGAATATAACAATTAAATCAAGTTTTCTATTAGTAGTGAAAAACCCCCCACAACAAAATTATTAAGAAAACAAATCATTAATATTTAAAAATGAAAGCTAGAGCATCTACTCAAAAATATCCAAAAGCAATAGTCATGTAGACATGCGAAAAACGAACCTATATGCACTTCAAAAGTAGGTGCACAATTGTGTCACTTGAACCTGGATTAACATTGACAAAAATCATGTAGCTAGAACCAATAGGATGTGTGATCTTCAAGCTTCAACATTAATATCCGTATAGCTCGAGCACTACAAGAAATTTTAAACAAATGATTGAAATCAAAGACAATAATTAAGTATTACAAGAGAAGAAAAAGAAAACGCTAAAAAAATCAAACCACAAATTCAATTTCATAGACCACTCAAAGAAAAATCTACACGTCACAAGCTCGCTTAAAGGTAAATCTGCAACTCTCCTTGGATTACTGCTTGACGAACCTCTCAAATTGTATTAGTTTGGTCTTCCTCCACCATCTTAAGGTACTACGCACAATAAACAATAGCACACACTCAGTCATAGCAATAACATATAAATACTCAAGCAAAAATTTGCAACCATTACAAGCTCACCTAATGGTAAATCTATAACTTCTTGGATTGCTGCTTTACGAGCCTTCCAAATTTCAATAAGTTGGTCTTTCCTCAATCATTTTAAGGTAGTATAACACTCAATAGGCAATATTAAACATCGAGTCATAGCAAACAAATTTAAGAAATAAAATACTATAAGCAAGTATGTCATTATAGTAGATTAGTTGTTCCTATTACAAGTACTAACACACAAAAATACATATACACAACGGTAATACACAAAAACACAAATATTAGTACACATAAAAATGCACAAACAAATACACAAAAACATAAATAAACACACAAATATATCAAAACATACATTGTATTAACACGCATATTAACACACCAAAAACATGCACACAAAAACAAATTAGTACAAAAATATACGCACACATGCGCACATTATCATTAAAACAAACACACATAATCACACTATCAACACACAATCTAATACATGAAGAAATACACACACCACACACACTAATATACCAAAATACATACACACCCACACTGCAAACAGTAATACACAAAAAAATACACATAATATATTAAAAAACAAACACCAACACATTATTACACACACTAATACACCTTCCCACTCACTCTATTAATATCCACTGATACACCACAAAATAAACACACATAAACACATACACAAACACACACATTAATTCACCAAAATACATATACATTCACATGTAGCTTGCATGAATACAATTTTACCATCCTAATCATCATAACATACAATAGTTGTAAATAATAACTTTAAAGAAAAAAAAACTACATTTTATAGAATTTGCAACTTGCAAAATGCTCATATACAACTAGCATTTTGAAAACCCTCGTATATGATGCACATAAACAATCTTTACACTTCTCATCACTCTCTGACTCTTTCTCTTCCAAGCTAAAACATAATGGATCCTTCTCTATCTCGGACATCTAAAAGGAACATCTATAGGGAAGATGAGCTAACTACGGGCTTAGTGAGGGTACACAACACATAAAAATAGAAAACATTATGAAACAAGTATGGACCAAGCATAACACTAAGCAAATCATTTTAAGGGTTTAGCTTTAAGCCTACCCTGCTTTTCTTATCCTTGTGCACCCGCCTGCACTGGTACCTTGTATCTCCATTAGTGGAGCAATGCCCCTCATATTAATATACTACCCAGTGCTAGTTGTACCCCAAAACCCTCTTGATCCATACCACTAAGAAAACATGCATATCAATAAAACCAGCCGAAATCATACACATATATAGAACAACATAATGCATTTAGTTTTCATCTAATTGAATCAGTACACTAACATAAACCCCACAGGACATACAAGTTTACTTTCGTTTACACATAACGCAATGTAAGAAATGACACACATGAGCTACAACACTTGTATTGAAATGATCATGAGCTCATATTTAGCTCAAGATCGCTAAATTGCCATTCCCAAGTGATATAACTAAATATGACTTGTAAGTATTCATGATATTTATTACATGAAAATGTTTGAGTTTATTGTATCCAAAACTAGTGCTACAAGTTAATGCCCTCGGGACTCTTTAAATACTTTAGGGATGAGTAAGAAAGGTAAATATTATTTAAGACCTGTTTGGTCACAAAAGTGGGCAAAAGGAACCCGAAAATATGAATTTTGAATAAATGGACTAAACGGTTGGCAGGACTAGTCGACCTATTGATACTGGCATCCTAACTAATGGTCAGCTGACGACTGGATATAATTCAAAAAACCAATTATTTTTTCTTATTTGAAATCTCTTGAAATCTAAATCATAAGGTATAATTCAAAAACGACACACACCTTCACAAAATCATTCAAACAAAAACTTTACATGTAGAAACACCAAGTAAATCATGCATGTTTTTCAAAACCACATACTCCCCAACTCCCTTATATATATGAAAAATCAGATGACATGAAGTACTTGGGAAGTATTTTGAGCCCAAAAAAAAAGAGGTCACCAAAACACAACTAGAGCCACTTACCTTCCAAAACCATGGCAAAACTCAATGTAACAAAATTGCTCATGAACAAAATGGAAGTGGCTGAAAGAGAAAAATGGAAAATCAAATAACCAAAATAAAAGAGATTTTGTTAGTCAAAACGATATGTAAAATCATTGCAGGGAAAGTTGATAAACAGCCCTAGCAACTCGGATAGGTAGAAATGAAAGAAAAAAGGAACAAACCTTTTTATCAAGACTATAGGCATGGGACTTTTCAAACTTTTCTTGGCTGACTATACTCGTTGCAATGCTTTTGGAAGTGTTGGCAGTTTGAGTTCAGCATGTAGCTACAAGTCAAGATAAGTCTCAAAGACATAAATCAATATCATAAAACATGATCAACAGAAAAATAAAATAAATGTTAGTTAAAAACAACATAAAAAACTCTGACTACAAAGGAAAAGTTGGATGAAACCACACACAATCACAACAGTGGGATTCAAAAAACAAACAATGAGGATTCAGCTTAAAGGATGCAAAGAGTAACATTCACATATAAAAAGTTTTCATATCTCTAAGGCCTCTACATCTTAGAATATGCTGCTTAATGGGCAATAAACAACTCCATCAAGAACCTCTACTATGTCATTAGCCAGCTAAGTTAGTAACATGCAATCATCCCAGTATGGAAGCAATTTGGCTCTCCTTATATAGGCGAGCATTAAGAAAATGTTTCACAAATACTATAGTCTATTTGTTATTATTATTTTTTTAACCATGATTGAAACATCTCATTTGAAAGAAAAAAAAAGGAGAGGAAAAGGCACAAATCTCAATTTAAGAAACAAATTAATCAGCAAAAACAAATTCAAGAAACAAAATTATCAACAAGAAGAAATTGAAGAAACAAAAAAATACGCGAACAGAAATTCAAGAAACACAACAATCAGCAAAAAGAAGTTCAAGAAACAAAATTATTATAGCAAAAATAAATTCAAGAAACAAAATAAATGAGTTGACACCGCAAGAAAGGGAAAAGCATAAGAAGCCAACACTTTACTTATTTTATTTTTTTAAAGCAAAAACCGCAATTATCATTCATGTTTTGCTAGTTACAAGATTACAACATCATGATGTGTTATCTGGGTTGAAACTCCCTCTTTTTACATGATGTATAGCCAGAAGATTATGACTGTAAGCTCAATACGACCAAGAAAAATGAACGGCTAACCAGTTTTCAACAATCAATTCTTGTTTTCAAGAAAATAAAAATATTTAAAGACTAAAAGCGATTGAACACAAGAACGAAACCCTAACAATCAAATTTAATAGGAAAAGATCAATTAATAACCCTAAAATAAAATTGCCCTTGTAAAAACAGAGCTGTAGAGAGACTTTGACGCCAATCACATTCCTTTACACAAAAGGGCCGGAAAGCATCCTCTCTGAACACTTAGAAAAAAAAAGTAACTTCGAATAAAAAAAATTCGGCTCCATTCAATGACACCTTTCAAATCTCAGGTACTTCTTCGCACTTACCCATAATTTGACAATCCAGAGAAATCAAATCCTCATTGTATATAAGTAGCCCACATTATAATGCACAATAATTGCCAAAAATTCCTTGTAAAAATTCTTTTTAAGACAAGAAGTCAAGAATATCCTCGGGATTCTTCACCTTTCGGAGTTAACTAAACATTACTCGACTAAGTAAATGCTAAAAAGTGAGAACCATACAAAAACAAACAGCAAAAACCCAAGACAAAAAAAAAAAAGGCGATTGAACACAATAACGAAACCCTAATAATCCAATTTAATAAAGATCAATTAATAACCCTAAAAAAAGGGAACAAAAGATTTCAGAAATTTTTAATCCACTCACCTTTCAAACAAGTTAGGACCATTAGAGAAAGCAACAGATAAAGAAAGCCGAGCAAGCAGAACATCTCTATAAATAATTTGGCAATGGTGGCAGAACAGTTTCTTTCGAGGAGGAAAACCCTAGATCATTGGCAAGGTGGTCCGCTTCAACGACCAGAGACCCTACGAAGAACTCTTTGTCTCCCAATCGGAGATCAAATCTGATGGCCTTCGAACTCTCTATGAAGGCCAAGAGGTAGTATTTCTGGTTATTCATGAGGGTGAAAAGACCAAGGCCATCAATGTCACTGGGCCCAACGAAGCCCCCGTCGACCAGAGGTGGCCGCGGTGGTTATGGGTTTTGTAGCGACGGCAGTGGGTATGGGTTCAACCGGAGGAATGGCAATTGCTACCGTGCCGGTCTCTACGAAGAAGGCCTTGTATTCGTCCCCCAATCGGAGATCAAATCCGATAGCCTTCGAGCACCTGTGAGGGAGAGAGTTTCAAAAAGAGAGTGAGAGAGAGACAGTTTCAAAAAGAGAGTGAGGCGAATGTTTTTTCCCGTTGGACTTGGGAGGTACATATAGAGCGACTTTTATGGGTTGGTGAACCTGATAAATGGGTAGGCATGGGTTTAACTAAATTAAATTGACCTTTAATGCTAATTAAATAATTATATAATTTTATCAAATTAACACACTATTTTACTAAATTAAGATTGTATTTCATTAAATGAAAAAAGTTACACTTCAATTCAACCAAATTAATATTTTGTTTCCTCAAATCAACATTCAATCTCGTCAACTTAACATTGAATTTTTAAATTTATATTAAATTAAAATTTTTATTAAACTAACACCCGATTAATATTTAATTTCATTAAACCATTTTTTTCATTAATTAAAATATGTCTAAGTTTTTGTATTTGTTCTTTTATTTCGCTTATTTTATTACTTTCAAATTAACGGTAACAAATGAATCAAAGCAAGATTTATGGCTAAAATCTATTTTTAGGTATCATAGTCTTCATTGATTGGATTTTTCTGGATGTTTGATGAGATGACCATTACAGCGACGTCAAAAGGATGGTTGACCTTATGTAGATAGTTGTGGAAACAAAAGCAAAGCATTAACATTTCATATTTAACATTACAAAACTATCGAAATATCGCCTCTATAAAATCTAATATGACTTTAAATATTTCAAAAGATATTCCAATACAAGAAAACAAGATTCATGAATGAATCCGAGTTCTAGGCTACAAAAAAATAAAAATAAACTGGCATATGATTCTTTTAATTATATTTGGTAGGTGAAACCACAAATTGGATGATGCCGATGAAAGAACTCGTTTAAATCCTTTGAGTCCTTCTTAAATTGAGGAACTTTTTTTAGGGTCTTAATATAATTAATGGATAATTTGCCTTATTTAATTTGTATCTCGTCAATCGCACGAAACATACCTCTGCAAATATTCTTGTCCACCTTATTGGTCATGCATTCATCATCAAAGAGCCATCTTGGAGGTTGCGGAAGATCAAAGAAGAGCCCAACACAATGCTCCATTATTTATCACTCGTAGCCTCCATCGGTCATCATGTCCCTTTTGTTTGATGGACTCGGACTTTGTAGTGAGAAGAAAAGTATGATAATGACGATCACGACAAAGCACCTGATGATCATGTACATTCTTCTTGGAGAGTAGGAAGCCATGTTTGATTGATATGGTGAATAGGATTTCTGAATACCACGTTCATATATATACAATTAGCCAAGAGATTTAGGGTAAGCTACGCCTAAACATGTTGCTTTTATATGGTCTACTAAGTTGCTCTGCTTAATCGTTAGATCATTCGTATTTGTCTTACATTTTTCTAAAAATTCATATAATATTTATCTTTTTTAAAAAATACACACACACACACACACACACACACATATATATATATATATTTGTATAGTGTTATAATTGGATCGCAAGATTAGAATCTACACCCATCCCTTTATGCATTATTAATCAAACCAAGTCAAGTCCCAAAATTGAAAAACTTGTTCACTAAATTGATCGATATCTGATCAATTTTGAGTCAAAAACTGATCCACTGACAGACCTATATTGGTACCTAGGGATTTTTCGGGTCGCAAGTAAGTTTAGTTACTTATTTAAGCCCACTAATGGTGTTTAAAAAAGTTAAGGATAGTTAGGATGATAATGTTGAAAAATGGCATACAACCAAACTATATTGAATGACCAAACTGTTGTACAAAAACAGTTTTTGAAGTGTAAAAACTAAATTTTGATTGATTTTGAACCTAAATTAAAGTGGGACCCGATTGTTATTTTGAATAAAATTTCATGGGTTCATATTCTACTCCGCGATAAGAATAATGTAGTATATTCACTTGCTCAAATCGAGTAAGAAATGAATGAGAAAATAGGTTCCAAAGTAACCCTTTTGAAATGTGAAAATAAAGGAAGTGCAATGTGGAATATGACATTAATCCCACATTGGTTAAGAAAGAAATTCAACATGGGCATATATAGGTCAAGTTTGCTCTATGGAATTGAGCCCCAAGGGGTATCACAGTTTTATGAGCAGAGCGAACACTTACATGCCTTTGATTTAACCACGCGCGCGCACCCCACAACCCGCATATGGGGCAGGGCTCGGGTGTGGGTGTGATCAAGCCCTATCTTTTTGTATAAAATTCATTTAATTATGGACGATAATTTCTGAACTGAAATAAATTTTCAGTACGCACTGGTTCAGATTTTTGCTTCCTACCAGTCCGAAATTCTGAGTTGTGATTGTTCATGAAGAACAGTTACTCAAGTTATCTACTGGTTGTTGTGTCTTTTAGTAAGGTGACTGTCCGAAAAGTCACCAATGTGTCTATAAATACTCAAGCTCATTTTCATTAATTCAATACATTCGTTCAGCCCGTTTTCAACAATAAAGTAGACATTAGAACATATCATTTTCGGCATTAAGACAGTGCATTTAAAAAGTACACAATACGATTTTGGTTCACTGGACGACCAGATTTGAGTGCTACTTCTGTTCATGTAAAGATTATTGTATCCTAAGAGGCAGACGCTCGATTTCCATAAGCACCGTGTGTGGAGGCGAAATCTGTCTTAAGGATATAGTGTCAAACATTAGCCTTGATTTACCTAAAGTTCAATAACAATTTTTGTTCTGTAAATCGGGTTAGTATTTTTATTATTTAAACAAACAGTTACGTGTATCTGTTTGTTGTTACTGGTTCGTTACATTGTTACAACTCTTTTGTGTCTCTATTTTGTTACCCTGCTATAACTATTTCGTTTCTGTGTAATTTTTTAATGTAACTATTTTGTTATATTTTATGTGGTTCAAATCAAAAATTTTAATAAGTGATTTTATAATATTTATCACACCACAAACAACACAAACAAAATCTAAAACTTAATAAATAAAAACTTAGCACTAGAGTCTTTTATCTCTCTTTGTTTTGGGTAAAAAGAAATGGATATGCACATAGACTATATATCTATCAGGGAGCATAAGGTCCCACTACGTGATACGGAAGTTGAAGAATAGGCTTCGCTCCAATGAACTGTCATACTTATAAAAACTCGAATTCAAGCATTGAGCGAGAAAATCTTAATTATTATTCGGTGGCCCAACAACTCATTGGTCTTTTATCTCTTTATATAAGTTTTTTTGTATATTCTATGCATATCGATGTTGAATCATTTTGTATCCGATAAATGTTTAAGTGTCAAATATAATATAATAAATTTAAATGTGTTATGTTATTTTTATCAAATGAAAAAAAAAAATTAAATTTATAGTTAAAGTGTCTGTTCTGAACAAAATTTTTGGCTCCACTACTGGTAGGGGTCATACTATGTTAAAAAAAAAAAACTTTCCATTTAATTTTGAAATATAGAATTCACAATTGAAATTAATTGTCCAAAATTTAATTAACGTCACCCAATTAGAATTTTGACTTGCCTTGGAGTAAAATGGTTTAAACTCGTAGACTATGAGGTCATAAAGCACCAAAGTATTCTATCATCCAGCGAAAGGTTGCATGACTTAAATGCGAGATGCATAACATAGCATAGCATAGATATCGTGGTGCTTACAAAAAATCAACTAGAGTAGAGGTACCAGTAATGCTTTTATGACTAAATTTTGAGACCAAATTAAGAGAGTAAATGACATGACAGTTGACTTGAACTTATTTATTTAATGACATGTCGTTTAAGTCCCAATAAAGATTTTAAATAATATGCTATTGGATTTTAATTTAGCCCAAAAATTTGGTCAAAATAGCATTACAGGTAGAGGTACTATTCATTCTTAACGATAAGTAGGACACCTTGCACGAGGCAAAAATGACATGAACATGATACGAGTATAACATATTCTGTAAAGACACAATACGAATGAAGATGACACGAACTTGTTTTTCTGTTATTAATTCTTTTGATTGATCCACAATCACACAATTATTGTTCTAGGTAAGGGTGCAACTCGGGCAGATTGAGAGGTCAACCTTAATCTAACCTTAGATATATAATTTTCAACTCTAATCTTAACCCTACATCAACCCAAGTACTGCCCCGAGTTTAATTCGGGCGTGCTCGGGTTGAATTCAGGTTACTTAATTCGGACTGATTTCGGGTTAAAAATCGGGTTGACTTGAGTTACTTAATTCTGGTTGATTTTTTAAAGTATACATTTGATTTTTTCAAGTGATATGAGATGAAAAGCGATACGTAAATGAAGAGAGAAAGAAGAGTGATGAGTAAGAAAGGGTTGCTGAGAGTCTAAAATGACTCAGACGTGTGACAATTGAGAGAGGGAGGCTAAGAGAGGGAAAAATGACGAGTGAAAGAGAGATCTAAGAGTGATGGAGGCGCAGGGGTGAAAAGTTAAAGTGAAGTAAAAGTCTGAACTCTAAAGAGTGAAGATAAATACTAACCCTAGTTAAATATATTTACGTATATTCGGGTTCAACTCGATTTTAATATTTGGGTTCAATCCGATAACACGAGATCTCAACATGAATCTTGCCCAAATTTAATTTAGGTTGAAGTTTTTTTAACTAAGTCCAACCCAAGTATTAAAAATCCTAACCTAAACTCTGTTTTTTTTCGAGTTAGGCTCGACTTGAATTCGGGTTAGTTTGCTCAAGTTACGCCCCTAGTTTTAGGATTAAAAGTAATTTTATGGTATCATATTTTTATTTTCATCTAATAAAAAATTTTAGTATCATATTTTTATTTTAAAAATTGTGTAATTTTTTATTTATTATTTGAAATTATTTTATTCCTTTTATACTTAATGAATATAAATCAATCAATAATTTGGGTATAATACCAAAATTTCTTTAGTAGTTGTTGGGTGCACAAAGGATTTTTTCCAATGATCGACAGTGATAATCTTTTGATAACATGGTTTCAGATGGCTACTTGATATTGTCTTTGACTGCCTTATTTGAAGACTTTTTTGGACGAAATCAATAGGCAAACTAAAAACAAGAAAAATGATAATTAAGATATTAACAATAGAAAAAACACTTTTATTAATGGGTTAATCTCATTTTGTACCCTAAAAGATTGTTCAAATCTCAATTTGCACCCCCAAAGATCAAAAATCTCAATTTATACATTCAAAGATAGAAATTTGTATCAATGTGCATCTCCAAAGATAAAAAATCTCAATTTGCACCCTCAAAGATAGAAATTTGTATCAATGTGCACCTAAAATTAAATTGATAAATTATATCTAGATCCCCTCATGTTTGTCACTTAATTATTTGAACTCCTTCACATTTAGAATATTTCCCTTACATCTCATGACGTTTGTGCATGTATAACACATAACCACTTTTCGTTGATATATGTTAATATAATCATTAAAAAATATGATTTTATCCTAATAAAAAATTATAATTTCATATTACCTTTTATTTTGTGGATTCGATATACTCTAAAGTTAAAAATAAAGGTTACCATTTGAATGTCTAATAAAATGTAGATATTTATATAAAAGTAAATATGAAAAACATTATATAAATATTTACATTTTATTACACATTCAAATGGTAAACTAGATTTTAAACTTTAGAATATATTAAACCCATAAAATAAAGGGTAATATGAAATTATAATTTTTTATTATGATAAAATTATATTTTTTAACGGTTATATTAATAGATATCAATGAAAATAAGTTACGTGTTATACGTGCACAAATGTCATAAGATGTAGAAGTAATATTCTAAATGTGAAGATGTCTAAATGATTAAGTGACAAGTATGAGGGGATCTAGGTATAATTTATCAATTTAATTTTTAGGTGCACATTGATATAAATTTCTATCTTTGAGGGTGCAAATTGAGATTTTTTATCTTTGAGGTGCACATTGATATAAATTTCTATCTTTGATGGTGTAAATTTAGATTTTTGATCTTTGGGGGTGCACATTGATACAAATTTCTATCTTTGAGGGTATAAATTAAGATTTTTGATCTTTGAGGGTACAAATTGAAATTCGAACAATCTTTTAGAGTGCAAAATGAGATTAACCCTTTATTAATTTGCAATAAAGTTTCATTCACAAAAGAAAAAACACTTTTAGATTAACTGCTAATGAACACGATCGTTGTCTATTAGACTGTGACACAACTGAAAAATACTTAAAACAAATGTCATAGTTTAGGGGTATTTATGAGATTTACCTAAATTGAAATTCTTCATAGGCCCACTTACCGAATCAACCTCCGCTCTCTCAAACTCTCTCTCTCTGCGTCCTTCGCGTCATTTTTGTTGTAGTGTACACTGCCAGTACCAGAAACACGAGGAGCTCTCTCGCTCTCTCTCTCTCTACACACACACACACACGGACAATCTATGTATCAGCATTCATAAGGTTTTGATCTTTCTCAGACGTATACCTATACATACATATGTGTATATGGCGATCACTGCTTCTCTCTCTCTCTCTCTATCACACACACACACACACACAAACATACATACACACACTCTTAACGTGAATCGGTATCATTCCTTTCAATAATTTTTGTTCTCCTTGTCCATGTGAAGAACCTGTTGCTCTGTGGCAAAATCGTGAAAATGGCGGGAAACGATTGGATAAACAGTTACCTTGAGGCGATCCTGGACGTCGATCCAGGAATCGACAATGCGAAATCATCGTTGCTGTTGAGAGAGAGAGGACGATTCAGTCCCACTCGATACTTCGTCGAAGAAGTCATCACCGGCTTTGATGAGACCGATCTTCATCGATCTTGGGTTCAAGTAAGCCTCGATAAACTTTCTCCAATTCTCATTTCTCAAACTACTCTCTCTCTCTCTCTCTCTCTCTCCAATACTATCACGCTCGTGAATGTGTATATATGTTTAACGTCTATATGTTTGGAATATATGCACAGGCTTCATCGATTCGGAATTCACAGGAGAGGAATACGCGTTTGGAAAATATGTGTTGGCGTATTTGGAATTTGGCTCGCAAGAAAAAACAGGTTTCGTTCTCATTTGATTTTGTTCTCCAAATTAAATTTTTCTGTAGTAAAGATAATATGGAACATTTGTAATTTGAGTATAATTTGACCAATATCATTGTTTGATTGGATTTGAAGACAGCGTTTAGCTGGTATATTGATTTGAATGTGGAAGATGATAACTTAAAAAACTTTCTGTGATGTTATAATGGCTATCATGCATAATTGATTGCAATATATACTTTAAGGATCACATTATTCCACTAAATATTCATCCAATATGAATTTGAAGACTTCGAAGATCTCGCTGGCTTAACTGTTCTTTAGTTATTTGAACTGGTTAAGCATGATGCTCGACTTTCAACTGATTTGTTGATTATAACTGGGAATGCGCCACTAAACCATAAATAAATTAAGCATATAGAAAGAGTACGTTGCTGTCACATTATTTGGAATTTTGATTTAGAGGGTCAAAATTTAGGATGAAATTGCTCGTAGATTTGAGACAATCTATTGTACCTTCAACTATCCTAGACTTATAGTGACATAAACTCAACAAATTGAGCAAAAATGGAGAACAAAGCAGCTATGATAGACCCATCTTATATGGCTTTTTCTTATCTATAGCGAGTTTTGTATGTGGTAAATCAACAAGATATGTTATCAACGTTTTCAGTAAATAAGAAATTCATATGCCTATCTAACCTTCAAATAGTCTACTAAAGCCCATCAAATCCCTTTCTACTTATCACTTAAACCCACATATATTTTGATATTACTTGTACATTTGCTCCGTGTGTATGTGTACCCAAATACACACACACACACACACGTGTTGAACAAGTACTCTCTGCCAAAGGTAGAGATAATGCTATGGTAGATTCAAATTTTAAAGGCCATTATGTGAGATTCAAGATTTTTTTTTTGTGGGGGGGAGGACTATATCAAAATGAAATGGCTTCCTTACATTTAAAATAAACGATGAGGCTCTGCAAAGGCCAGGTATAGCAATCTTTTCAGTGTATAAATTTGTTGTACGATAAAAGATTGAAAAAAGTATCTTTTTTGGAGGATAGCAAGTTTGAACTTTAGCCTGTGATTGCTCTAATAACCTTATAATCTTCTTCCATGCTATGTAAAATGTGTAATGTTACTCAAGGATCCAAGAAAAGACGAGGACCTGCACAAGAACACCTTTAACTAATAAAAAAAATTCATGAGAAGGCTGTCACTCTCTTTGTATGTTCCTTCAGAAGTTCAGTGATAACTTTTAGCCTTATATGATAATCACATAATTTGGTTATAAATCGTAAAATTGTTTATCCATGAGATTTTTGTACTTGAATTTCACTATTCTCTGCATTCTGTGCCGTAAAGTCTTTGAAATGCTAGAAAATGTATTTCTCCAAAGACTGATCTCTTTGTACTGTCCTGCCAAATTTAAAACCTTGCTTGTGATATTGTTCGGTTATTATTGTTTAAAATTTTATAAAATTAATGTCAATGTAATCTCATGTTTTCCATCTATCTAAACAATTCCCCATATTCTATAGCCCCATCCTACTTTGTACACGTATCAAGTATGGCCTATATGTTTTGCCAATATTGTAAAAAATGGTGTTGCCCAGCGTCGGTAATGAATGGAGAACACTAGGAAGAGTTAACAAGGAGAAAACCTTTCCCATATTGTTTATTCACAAAGAGTGGCTGCCTTAATATTTGAATTTGCACTATAATGCTTGAAAGCTGTAGCTTTTATCATTGCATGACTACATTTGCTCTTGGTGTTAAAGTGATTAGTTTTAAATTACTGTCACTACCCTCTCACCCTTTCAACTTGGTTTCTTCATGTAGATTGAGGGGGAAGAAGTTCAGCGTACAAGTAAACGGCACCATGAACGTGAAAGGGGTCGTAGAGAAGCAACTGCTGATATGTCTGAAGACTTATCAGAAGGAGAGAAAGGGAACTTGGTCAGTGACATGTCGGCCCATGGTGATAGCATTAGGGGAAGAATGCCTAGGATCTGTTCTGTAGATGTGATGGAGAACTGGGCTAGTCAACACAAGGAAAAGAAACTTTACATTGTATTAATCAGGCATGGATTTCCTTTAGGATCCTTATGTCTGGAAGTATTTTCCAAAATCTTATCTGTTTTGTGGAAAAATTATCTCTTGATGTTGTGTGGCAGCTTCACATTGATGATGGCGTTTATTTCATTCTAACAATTGGTCTTCATGCAGTCTTCATGGTTTAATCCGGGGTGAAAATATGGAGCTTGGTCGGGATTCTGACACGGGTGGCCAGGTAGATTTTGGACTTGAAGTTTCTCTACAAATTGTTCAATTGGTTTACATCTACTCCCCCATTTTCGGACTTCCACTCCCAACACATGAAGTTTTTAAGGGAAAATTTTGCAAAAACACATTTTTGTATTCAGGTTAAGTATGTTGTAGAGCTAGCCAGAGCCTTAGGCGCAATGCCTGGAGTTTACCGGGTTGATTTGCTGACACGCCAAGTATCAGCACCAGATGTAGAATGGACTTATGGTGAGCCAACAGAGATGCTAAACCCAGTGAACACTGAAACTTCCATGCAAGAAATTGGGGAGAGCAGTGGTGCTTATATAATCCGCATACCATTTGGCCCAAAAGATAAATATGTATCTAAGGAACTCCTTTGGCCCCACATTCCTGAATTTGTTGATGTTGCACTTAGCCATATTATGCAGATGTCCAAGGTTCTTGGTGAGCAAATTGGTGGTGGCCAACCAGTCTGGCCTGTTGCAATTCATGGACATTATGCAGATGCAGGTGACTCTGCTGCTCTCCTGTCTGGAGCTTTAAATGTGCCGATGCTTTTGACTGGCCACTCACTTGGACGAGACAAGCTCGAACAGCTTCTGAAACAAGGGCGACAATCCAAGGAAGAAATAAATGCAACATACAAAATAATGCGGCGCATAGAGGCTGAAGAGATATCGATTGATGCTTCTGAAGTGATTATTACTAGCACAAGGCATGAGATAGAAGAGCAATGGCGTCTGTATGATGGATTTGACCCAATATTGGAGCGCAAACTTAGAGCAAGGATCAAACGCAATGTGAGCTGTTATGGCAGGTTTATGCCTCGTATGGTTGTAAGTACTGCCTATTCTCTTTTATTGGACAAGAGGAGCCTTCTCTATGTAGATAAATTAGCTTTATTCAATTGTTTTTGTGTTGCTATTTCACTTGTTCGTTTATTTTACTACTCGCCATTTTTAAACGTATATTTAATGGTGTGCAGGTAATTCCTCCTGGAATGGAATTTCATCACATTGTTCCGCATGAAGGTGATATAGATGGGGAAGCAGTAGAAAATGAAGATAATCCAAAGACTCCAGATCCGCACATTTGGTCTGAGGTTTTAACTACTCTTTTCTCTTAATCTATTTGTCTGTGAAGATAACAACCATGCAATGCTCTTCTTTACTGACTTGTTTTTTCCAATTTATTTTCTACGGCAGCTTATCGGCTGTCAGAATTTTATTGGAATGTGATTATGATAGTCTTACTCTGTATTTGGGTTTTTTCATATTTGACAGATAATGCGTTTCTTTACCAATCCACACAAGCCTATGATACTTGCCCTTGCCAGGCCAGATCCAAAAAAGAACTTAATAACTTTAGTTAAAGCTTTTGGAGAGTGCCGTCCATTGAGGGAGCTCGCAAACCTCGTATGTTTAAGCCCCTAAATTGCATTAACTGATCAACACAAAAAATAAGAGTATACGAAGTAGTTGGAAAGGCTTATTCATTAAGGTAATTTTTGTTGTTCTTTGATGATTCATAGTTTTACATTTTCTGTTTTTCAGACATTAATAATGGGCAATCGTGATGCAATTGATGAAATGTCTGGAACAAATTCATCTACTCTTCTTTCAATTTTGAAGTTGATTGACAAATATGATCTGTATGGGCAAGTGGCATATCCTAAACACCACAAGCAGTCTGATGTTCCTGACATATACCGTCTGGCAGCAAAAACGAAGGTATGTTAAGAAATATTTTATTTTTAAATAAATAGAGGTAGAATATGGTAATTTACTTTGTAGCTTGTAAACAAATAAACTAGCATGTTCCTGACATGCTAGCTTTTTTTTATCCTTTAAAATTGCTTCTATTTTATTTTTTTCTTTTTATGAATACAAAGCCACGTGCTCACACAAAAAGGATATGTTTGGGTAGTAATATGAATTCATTACAATTGTTTCTACTTAATCTAAATCTTAGGAGTGGATTATGCTAATTAGATAAAGATTCACCTAGGACTTAGGAGCTTATCAAATCGCGTAGGTAGATTCAACTTTTTGCTATTTGATACCACCAATGTCCTGAAGGGTGTGCTGCCCGACTATCCATATGTAGACAGGGCAAGACATATATGGCACCTTATGATGACTCATGCATAAGGTTTTGAGGTTAGGTATGCACTTGAGCCAAGTCTAAGATGCACGAAAGGCATATCTTTGAACTTTTCAAAATGGGTCCTGATTAATGTTTTATAGGTTATCATCCAAATTGGTTTTCGCAAGAAATAGCCTTGTGCTAAAGCAAGAAATAGTTTATACCTTAGATTGAGATGAAGGAGGACTTCGTTAAGATGTTGCCATGCTAACAGAGGTGACTTAGCCATGGATTTTGATTTTTTTTTTTTTTTTGGGGGGGGGGGGTGTTTGCAAAGTAAAAAAAAATACAGAATCAGAAATGCATGCATTACAGAACTGGAAGTCGATATTAATTGGTATTTGAGACTTTCGGCTTATGTTTGCATATATTGTGTGTGTCGCTGGTTATGCTAATGATTTGCTCATATCAGTTGGCGGAAGCTACTTTGTATAGGGTACTGAAATGTTTTGAGTTTGAAAGTTGGTATAGTATGTGGTCCAAACAATTTTTTGACTTGGAAGGGTTAGTTGACTTTTGCGGTTCGAGTTGTTTTTTTACATGATAGAAATCCTCAAAGAACTCTACACTGTGGAGTTTGAGTAAGTGTAATGTCATTTGGCACTTCAGTTGCAAAATATGGTGCAGGCATATATGGTTGTCAGGATGGTTCATGAATAATTATGGAAGCAATTTCCAGTTAAATGTAAATCATCACAAGATGAGCTGATCATGAGCCAGGCTTAAGATCACTCTGGTCAAATAGGGTTATGGTTTGGCTACATTTAAGTGGCTGTCTGATGTAGGTGTTTTTATTCATCTTGCTCTTGTTTATGTAATTGTTGTTGGTTGACCTTTTCATTTTGTTTTCTGAGAAAGCTTTGTACTGTAACTATTTTACTTCTTATTGTGGTGGCAATAATATTTTCTGCTTCTAGAAGCAAGGAAAGAAATTTTAAACCTCACTTAGGTTCACATTTAAGAAAGTTTTTATGTTCAACCCTATAGCCTAATTATAGGGATTGACAGCTACTTTGGAGTTGCAAAGTGGGAGAGCAAGGATGCCTGTTGCTGCAAACAGTCCTTATCTCCAATCCCTAGTTTTATTGGTATTTACCTGTAAGGCACAGAAGTATTCGTATCCGATATGTATCATGTACGTCTCGGATATGTTGCGTATATGCCGCCACTGTGTTTAGGATTCCCAGGGATATGCCAGGGTCAGTATAATATATTTATTTTCAAAGGAGCCATTAACAAAATTATTTGTTTAAAACAAATATACTGGAGTTCTTGTGCAAGAAAACATATAGTATTGGCCTTAAAATGGAAGATATGTTAAGCATGTTTTTTTATAGCATGTCATTACTCTTAAACTTAAGATGACACAATTAGAAAGTAAAAGTAAGAGACAGACTTGAATATCTAAGATGGGTTGTTATATTTGGTGATATAGATGAGTTGTCAATTGAAATGTCACCATAATGGAATTCATATAGTTTTTAGTCAATTAGGGTTTATTGATTTGTTTAGTGCATCCTACATTATCAAGTGAAATACAAACAGAGTGGGGAAAGCTAAAAAGGAGAATGAATGCACTGATGCAATGCCATACTCTTTATTAAAGGTAGGTATAGTTGAAGGGTTGTTGCAAAAAACCTCGATAAAGTTTCTATAAGAGAGTTGTCTTAATCTCTCCATACTATGTTCCGGGATCATCATTATTTTATGTTCCCATTCAGGGTTGTGTGTCATATATAATGGCATATCTTCCTATATGCATATGCCATTTTCTCAGATTTTGTTGTACTATCGTATTTGTATTGTCCCCTACCCATATCCACATCTGTACTTTATACGTACTTCCAAAGCTGAAAGATATCACAGATTAAAAAGTAAAGAGGGAAGCAGGAGAGAAGATCAAAGATAGCTTACTTCTACTAAAGGCTTTTTGCTTGGTGATATCAGGCATATTGTTTGTTAAAGGAGATGTTTTAGAGTAAATTGGTTGGTTCAATTAAACGTAGACTGTGGATCCTAATTTTGTGCATTAAGATCCTATTGCTCTTTAAATTTAGAGCCTTCCCACTAGTTGACAATCTTTTGGCCCCTATGTAGTGCATGACTTTTGGCCCGGAGAGGACATTTGAGGAAAGAACAAGAACTTCAACCAGTTCAAATAGTGTTGCTCACCTAGGAGGGGCAGCACAGTTAGCGGAAAAGTGTCCAGCATTTTCTTTGTTTGTTGAACCTCCCTCACTTTAGTTTATGCACAATCTCAATGAGGATCCATTGCTTGGTCATTTTGTTGCTTAGCTTATAATTCTTGTGAACTTTTGTAGGGTGTCTTCATCAATCCAGCTTTTATTGAGCCATTTGGTCTCACCTTAATTGAGGTGCTTTTTCCTTGTGGTCTACAAAGCTTTTACATTACTCATATTGATTTATTAGCTAATCCAATGTAAACTCTTGTTAAACAGGCAGCAGCTCATGGTCTGCCTATTGTTGCCACAAAAAATGGAGGTCCTGTTGATATTCATCGGGTGTGTGCGTTGGTGGAGCCTTCTTGTAGCTTAGACAAGTTTACACATTTCTTCATAGGGGCTGTAGTGGGATGAAGTTTCATGTTGGTTTCCCATACTGATCATGAACTTATTTCAGGTTCTTGATAACGGTCTGCTAGTTGACCCCCATGATCAGCAGTCTATTGCTGGTGCACTTCTGAAGCTTGTTGCTGATAAGCAACTTTGGGCAAGATGCAGGCAGCATGGACTGAATAATATTCACCTTTTCTCATGGCCAGAGCATTGTACAGCATATCTAGCTCGAATTGCTAGTTGCAGACCAAGGCATCCACAATGGCAAAGAAGTGATGACGAATGTCAAAATTCAGAATCAGATTCACCTGGTGATTCTTTGAGAGATATACAGGATATATCTCTTAACTTAAAGATCTCACTGGATGGTGAGAAAAATGAAGGGAGTGGCACTATTGAAAATGCTTTAGATTCTGAAGAAAATGCCATTGGTGGGAACAAGCAAATAGAGAATGCAGTTTTGACACTTTCGGAGGGCGGGTCCACAGAGCATGGAATGATTAAGTTATCAATGTTAAAGAGGAGGAAGTTCATCTTTGTCATTGCTGTGGATTGTGATCCAATTTCTGATCTACTTGGTACCATCAAAATAATTGTTGAGTCCTTGGGGATGGACAAGAGTGCAGGCTCCATTGGCTTTATATTGTCATCATCCTCAACCATATCTGAGGTGCACTCTCTTCTGGAGTCGGGAGGCTTTAGTCCTATGGATTTTGATGCTTTTATCTGCAACAGTGGCAGTGAGCTCTATTATCCATTGTCCAGTTCAGAACACAGTTCTGGGATTCCGTATGTAGTAGACTCAGATTATTGTTCACACATTGATTATCGCTGGGGTGGAGATGGTTTGAGGAAAACTTTAGTTCGTTGGGCTGCTTCTATTAATGATAAAAAGAAAGAAGATGGACAAGTTATTGCAGAAGAAGACTCAGGATCTTCAGAATGCTATACCTTTAAAGTGAAAAACCCAGCATTGGTAATTCTAATTTGCATATTATTCTCTTTCTCTCTCTCTGTGGATGCTTTTTAAAACTTGAAATATATATATCTTGTCTGTGTAGGTTCCCCCTGTTAAAGAACTTCGGAAACTGATGAGAATTCAGGCTCTTCGATGTCATGCTATATCTTGTCAGAATGGTACTAAGCTAAATGTGATCCCCGTCCTTGCTTCTCGATCTCAAGCACTCAGGTATGCTATCTTTTCTTATGAACCAGTGATTTAAGATGAGTTCCCTTTTAATGTTCTCCTGGTCATTTTACTCGTCGTGTGGTGTTCCCATGAATCCATCAGCTTTCTAGTGCATTATTCCATAATGGTTTCCAATCTTTGGTGCGCTAAAGTGTACGTTTTGGGGCTGAAGATGCTTAATTCTTTGGGGGCTATATCCAATTGGTAGAGTCCCAAACGAGCTACAGATTTTTAATTGCTATCTGTATTACAGGGGGAAGGAATAAGAGAAAATTTGGAAAATTATAAAATTTAACAGGGGATGTTGATGTCATTTCAGAAATCACGAGAATACCCTTTGGACTTGTCAGAAAACACAGCTTCCCAAGTTGTAATATAAGGATAAGGATGTTGATGTTGGGATTTAACACGATTTAAATCCATTAACAAACACACACAATCGAAGAACAAATCAAGAATATAAAGCAATAAGAAACAAGAAAGAACAAGATACAGATTTTACGTGGTTCGGCAATTTGCCTACGTGCACGAAGCTGCAGGGATTTCACTATTGAGAGAGTTGAATACAGAGAGCGGCTGTACAATTCACGATTAACCCTAATCATCAAAACAACGGGGTTTATATGTCCTACGCACTGGACTATATAACGGGCCCAAAAATTTTCCTCAGGGGCGTTGCCCCCGAACCCCCACAAGGTTTGTCCATGAGCGCTACAACTTGGCCCTACCGGCCTAAGCCTTCACTCCATAGACTAAGCCTCAAAAAATTTCTCATTAAAAAACCACACAACATTACTTTGAATTGGGTCATCGTCTGGATCACATATACAAACTAGATTCCATAAAAAAAAAACCAACAGTTGACATGAATTCCTTATGTTCATGCCAAGCATTAGTCACGCTGGTGCACCAAACTAACAGTTTAAAAATGCTGATTTTGGGTGGAGATAGAATGCAACTCTTCATCACGCCAAATACAAAATGCCGACAGAGTCGTATTTGTGTCCAGGATGCCGCATCTTTATGCACACATTAAATTTCTCATGTTTTTGACTTACTTTAAGATTCTTAAAGTCAAAACCACATTTGATTGATGGTCATTCAGTTTATTCACTGTTTTGGACTTTGCCACTCCACTTAACATCAAGTGAACAGCCTAATCATTCTTATTGTGAAAGGCTGTATCGTTGTCTCAAATAAGTTATCATATGCATCCTATATCAAACAACATCTATTTGGTCAGGATTGTTTGTTATATGGGATACGTCTCTTTTGTGTTCTTCTTCAATGCTTAAGGATGAATTTATGACCAAGTGTCCTTATTTCGTGAGTTGCTGAATTAAGTAGCCATCACTGATTCAATTTCCATTTTGTGCTATTAGGATGCATGATATCCTGAAAAAGGAAGAGGAGTTTTGATGTCTCATTTTCCTTTTTGTTTTTGGACTAAGAAATTCCCTCACTTAAATTAGGGTCAGATTATCACATACACGGTTTCTAGATCATGAAATTGACAGTGATGAGTCCGAATTTTACTGGGCTAGGCCCAATGAAAACAATCCAAGAAAGTTCGAAGGAAAGTCCAAATCGAAACTGGATCGATCCATTGGAAAGGAAGACATCAAGAGGTCAACGCCCAAAACCCCAAGGCCAACGCCCAAGAGACTTGGCAGCCCTTGGGCGCTGCCTCAGCTGGCCCCTTGGGCTCCTCCCTCTTTGCTCCTCTTCACCTTAGAGCTCCAATCCAAGTCCAAGTCACACCAACTCAAGACAGGTCTAGGATCAAGACGAGGATCAAGTCCAATCCAGCTGAGAGTCCTCCTCCGAAAGAATAGGAGCACGAGGGAGGAAACATCGGGATAAGCGCAGAGATCTCCTATCATAACTATACTTACCAAAGTAGTAGAAGTCCACTCACCTACGTCACCGCCTTATCCTAACTATATAATGTAAGTCCTCTCAACATTAAGGGCACGCCTCTGAAACCTCTACGCACCCCCTACACTCATTGCTCTCTTTCTCTCTGTCTCCCCAAAAGTACTGTAACTCTCCGGAGTACCATCACTCATCAATAAAGAACACTGGCTACCGCTGCGATTCCCGAAAGTGGAGTTGGTCATCTGAGACCGAACCACTATAAATCTCTGTGTTGATTGCTTAATTACTATTTTTATTCTTGATTGTCATTGATTGCTTATTTTTTGTTCATTAATTACACCCGTTCGTATTCTTGACTGTTGATCTTGCATAAAACTGATTTGTGCATCATCAGTTTGGCGCCGTCTGTGGGAAACGACAAAGTTTCTACTACCTTTCAACCTTTTTGTAATCCATGGCAATCACGACCCGAGCAAGGTCTCATCAACCGGGAGACAACAACCCTGCGCACCAGGAAGAGGCTCCACCTCCCCTCGCACCTTCAGAACCCTCTGCCACGATGCCTCCCATCGTTGGACAACAACAACAGCTTCTACAGACTATGAAACTGTTGGTGAAACAAAACCAACAGATGATCTAGTTAATGCTCGACCAAGGGGGCATCACCCATCATCCCGCAGGGGGAGTCCCACTCCCTCCAACGGGAGAGGAGTCGCTACCCGTCTCTTCTGGGCGTCAGGTTCCTCGCCAGAATGTTCCAAGGCAACGTCAGGGAGTCCCTCGTCAAGCGATCCCTCCTCAATGCGCAAGGAGCGCACGTGTTCCCCTTTTGCACGTGCCTGCGCAAGAGGTCGAAGGAGAAAGTCAATACGGAGACTACGAGAGCCAGTATCATCACCTGATCGAAGGTGTCCCCAACTAGTGAGATGAGAAGATCAGGGAAGTGCAGAACTAGCTTGGTAATGCCCTTAACGCCATCAAGGCACAGGCGTCTGAAACTGTGGACTATTTGGTGAGGCGCACTGATACTCCTTTTATTACTGACATTATTAATTACCCGTTGCCTTCGAAGTTCAAGATACCCACCATCGAGATCTTCGATGGCACCAAAGACCCCCTTGACCATCTGGATACCTACAAGTCCCTCATGCAACTCCACAATGTGCCTGAGGAGATCATGTGTAGGGCTTTCCCTACCACCTTAAAAGGGTCTGCTCGCCAGTGGTTCTCCAAGCTCAGGCCTTCCTCCATTCGCTCCTTCGCAGAACTAAGTAGGTCATTCGTCTCCCACTTAATTGGGGGACGTCGCCATCAAAAACCAGTGACGCACCTGCTCACCATCAAGCAGGATAGGGAAGAAAGTCTTCATGACTACCTTGTCCGCTTCAATGAGGAGGTGCTCCAGATTGATGAGCCAGATGTTAAGGTGGCTCTGGCTGCCTTTATTGTCGGTCTTCGCACCTCCAGCTTCATGTTCTCAGTCCTCAAGAAGCCGCCCTCCAGTATGCCGAACTCCTGTCTAGGGCACAGAAGTATATGAATGCCGAAGATGTCACAAAGGCTCGTCGGGATGAGTCCTCTCGAGGAGGGGATAAAAGAAAAGCCAGCTGGGAAGATAAAAGGGAGACCGAGACCAAGAAGAAGAAAGCCGAGAGAGTCTCTGTAAAAGACCGCCTCGGACCACTGCCCCCAAGGGACCAACGACCATTCACTCCATTCAATGCCTCAGTGGAGCACATCCTACTCCAGATACAAGATGACCTTGCCATCCGTTGGCCGGAGAAGATGAGGTCTGACCCCAAACGCAGAAATCCCAGTAAGTATTGTCGCTTCCACCGCAACCATGGACATGACACAGATGACTGTTTTCAGTTGAAGAAGCAGATTGAGGAACTTATCCAGCGGGGTCACCTCAGACAGTATGTGGCTGGTTGAGGACCAGCTCCACCGCAGGAAGAACGAGAACGCCAGCAGCCCCTTGGTGAGATTCATACCATTTCTGGAGGGTTAGGAGGAGGAGGTGACTCCAACTCCGCCAGGAAGGCGCACGCCTGTAGAGCCAGATAGGCGGAGGCTCATGACTCCCGCCCAATGAAGACCCCACGACACAGGGAGGAGGAGGTCATTACTTTCTCAGACAGAGACCTTATAGGGGTCCAGGTCCCTCATGATGACCATTTAGTTTTGACCTTGATGGTGGCCAACTATCAGGTGAGGATCCTAGTCGACAGCGGCAGCTCAGCCGACATCCTCTTTGCCACAGCCTACGACAATCTTCACCTCGGTAGAGAGAGACTACAGCCGGTCAGGACTCCCTTGGTTGGTTTCTCGGGAGAGAGAGTCCAGCCCTTGGGATCCATCACCCTGCCTGTCACAGCAGGAACTGCACCCAAGAATTCTACTATCATGGTAAATTATATCGTACTCGACTGTCCCTCTGCTTATAATGTCATTATTGGACGCCCTGCCCTCAATGCCTTAAGGGCAGTACCCTCTACTTACCACCTTCTCCTCCGCTTCCCAACCTCCAAAGGGATTGGGAAAATAAGAGGAGATCAGGTCTCAGCCACAGAGTACTACGTGACCTCCATGAGGGCTAGGAGACCGCACGAGACTCTCCAAGTTGAAGTCTTTGACCCCAGAGACGACAGTACCTTGGAGAGGGGTGAACCAGCAGAGGAGCTCCGCCCAGAAATACTAGATGACAGCCTCCCGGAGAGGAAAATATACTTAGGCTCCTCACTCTCCCAGGAGCAGACATCTGCCTTAGTAGATTTCCTTAGAAGAAACGCAGACATTTTTGCTTGGTCCCATGAAGACTTGGAAGGAATTGACCTCGAAGTGGCCTTTCACCGACTCAATGTTGACCCCACATATAAGCCTGTCCGCCAAAAGTTGAGAAGTGTGAGCACTGAGAGGGGGCAGACCATGGAGAAGGAGGTAAACAAACTCCTGACGAACGGGTCAGTGAGGGAGGTAGCCTACCCAGACTGGCTATCCAATGTGGTAATGGTGACAAAGGCCAATGGAAAATGGCGCCTCTGCGTGGACTTCACAGAGCTGAATAAGGCCTGTCCCAAGGACAGCTATCCTCTCCCACGCATCGACATACTCATTGACGCCACTGCTGGACACGAACTCCTAAGTTTTTTGGACGCCTACTCTGGGTACAACCAGATTAGCATGTTCCCCCAGACTAGGAGAAGACCTCGTTCATCACCCCAAGAGGCACTTACTGTTACAGGGTGATGCCTTTCGGGCTCAAGAACGCCGATGCCACATACCAGTGCCTCGTCAACAAGATGTTTGAAGCCCAGATTGGAAAACAATGGAGGTCTATGTAGACAATATGTTGGTGAAGAGCACAACAGCGACAGATCATGTAACGCACCTCTAGGAAACCTTTGATGTGTTGAGAGCTTACAAGATGAAGTTGAATCCTGAAAAATGCGCCTTTGGCGTCAGTTCAGGGAAGTTCCTAGGCTTCATGGTTCACGAAAGGGGCATTGAAGCTAACCTGGATAAAATCAAAGCTGTCTTGGAGATGAAGTCCCCTGCCTCAATCAAAGAAGTCCAGTGCCTCAACGGGAAAGTAGCCGCCCTCAACAGGTTTGTTTCTAAGTCTGCAGATAAATGTCTACCATTTTTTAAGATCCTCCGCAAGTCTTTCCAGTGGACCCCAGAGGCAGAGGAGGCCTTCCAGAGGCTCAAAGCCTATCTCATCACACCACCACTACTCTCCCATGTTGTACCAGGAGAGACTCTCTACCTTTACCTCTCCACTTCATCCTCTGCCGTAAGCTCTGTCCTCATCAGAAAGGATGAAGGAATCCAGAAGCCAGTCTATTATGTCAGTCGGGCATATCGAGGAGCAGAGGTGAGGTACCCAGGGCTGGAGAAGTTAGCTCTCGCCCTCATCACTACCGCAAGACGCCTGCGTCACTACTTTCAGAGTCACACCATTGTGGTTGTCATAGATCAACCGCTTAAAAGAATTTTGAGATGATGTTTCAGGCAGACTCCTCAAATGGGCTGTGGAGTTGAGTGAATTCGATGTGCAGTACCAGTCGAGGGTTGTCATCAAAGCACAGGTACTTGCAGACTTTGTAACAGAGTCCACACCGATACTAGAGGAGGTAACAGGCACCCTCACATCCGCTTGCTCAGTACATGTTAACTCCATCCAACAGAAGGCAGAACTTGCAATTGAACGAAGACCCGACGACCATGAGAAGGAAAAAGGGGCAGAGCCATAAACCAGGGTGCCACCCACCTGGCTCGAGGTGCCGCCCACCTCACCTTGGGGGCAACTTTCTCAACCTCCATCACTCACCACTTTTTCCTCTCTCCAGTCAACGCCTCCATTATCCGCCACGCTATGGTCCCCTTGAAGTATGCAGTTTCCCTACACTTCACCACATCAAATAATCAAGCAGAGTACAAGGCCCTCATATCAGGCCTAAGGTTAGCCTTGGAGATGGAAGCACTCAACCTCATGGCACATAGTGGCTCTCAGCTCATAGTCAACCAAGTAAAGGGAGATTTTGAAGCCAAGGAAGAAAGGATGCAGGAGTACCTCTCGGTGGTCCAAGCCCTCCTCACGAAGTTCGCCAACTTTGAGATCCACTATGTACCTCGAGAGGAGAATGCCATGGCGGACGCCATCGCAAAATTTGCCTCTGCCAACATACTTATGGGCCCAGCGTTAACAGGTCATCAGTTTGAGCCTAGCACCTCCAAGCTAGAGGAGGCCAAGGTTCAATGTGCATCGTCGGAGTCCAACTGGATGACTCATATCCGAGTTTACCTAGAGGAGAGCACTCTCCCAGATAACCCAGTAGAAGCCAGAAAGTTGAGGATGAGAGCACCCAGGTATGTTATACTGCAAAATACCCTTTACAAGAAAAGTCATTCTCTCCCGCTACTCCGTTGTCTCACCCCAGAGGAGGCGGACTACACCATGAGAGAGATCCATGAGGGGATATGTGGGAATCACTCAGGAGGGCGTTCATTAGCCCATAAAGCAGTCCGACAAGGGTTTTATTGGCCTACTATGATGCAAGACGCACGAGACTTTGTAAAAAAGTGTGATAAGTGTCAACGCTTTGCAACCATGCCCAGACAACCACCCGAAGAGCTCACCACCATCCAGAGTCCATGGCCTTTCTCCACATGGGGGATCGACATCTTAGGTCCCCTCCCTGTGAGTCGAGGTCAGTGCAAATTTGTAGTCATAGCCATCGACTACTTCACCAAGTGGGCAGAAGCTGAAGCCTTAGCTAGAATCACAGATCAAAAGATAAAGGACTTTATATGGAAGAGTCTGGTATGCCACTTCGGGATACCGCATGCCATTGTAAGTGACAACGCCAACAATTTGACAACAAACTCCTCAACACTTTCTGTGCAGACCTACAGATCAAACAGCCCCACTCTAGCCCCGCACATCCACAGGCAAACGGGCAGGCAGAGGTCACTGTCAGGACCATACTCTGAAACTTGAAATCCAGACTGGATTCTGCAAAAGGAAAGTGGGTAGATGAACTCCCAAGAATATTATGGGCCTATCACATGACACCAAGGGCTCCTACGGGCGAGACCCTATTCTCCCTAGCCTATAGGTCAGAGGCAGTGATTCCCGTTGAAATCGGGATACACTTCCTTAGAGTGCAGAACCATGATCCTACTAGTAATGAAGAAGGCCTCCGCATCAACCTCGACTTGATAGAGGAGGAGAGGGAGATAGTCATGCTCAGGAATGCAGAGTATAAGCGTTGCATGACCAAATACTACAACTCGAGGGTGAAGTCTCGCACCTTCTTACCTGGGGACTTGGTCCTCAAAGAGGTCATATTATCTACCAAAGACTCCCAGAAAGGGAAACTGGGACCCAACTGGAAAGGACCATACATGGTCACGGAGGTTGTAAGGCCAGACACCTACAAAATTCAGAATTTTGAAGGAACAGTCCTGAGCCACCCATGGAATGCAGAACATCTAAAGAAATACTACTAGTAGCTGGGGGCAGTAAGTCATGAGTTGGTGTCCATTGCGTAGGTTATTTATCTTGTCGGTTAATTTTCTATATTAATCATTTTTCTTCAAATATTTACTTTGAATAAAATTTCTCAATATTTTCTTCAAAAATTGTATTCCATTCAAAAGTCATAGGCCTTTACAAAAGTTGTGTTCAAATCCATGAACTCTTTACAAAAGGATAGACACAGTGTATCAGCAGAACAAAAAAATGCAAAGGCACCACACTCCTAGTGGCTCCCACTACCTCCACTCACGTAGTCCTCATCATCAGACTCCAGGGCCTCATGAGGCTTGAGGTCAGAAAGATCGAAATAAGGGAATGCTACTGAGGCTTTCCTCCTGAGCTCCTCATAGCTGTCAATAAAAGCACTGGCCCTGGCCCTCTCAGCAGCGTTCCTCTGAACCTCTGCTCTGGTGGCTCTCTTAACCGATACCCAAAGGTCAGCCTCAAGTTGGGCTACCTTATCTTCTGATAGCCTCAACCGCTCAACAGCGCTCTCTCGCGTCTGCCGCTCGAGCTCTAACTGTTTCTCGGCATCCTCTCGTGCCTGTCGAGCTAACCTTTCGGCGTCCTCTCGCGCCCGCCGCTCAAGCTCAAGCTGCTCCTCAGCAGCCTCTCGTGCCCGTCTCTCCCTAGCCAAGCTATCAACCGCATCACAGATCTGCAAGGTGTTATTAAATAAGCCAGGCAAGGCAGCAGCCACCTGTAGACATTAGAGATAAGAGTACAACGAAAGTCATAAAAGAAGCTAGAATATGAAAGGAAGCTAGACGCGGAGCAGGGATATAAAACATACCAAAGAAAAACCCTCCACAGTGGCATTAATCATGCCCTCAGGACCTCGGGAGACGATCTCTTGGGCCTCGACTCCGGTCACGAAATCACAGAGTCTCTCCCTTGCCAACCTCACGTCCTGTAGCATAGATAATGGGGGAGCACCCGAAGTGGGACCGCCAATCTGGTCCTCAGTCCTAATGGAAGGTGGCGCCGGAGCCTCAACACCTACAGCAGCGCTAAAACAGTCTCTCGGGGGTGGGGAGGAATCAACCAAAGAAGAAGGAGTAACATCACTAAGGTCAGCTTCTGTGAAGGTAGCTTGATTGGTAGACCCCGGTTGAGAAAAGCTGGGGGTGTTGGACTTCGCCCTCTTGGAAGAAGGAGGAAGGGAAGATGCCACCCTGGAAGTAAAGACTTCCCCCACCACCGACCTATCAATGGGCGGACCTGCAGAGCCAACGCAATTCAAAAAAAAAAAAAAGCCTGCCACATTGAGTCTTTAAGAAGACTACGAAGTGAAAAGAGAATGGGTCAAGTACCTTTCTTTCTCGACCTGGGAGGAGCTATAGAGGTGCCAGACGCCATCATAATATCGGAAAAATCCTTGGTCGGGTTGTTGCGAACCATCTCGAGCAGCCTCTCCTGAATCGGAGTTAGAGTCGATGCAGCTACATGAAGACAAGTGCACCATAAGAATAAATACATGAGGATGGAGACACAAATTAAGGGCAAAAATCTCGCACCTTGTTTCGTCTTTGGAACTGTACTCCATCGTGCGGGCACAAGGTCACGATCGGACTCGGAGGCCCACTCGCCACCAACAAAAAAGAACTTTTTTTTTCATTTATGATGGTTGGATGTAAGCCCGCCAATAAACTTGCCTGATCTTGGGGTGAAGCAGTACCACCCCCGGTGAGGAATAGGATTTTTCGCCAGTGTATATATAGCCAGAAACTCCTCGAACGGTGGAGGGACGGTAGCATTATGCACCAACCGCCATAAGGCAAAGAATGCCGAAATCACCCTCCAACCATTAGGAGTCAGTCTCTCTGGAACCAAAGACAAGTGCCCAAGAATTCGACATATAGGTCTGGGGATAGGGAATTGAAGGCTCGCTTCCAACATGCCCTCGTATACGACAATCTCACCCAAAGAATCACAACATGTAGACTCATTGGCCTCAGCGCAATGGTAAGCCTCGTAGGGTGGAATACATATAATGAGATTATTTCGACAATATTTTCATCATAGTCAAACAAGCTAAATATAGAAGCTACCTTCGAGCCATCGCTTTCTCCAGCAGTTGGACTTCCGTCGGAGTCCTGAGAAGCCTCCCTCTCGCCTGGATGAATAACCGCAAAAGCGAGTTCAGGCCGTAGCTCAGAAAAAATAATTATGACAAAAAAAAAAATGCTACAACATACCTTGAGAGCTAGTCCCATGCAGATCGGTGATCGATCGTTTTTTGGACTCTCAAAGGGGGGATTGCACTACGCCTGGGGCGTCGCCTGTGGCACCGCCCAGCCCAGGACGGGCACCCTCTGAAGATTCACTCCGCCGCCCACCTGTGTTTGGGGTCCCTCTCGATACACTAAAACGATTAATTGAAACCTCTTTGCTCGTGTCAAATCTTGCATTGAGAGTCCCAAAGGTCGCTCGCCAGCCACACCAAAACCAGCGCCAGGAGGGAGACCCAAGCGTCTGAAACCCGAAGGGGTGTTGTCCCAGCCCCTGACGCCGCCCAAGGGGGCGTCGCCCAGGCACCGTCCATGGTCCTTGCTCTTCCCTTGCTTTGCTCAAGTCCACCACCTGCGCTGCAATTGAGCCCACCCGAAGCCTGGGCACCGACCGCTTGGACCAGGATGGGCGTTTGCATCGTTCTCCCCAGACCGCTACATGGAACGGCCCCATGGGCGCCGCCCTGGCTAGCCTTTCCGTCTTCTCCATCTTTAGAGCTCCTCGTCTCCATGATGATTTAAAGAGAGAAATGGGAGAGGGGATAGAAGCAAGGGAGAATGAATGAACAGTAACCCTTGGGGTCTATTTATAGAAGAAGAATGGCTTCTCAAGGAAATCTTGCTAAAACTTCTTGAAGAAGCTTGGGGGAGGCAACTACAAAACAATTGGGAAGGAAGGAAGAAGAATGGGCAAGACATGAACAGTGACCTTTATTTATAGACGAGGATGTAAAAAAAAAAAAAGAAAGAAAGGGAGAGAGGGAGCCCACGCCCAAGAGAGCGGCGCCCCAACAGTCAAGACAAAAGCCAAGGAAAAAAAAATTCAAAGAAAAGTCAAAAAAGGAGGCGCCCAGGAAAAGCCATAAAAAAAAAAAAAAAAAAATTCTGAAGATTGATTAATACAGCGAAATCCTGAAGACGGGAAAGGTTTCGACTCACTCCGATGAAAACGAAGCACATGTCTGCGACCCCTTCCTCTCGAAAAAGTCAGAGGCTCGGGACATGGGGGGCAAATGATGAGTCCGAATTTTACTGGACTAGGCCCAATGAAAACAATCCGAGAAAGTTCGAAGGAAAGTCCAAATCGAAACTGGATCGACCCATTGGAAAGGAAGACATCAAGAGGTCAATGCCCAAAACCCCAAGGCCAACGCCCAAGAGACTTGGCAGCCCTTGGGCGCCGCCTCGGCTGGCCCCTTGGGCGCCTCCCTCTTTGCTCCTCTTCACCTTAGAGCTCCAATCCAAGTCCAAGTCACACCAACTCAAGACAGGTCCAGGATCAAGGCGAGGATCCAGTCCAATCCAGCTAAGAGTCCTCCTCCGAAAGAATAGGAGCACGAGGGAGGAAACATCGGGATAAGCGTAGAGATCTCCTACCATAACTATACTTACCAAAGTAGTAGAAGTCCACTCACCCACGTCACCGCCTTACCCTAACTATATAATGTAAGTCCTCTTAACATTGAGGGCACGCCTCTGAAACCTCTACGGAGTACCATCACTCATCAATAAAGAACACTGGCCACCGCTGCTATTCCCGAAAGTGGAGTAGGTCATCCGAGACCGAATCACTATAAATCTCTGTATTGATTGCTTAATTACTATTTTTATTCTTGATTGTCATTGATTGCTTATTTTTCGTTCATTAATTACACCCGTTCGTATACTTGACTGTTGATCTTGCGTAAAACTGATTTGTGCATCATCAGACAGGATACTTTTTCCCCTGATTCTGACTTAGTCCAAAATAAATAATGCCTGCCCACATATCATTGAAATTCTTAACTTCAATAACTTTTGACGTCTTGGAATCTACATATGGCTGATTAATTGCAACTACTAAAAACATAGTGCAACTGCATAGACTACTTCGAAAAGTTTTTGACCACACGTAAGATTTTCTCTTATGAAGTAAAAGGATTTATTTCACAATTTCTACATTTCCACATGAACTGTGTGACACTATTGCATTTCTCTTTGGTGCTTTTTTGTTGGAATCAAGACACCATTCTGGAGTCATTTTGCTAGATTATAAGACATTCTCTTTCAGGTACCTGTATGTTCGGTGGGGCATAAACTTGTCAAATGTTGTGGTTGTCGTGGGAGAGTGTGGGGACACCGACTACGAAGGATTGCTTGGTGGAGTACACAAAACTGTGGTATTGAAGGGAATCTGCAGCGATGCCCGTAAACTTCATAGTAACAGAAGCTATCCTCTTGAACATGTTCTTCCAATCGACAGCCCCAACATTGTTGAAGCTGAAGGATGCAATAGCAATGACATAAGTGCAGCTCTGGGAAAACTGGGTGTGCTCAAAGGCTAGTAAATTACCGCTTTTCGCCTTCGTTAGATATTTGATTATTTTATAATAAGGTTTGGCTATTGCCGCCTATAATAAGGTAGCCTGGGCCTTTTCATAATAGGGCATTGCTGCCATTTTTGTATAATCTTGTATGTTTTTCTTTGCTAATGGCGAAAGGTAGGTCTGCTAGTGTGTGTGATCTAGAGAGTTAAAAGGTTTTGAGTGGTAATGTTTGCAGGCCGACATTTTGTATACTGCCAGAGTTTAGCCTAATTTCATTTGTAGTAGCAGAAGTCAACCTTTATGTTGTTTTATCGTATTTTAATGATTAATATTCTCGTTTTGATATTTTTGTACATCCGAATAACAATACTATTTGTGGGTATATGATACATTTCAATTATGTTTAAAATAAAAAGCACTACCGTTAAGAAAAAAAGAAGAAAATTAAGAGAAATGGATTACTACTTTAGGATATGGTTATATTTGAATGAGATGAGATTTTCAATCTTAAAACGATTAAGCTCTCATTTTCAATTTGAAAACTAATTTTCAAAATTTTCTTTTTTAATAAAGTAGTCGTAGGGTGGCTAGTGACAATAGTTGTAACTTCTAACACTTCCATTTGTAGTGCTCCTTGCCTCCGCTCCGAAAAAACATTCCGGTATTTTTACTCATAAAACTCGTCTCGCTCCAAATATGATTTCATCTTGATACTAACTTTAACAATATATATTAAGAAGTATTTTTCTTTTCTCTTGATTCAAAGGACTATGTATGCAGTGTTACCATTTCCTTCTTGTTGTAGTTCAGGGTCAACCCTAGTGGAATCAGAAGAAGAGGTTTAAACCGTACTTTCCAGTTTGTACAAATACTAAAGAAACAATAGAGAAAGCAGTTTGTTTCAGTGAAATCCAACAAAGAGAATTCCAAAAGAGCAAAGCAGATGAGTTTCTCTTTTTCAAAAAAAAAAAATTATTTTGGAAATGGGAAAAGCAGTTGAACTGAGAGAGAGAAGATCAACGATAAATGTAGCAACAAAAGGCAAAAAAAGAAAGAAAGAAAAAACAGAGAGATAAGAGGGCTTAACACAGCAGAGCTCATGAACGGTCATGGTTTAGAATCCCACATCGACTCCGTAGAAGAGAAGGAGAAGCAAGATAGGCTTATAAAATGAGATGGTTAAGCCCACTTACAACATACTTACCTGGACGGGGTTAATGGGTGATCACTAAGGCCCATAGCCTAGGTTGAAGACTTCCATTGCACTTTGGAGGGGCTTTAGTCTAAGGTCTGTCTAATGGGCAGAGCCTACGTCATAATTTGTGTTAGAGGGGGCCTGCGTTCGCGCGGCCCCTGACCAAGAATAATATAAATATTGGAAGCTCTTTGCAGTGGGCTTCAAATAATTTCAAAAATGTGTTGGGCTTGGGAAGAGTTGTTTGTAATTAAATAAATGACAGCTGGCTCTGTTGTACGTATTCTGTGTGATGTGCAGAATTTATCACCTTATTACTAAATCGTGGTTTTTAAAGATTATCATAATATATATGTGGATAATTTTTATTAATATTAAAATGGTATTATCATAATATTATATTTTAAATAATTAAAAAATATTTAAAAGTTTAAATTCTAAAATAATATAAAAAATTGGTTAGAGTGATTACAAAGAACACATCTATTGTTTTATTTGGAGTGAATTAATTAAATATTTTAAAATTTTAATGGAATAGTATTTAGGGAAAAAAAAAACTATCTCAAGACTTCTCATATCTAATTTAATAGTTTTATAATATAGTAAGATGGGTCTCTAAATTTTTATGATAATTACTTATAAATATCATTAAGAGGAAGAGGATACTTTTTGGTACTGCTGACAATTCGCACAAACAGTAGCAGAAATATAATCACATTCTTCTTTATTTTTGGGTAAATGCAAGTTTATAGGGCATATTTCTTTTCCATTAAACAAAAACTGTTTTCTATTGTTTTACAAGTTTCTTTATTTTATTTTCTTTTTGGAATGATGAGAAATTTTAATCCGTAATTTTGGTAAAGTTTGTGGACACACGCACACAAATATTATATGAGTGAAGCCTATAAAAATCTCCTCGAAGTTAGGTTTATACTCTGTTTGGTACGATGGAAAAATAGGAGAATAATAAGTTGGAAGGATGAAAAATTAGAGGAATAAATAAAACATCATGTTTGGTAAAAAAAGAAAGTAAGAAGGATGAAAAAAATTGATGAATTAACTTTCTTTCCAACTCACCATAATTAATCCCTCCAAAATCGGAAGAAAAGTGGATTATTTGTGTTAAAATATATCTTATTTGTCTATATATATTTTTATATATACATATATTATGTATACATTATATATATAAATATATTTTAAATTTTTTTTTAAAAAAATAAAAAAATTTAAATAATTTTTTTTTTCCATCTTAGTTAAGGGTGAAAATTTTCAACTCAACGTAATGACACGAGTCAAACTCGATACGAAAATATACAGATCAATTCGTAACTCGGTACGACATAATTAGTTAAATGAGTTAAGTTAAGTTTGACTAATATTTGATACAAATTCGTAATGACTCAATCCGATTCGATTGTCATTCCTAATCTTAACAAGAAAAAAAAATAGTCATTTTTATTTTTCATCCATCTCAACCAAACACAAAAGAAGGAAAATGTATAATTCATATTTTTCCTCTTTGAATAATAGAAAATATATTCTTTTTATTTTATATTTTTTCTATTTTTTATCTTTCTTGCCGAATGAAACATTAATGTTAAATGGGTGAAATTCACAGCAATATAATTTTTTTATTACTTTCTGAATGGTAAATCAAAGGTCAAACGATAGCTTGACAACCATCACCTACTTTGAGACTTCCAAACTTGTAAGGTGCAATGTTTAGATATCGGTGTTATCCAACCATAAAAGGGTGAGGTCTATCTTGTTTTCGAGTCTTAATCTCATTTAAACACCCCCTCCTTCATGAGCCGCAGCAGCTACAACACATAACCCTTTCTCAGGATAAAGTCCCACACCTCTCCAATCTCCATATTCTGAGAACCCAGAAGCAATTCTTTAAACCAGAGACGAGTAAAAAAATGGCCACACTCCTAAGATTCTACAAACCCTTGTTCCCAATACGCCCCTCTTCACTCTTTCCCCCACCAAGGCTTATTTACACCCACACCCATAAAATCTCAATCGCCGGCACCACCACCGTTAAGAAGTGTCACAAAACCAGAATTTCGCGTTTCAGTTTGATGTGTCATTCGGAGCCATTGATGAGCGAAAATGGTATCAGAGAGATCAGCATTGGTGGAGCCGGGAATAAATCAAGGGAGCTATGGCTGTACAATACGATGAGTAGAAAGAAGGAATTGTTTAAGCCAAAAGTAGATGGTAAAGTGAGCATGTATGTGTGTGGTGTCACCGCCTATGATCTCAGCCACATCGGCCATGCCCGTGTCTACGTCTCCTTTGACGTCCTTTACAGGTCCCGCCTCTCTCTCTCTCTCTCTCTACAAATATTTCTGTGTGAAAATTTCATTCTGGGGGGCAAAAAGTATATCAGTTCAGACATTTGTGTCGCAGCAATGTCCAAACGCGGCATAGTTGGAAGGATTTTTTTTCAAAAGGGTGACCCAGGAGCCTCCTGCTCGCTTGGTCCGACATACACAGCCTTACCAAAAGCGAGGCTGAAAAAATGAATTTAGATGATAGGTTTACGGTAGGTGCCACAAGGCTATCTCCAACCTTAACTCAAATATTTAAAGGAGGACAGACTCATTTAAACAAGTGTAAAATATGACAGTTGGATTTTAAAAAATTGGGAGATTTGAGTAAAGATTTTGGGTCACCCTTGATATGAATCAAAGTTTGAGTCTACCTTCATCGGGTATGAGTCTGAGTAAAAGACTGTAACTTATTTTAGCCTGTTAATACTTAAAAATTTAAATTTGAGTCATGGTTAAGGGTTGAAGATGCTAAAAAAGTTATTGTTTTGCTTGGACAGCAAAAAAATTTGTAGTTTCAGTCTATATAAGCTCCCAAAAGTGTAATATTACTTCTGAAATGGACCTCAGAATGGTACTTAACCAAATAGTTAAGTATAGCTTAGGATTTGAGAGAAATGGTTTCAATGTCTTTTTTTCCCAATGCCTTCTCAGTATCCAAGCATTATGTTTCTCCAAAGAGAAGTTTCAGTTTTTTTCTTGCTCACTTTTCTTTGAGCATGTGTGGTCTAACAATAAATGTGTAGAAACTAATTGGAGTTTCTTGCTGTGGTTTTTGTTTGAAACCAGGCAGATACCTTAAGTATCTGGGATGTGAAGTTAATTATGTAAGGAATTTCACTGATGTGGATGACAAGGTAAGTAAATTAATACTCAGGAACACTGGAATTATACTTCTAGCATTGTTCTTTTGCTTGTTTCCGTCTACTATATGAATGTGTTTTAGAAAGATTCTGGGCATTCCTTGCTAAGTATCTGACTTTAACTCTCATTTATTATCGGGATTATCTATGAAGTTCTTAATATGTACTGGAGGCAATTCTGTTGGAGAGGATTCTTTTGATATTGACAGTGTCTGCATGGCTGGTGGTCTTGTTGAGAAAATGAATGGTGTTTACATACTCATGGGTGAAATGTAACCATTAGAACCATGCAAATGAGAGTTGTCCATGTGCAGCATAAGGTTTTACTTTAGTTGACGTAATTCAACAACCGTGTAGGAAAAATCCATGGTTGAAGCTGTGAGAAACTTACGGTCAACTCCATATTTGGCCCATATGGGACGGACATAACAAAGTGGTGTTGGAATTTGTAGTTGCTGGGGCCGAATTGTTGCCAGTGAGATGGGCATTACAGAAGATTTTTTCTTCTTGCATTTGCAGGAAAAATATTAAGCCTTGGAGAAAGCTGCACACTCACTTTTCCATTCTTTGTTGGAGAGAATACGTTAAATACGATCTGTCTAGTTAAAGATTCTTAGTGAAACAGTGAAAGTTGGATCCCAAATTGCTGACCCATGCATGATCCAGGGTCTACCATACCAAAATGGAACGGTCTATGATTTGGATCATTCAAATTTGTGACCTCAAATTATATCATTAACACCAAATTGATCCACAATCTAAGTAATTCCAAATTGTAAACCTCACTAAATTGTAACCATAACTAGTATTTTGTTTATTTATTTTGGTGATCTTTAAACTTACATTTTGATTTGTTGTGATCTGAATGATCTGTAATACAAATATGCAAAAAACTTTTATTAATCATAAGTATTGGCCAGTATGTTATTGTGGATTATGTTTTGCTCTGAAACTATTTTCCTAAATATGAAATTAGTTGACTTTGTATTTGAGAAAGCATCCTACCTCGTACCGATACTCGTACTACATACCCAACTATGTACGAAATCAACTGACGATTATGATAACATTAGAATATGGAGTAATGCTCTTCCCTAGAGCCCATAATAAAGAAAGTACAAGGATGTGTTGCCCCAATTATTCAACACCTCTTGACAGCTAAAGTTTCATTACAAGCATGTCAGTCAGCTTTCCTTTGGTTTCTCTAGTATCAAGAATTTGTTGATACTGTGGGAAAAACAACTAGAAGGTTTCTCTGCATTTTGACAATTAAGGTTTTTGCATCCATAGATTTAGAAGGCTATGGCTGACACATATGCCAGAAGAGGGGAAGCACTTAGAAGGTTGCATATTTGTTTGTTGATATGCACATTAGCAGAACCTGGTTTATCTGGCATTTATTGGGTTAGAAAACTAGATGGTGAAGGGAAAGGAGCTGTTCCTCCTCGGTGAGACACAGTGCATTGACTCAAATAAATTACGCAGGTGACAACAAAATTACACATGTGGACTATGTGTGTGTGTGCATATATGCACAATAGTAAAGGAGATTGATAAAGATAGAAAGTTTTTCAAGAATGAGGGACAAGGTCTCTGAAAATTTTTGTTTATCATACTCCAGTTTATCTTTTCAGGTTGTCCTTTTGATTAATTTGAAACTTATATATAGTGTGACAGCGATACTGAACTATTGTTTCTTGATTATATACTGTCTTGACTGCAAATATTATGACTTCCATGAGTGATTGATATGAGTGGAGTATACTCAGTGTTGTTATTCTTTACGACTGCAAGTACCGACTGCTTGTTATGTATGTCTCAGGATACCTGAGTCTGCAATTTTCAAATTCTGTAGATTATTGTCAGAGCAAATGAGTTGGGGGAGGATCCCATTAAGTTGAGCAGACGATATTGCGAAGAGTTTCTTAGGGATATGATGTATCTTTGTTGCATGCCACCTTCTGTAGAGCCTCGTGTCTCTGATCACATCTCCCATATCATTGATATGATAAAACAGGTAATTCGTTTTTTGAGAAATCCCCGTGGCCTCTTTTTGGCACCGTTTAAATTTCTTGCCAATAGATTGCTGTACTTTCATACGAATTCGATCATCTAATTCTAAGAGTTAAGTCTGTTTCTCTGATCACACACGTTTTTAAGTTTCACCACAATGTGGAACAAATTAGTGTTACCTGTCTATGTACATGTTTCAGAAATCCTGATTGTTACAATCCTACTGCCACACTGCACATGACTGTAATTTCCTTTGTTTTTTCTCCAGTGTCAACCTTTCTGTCTAAAGAAATTTAGAGGACAGTCGGAAGATTTTTCTTTTGGAAGGATTAGTTTTATTGGACCTTTAACTGATTAGTATTACTGAAATAGACAAGGTTGAGATCATTGAAAAATTGATTTCATGTGATTAATGAGTGTGACTTGATTGTAATTTTCATCTCTTTCATTTGGATGCCATAAACTACCTTTCCTCTTGGACTTGGTTAGACGTTGGGGAGTTGGATATTTCTTTTTCTCTAGATACTTATTTGCAAATGAATACTTCAGGTCATCCACAAGGAAAGAGGAAATCTTCTTGCTTATTAAACATAATAGGCTATTCTTCTGTTTTGTTTCTTTTTTGACTTCATGATGAGTTTCCTTGAATCTGCAATAATGAAGTTTACTTTGGATGTTTTACAGATTCTTGATAATGGGTGCGCCTACCAAGTTGATGGGGATGTGTATTTTTCTGTGGATAGGTTCCCAGAATATGGAAGATTGTCAGGCCGAAAATTAGAAGATAATCGAGCTGGTGAGCGGGTGGCAGTGGACTCAAGGAAGAGAAACCCCGCTGATTTTGCTTTATGGAAGGTAATTGTTCATTATTAATAATGCACATGGACATACTACATGTGATGTGTCAAATCATACGAATCATCAAAACTCGATCTGACATGTGTTTCTGCTTGATTGTAAACTTATTCTAATCTATTATATGATAACTAGATTTTAAGTGGGGTTTCCAGTTTACGCAACATGTTTTATTAGTCAAGGAAGGTTAAGTTTACTTATGCCTAATATAAATTCAGCTTCACAACTTGCCTATCTGTTAAAAGTAGCAAGTCATCAATATAATTAACATATATACTTTATTATGTTGACTCTGCATATTTAGGCCTTAAAGAGACTTCACACAATGCCCTGTAGTAGGCATCTATTTGCTTTCTCGACTTCATCTAGATCCATTGTAGTGTTGTTCAGCTTAATGCTTTCGCATATTTTATGGTACTCTGTAATCTGTATTGCGTAAGTTTATGCATGCAAGTGTTTGCATTGATATATTAAGGGACACAGTGTTATGACTCTTACCCTCCTTAAATTAGGGAGAATTTGTGTACAAGTTGCTAAAATTAATAATATAGACTGTGTAATAATATTGTGAGTGCGCTAAAGCAAACTATAACAAGAGTATATTGATATCAAATAGTATATGGTAGAGGCTGTGGCAACATTTTCTACCATAATGTTACTCCTAAGTGGACAACTACTTATATCTTCATCATGATTTTTTTTTTTGCAGACTAGTAATACTAAAATGACAAAAGCCCCTACAATTAGTTCAGAGACGGATGTGTAATATTGGTGTTACATTAATTCAAGGGTATCCTAGTGGGCTGATCTCTGAGTCATACAATGTAAAATGGGCTTTACTATTACTATACCAACCTCAAAGTTAGTCTGCTTATTGTTTAATTATCACATTTTTTGTATGTTTCTTGGCTATATTTCAATTGCAGTGAACAAATCCAAAATAAATATGATGCCATGTTGCTATATAGTGGCCAACAACTATGACACCTCTAGTGAGCAGTACAAATATGGAAGCAATGTTGTTTTGCTTTGTTATAGTTCATATCTAATGGGCTTCCACGTTCAAATAAAGCATTTTTGCATTGCATAAACTGTTGCTTCTTTTCATAATCAAGATAGTGAAAAACTGGAGAAAAAATTGAAATGAAGCAACATATGTAAATTATGTCTATCATCATTTTAGGATAACTAGTGTGGTGCTTATCTGTTTTCAGTTTTGTGAACTGCAGAAAGCACATATTGTGCTGCTGGTTGTCTAATAATAGTTCCATCCCCTATCTAGTGTGAGTGTGTCTTAACTTTATTTTATTATAAGATAGAAAATATTGGTTTTTATGTGCTCTGTCAATTGCCATAGTACGTATTACTATGGTCTATTTACTTTCATGCAGTCTGCAAAGGAGGGGGAACCTTTTTGGGAGAGTCCTTGGGGTCCTGGAAGGCCTGGATGGCATATTGAGTGTAGTGCCATGAGTGCTGCATATCTAGGCTACTCTTTTGATATACATGGTGGGGGGATGGATCTTGTGTTCCCCCACCATGAAAATGAAATTGCTCAGAGTTGTGCTGCATGTGACAAGAGCAACATAAGCTACTGGATGCACAATGGTTTTGTCACTGTAGATTCCGAGAAAATGTCCAAGTCACTTGGAAATTTTTTCACGATTCGGCAGGTAAAATGATACTATATGGTGGGGAACCACCCTTTTTATTTACCAAGTTCAGGACCTTAGTTTAGTATTTAGTTTTGAATGAGCTTCAACCTTGTTAGGTTCTTGAAATGATAATACATGACTTTCACTCAGGTTATAGATCTTTATCATCCATTGGCATTGCGACTTTTCTTAATTGGGACACATTATCGATCTCCGATCAACTACTCAGATTCACAGCTCGAAAGTGCGTCTGACCGTGTATTTTACATCTATCAGGTATCATAATCCTTATTTTCAGTAAAAATAAACACTAATGTGCTCTCTTTCTCTCTTCACCATTTGAGAAACCGTCCATATCTAGCTTGGATAATGTTGCTTCCTCTGGTTTTGAGATTTGATCTGGTCATTCACTGTTTCAATCAGTCACATGGGGCTACCTCTTTTTATGACTTCTGCATGTCCTGTGTCCTGAACCACAAGCTTGAAAACCCCTTTTGGGTCTGGTGCAAATTTGAGAGGAATGCACAATCAAGCATTATATTTTAACATGTTTTGATAAAAGTGGGAGATGATGGTGAATATGTTAATCATTTTTATGAGGTTTCTTTGGTCACAGACTTTACATGATTCTGAAGGCATTTTAAGCCAGCATGATGGGGCAAGCTGGAAGAACTCCATCCCATCGGCAACAGTGAACTGCCTTAATAAATTTCATGATGAGTTTCTGACATCAATGTCAGATGATCTTCACACTCCTGTTGTTTTGGCTGCACTTTCTGACCCATTGAAGATTATCAATGATCTTCTCCATACGCGCAAGGTACCGGGATCTTAGAAGAACTTTGTACAACTTCGTATATGGGTTTAATTTTGGAGATGTATGAATGTTTTATTTTTATTAAATTCAGGGAAAATATTTTTATTTAACGAAACTAAAAGCTTTATTTTTTTTTAAATTCAGGGAAAATATTTTTATTTAACGAAATTAAAAGCATATCTTTTTTTTCCCTTGAAAATTCAATTATGGGTGTGTGACAAGTGGTTGGGTTTGGAGTGCAAACTCAGAATTCGACTTGCAAATCTGGACAAACTGAGGAGTGTTTCCCTTGGAAAGTGGATGGAGCCCTGTCGAAACATTGAATACGGTCTGAGAGCTGAATCGACCATAGCACAGTTGAAGAAAGAATTCCGTTTTATCCCTTTTTTCCAGCCCAAGTTGTACCTCTGCTTATTACTTAAAGGATCTGGAACTGTTTTGGGAATTGTTCTTGTCTTAGTTTTGACTTGGATCAACTATTTTTTTGTTATATCAGCTTGCAGTACAATTTTTGTAACTCTGGGGTTGTTAATTTGAAGCAAACTTTCTAGTGTTCTTATAACTGACTGAATGCCCATGCAGGGGAAGAAGCAAGAATTTCGTGTAGAGTCGCTTGCAGCTTTAGAAAAGACAATCAAGAATGTTCTGTATGTATTAGGACTCATGCCAACAAGTTACTCTGAGGTATCGAAAATGTGAATCATTCTAGAAATTGTTCTGTTGTAGTAGGTCAATCTCCAAAATTAGCACTTTGAGGTAACTTAATTCTAGTGAGTACATAAGTGGTAATTTTTGCACAAATGTCACAAGTCATTTTTAAAATTATACACTTCTTCTGGTGTTTCCTGTTTCGTCATCCTGGCGTGCAGTAGTTTACTTTGATGGAATTTGTTCTTGATCCTCCTGTACCTCAATCATTACTACTTGTTTTCTTGCTTATGGCAGCTTGCTGAATTCTCAGTTCCACTCATTTCTCCATATTATTATGTAACTAAGTTTCTTACTATTTTACAGTGCTTTATAATCCTTGAATCCTTTCCAGGTTTTGCAGGAGCTGAGGGAGAAGGCGCTGAAGCGTGCTCAGTTGACTGAAGATGAAGTTCTGCAGAAAATTGAAGAACGGAATACTGCAAGGAAGAACAAAGAGTATGAAAAATCAGACACAATTCGGAAAAATTTGGCTGCGGTGGGTATTGCTCTCATGGACAGCCCTGAGGGCACCATGTGGAGACCGGGTGTTCCGCTTGCATTGCAAGAACAGCAGGTTTCAACAACTTGAATCTTGTGGGGTCATCATTGTCTTAACCTCGCATGACGACATAATCAGATTTGGCAGTCAACTGTTTTCTCCAAATCAAATTAAGAATGGTTTTAGAATTTTTAGATGTGGGCTGAATTCTCTGAGGTAAAAATTTACTGATAGGAGAAGAGGAAGCCGGTAGCAGCGGAACTGCTGGTAATGTAATGAGACATTTGTTCAATAAAAAGCCATGCATTTGTTGCTAATATGCATCGGGTTGTCTGGTAATTTTGGTTTGCCAAATGTATATTTATTTTCCATGTGTGTATGTGAAATGTGGCTTCTATTTTTGTGGGTGGGATGGGATTGCGATGCGGTGGTTAAACTCTTCTAACTTTTGGCTTCAATGTTGACTTTGATATCTTGATTATCTATGGTTTTGTAACATCGCAATATTCTGTGCGAGTGTCTATATGTGCAATGTGAATTCTATTTTTGTGGGTGGGGTGGGATTGCGATGTGGTGGTTAAACTCTTCTAACTTTTGGCTTCAACATTGACTATGATATCTGGATTATCTGATAGTTTTGTAACATCAGATTCCTTTTTTAATTTTATTTGCTGTGTGAACCAAGTTGCTGGATCTGCAGAGACACTGCCAGAATATTAACGGGGAGACATTTCAATTGCAAGTCTTGGCTGGGAGGGTATATTTGCTCATACCTCTGGCTTGGCTCTATGGGTAACAAGTGGGACTTGCTCTGTAATATGTTCCATCTTTCCAATTCCAGGAACACACCAAATATTGCATGGCTTCGTCTGCCAAAAATAGATGATGATCATACCACATTGATGGTATAAGGAGCCTAGAAGATAAATGTTGAGAGGAGGAGACTATATCTTATGAACATGTTAGTAGAGAGGGAAAACTGCAGCGCCATGTATTTTTGGGCTTCTTATCCTTGTTCTAATTAGAGTCTGTTTAGATAGAATAGTCAGTTCTCTGTTTAAAACCCCTTTGGCATTCATTACAATCCATTTGGTGTTCTGATTTCTATTGCTTTGACTGTTGGTGTCAGGTGGTAGCCTGGAGAGTGCTGCTGGGGCAAATCCTCAGCATCAATAAACCCTTGGTAGTTGCGATTTTGTTCATCTACATACAGGTAAACCTAAATATTGCTTTACCTGCATTATTTCGGCTCAATTGTTCTTAGTAAGACTTGTTCAAAATTTCTCACAAGCAGTTATCAGTATTTTTTATAATCTAGTAGCAGCTGTAGTAACTTGGTTAGGCTCCTGTTCATGAAACATGAGAAAGCAGTGCAAATATCAGTTGCTTTACCCTGTATGTTTTTCTCTTTGATTAGTTCTGTCTTACTTCTTTCAGACTCTTCACAATCCCAGCCTCAAAAATGAAATCAAAAAATACCTGTTGACGAGTCCCAGCTTCCTGTGACTATCATAACCTATGTAATTTTTTCTCGACCTCGTCTACCCCCTATTTTCTTTTTCATTCTTTTCATGTGGTGTGACGCCCAGGCAGATGTCAGATGGTTCTACCCCATTTTTTTCTACAGAACTACACACTAGCAATTTTGTAAATCATCATTAACTATATTTTTTTGGTGTCTATGTGGTTTTGAAGATGGACCAAGCTGCAAGTACCTTTGTTTGAGTAGCTCTTTGCATGCATGTACCATAATCCCATTTTTTTTTCACTTTATTGCATAACTTCTTCTTCTTTGAAGTGATATAAAAGCATCACATTTGATATTCGCATCTTTTTAGTTCAAATTAGCGGACAGGATTTACATAATTTGGTCAACCCTACGTACAAGCAGGGACTTGAATGGTGGGAATGTGAGCAAATACAATAGAGAATGGGGCAGCTGTTATTGGGTCTGAGAGATTTTTTTCTATGGGTTCCAAGGGAGGGATTATCCCAGAAGAATTTACAGTTAGTATTTTTCCATTTAGGAGAACTGTTTGGCTGTGTAAATCCCCATTTTGGGCTGTTAGGTGGTATTCTTCTCTCATAATCCCACCAATTCTAGAATTCCGAGGCATCCTTGCAAATTTTGATCTCCCAGTTTCATGTGTGAGTTGGAGTGTTGATGTCTTGTTTGTGATTGCATTTTCGACTGAAACTCCGATTTGAACTGTGGTGTTGCCGTCTAGGTTGATCAAGAGCAATGTGATTCCCTGCTGCAACATGTAAACTCAATGAATTAGTGTGTTAGACATCCAATATAAGCATGCATAAGATACATACATAAATGTGTGTGTGAATTTTTCGTTGAATGTGTAGAATTTACTCACCGATTGTTTTGAACAGTGTGAATATGCACGCAATTTCTTTGTCCCTGAGAAGCTTGTTGGCAGAACATTTCTTCCCATCAAACGGTGCCAAAGAAGAGCACTGCATGATAATATCGGTAGGCATCAAAACAAGAATCCTTTTGTTTGTGTTTATGTTGAGATAACCTGATTCAAAAGGTGTTTATACTTTCCTAATAAGGGCCCAAAAGACTGCTTAAACTAGCACTGAAATAAACTTTCTGGAACAGGAGACGTGGACAAGGGACTACATATGCCCAGGAGGATTAGGTCGGTTTTCATTGCTAGTTTTGACTCAAGTTTTCAAAATGAAGTCTAAAACTTACCACCTTCTCTGCAACACTAGGAAGTTTGAGGTAACGAAAGTATCATTTTATAACACTTCCTTTAAAGTACTTTTCTTTGTCCAGGTGTGTTTGCTTTTGTCGCATGTATAGTAGTACATATATGTATTTAAATAAATGTATCATTTATATACTAAGATGCATATATATCACTTTTCCAAAATAGTAATCAAATATGATTTATGTTTGTAGCGAAATTGTTTGTTTCATGAAAAGAAATTGAAATAAACATTATCGAATGGTACATAACAATATTAGATTTATGAACTACCTGTAGTAATCAGGATTCGGAACAAAGGTGTCAGTGTTTAGTAGGCCATAGTTTCCACCAATCAGTGATTGCCTACAGTATGTTTTGGTATCATAGGATGATGCCATCCCAAGTTGATCCAAGTACCTGATTAGTTGAAATAAACAAGGTTAGTCCTCCACAGACTCTCCAAAAAAAAGGTTTTAGTTTAGAGCTAACTTACCAAAAGCTAAACACAAATGCATTAGTGACAAGGTTATGTCCACTGTTATAAGCTCCTCCAGCCTCACCAACCCATGCTGTTGTTGAAGTTCCCAAACTCTTAAGAATGCTTTGGAGATTGCTGAAAGGCTGAGATCCACCATCCAGATAGGATGGGTCAAGTATCTTGTCAATTAGGTGATCATCAACTCCTATATACAAGAAAAATGTTTCTCTCTTTTTTAATTGCTTTACAATACCAAGTACATTATTGAGGTACAAGAGAAAAAGACGAATATGATGAACAAGTTTTTTGCATACAACGCGATCTATGAGAATTATGTAGTAGCAGGGAGGGTCAAAGCGTGGGAGGGCCTGCCCCTGCCCGGGGGGGGGGGGGGGGGTGCATTAAGTTGCCCATCTTATTTGGAAGACAATTCAATTCAACTCAAATCAACGCTAATATTTATTTGGGTGCTTAGATGTAAGATGCTACAGAATGAACATGTAATGGAAAATTGTAAAGATGCCAAAATATTTGTTTAATATATACCTGGACCAAGGTTATAAATGTGGTGTGTGATGGCTTGAAGAGAGTTGTTTGTTTGCTTTACGAATTGTTGGAACCAATTAGCATCAAAGAATCCTCCTGGTCCAAGGACCAGGGGCTTAATCTCAAATCCCCTGTAGATGTCTTGCACTTTGTTTTGAAGACCAATCACATCTGAAGCATATTGAGCCGCTGAAATGCTTGTTCCAATTCCACTCCCACTCAGTTCATTCCCTGTTAAGCAACTCTGGTTTTGCATCAATTTTATTGACATAGATACTCAACTCAACAAAGCTGTTTTCTCAATTATTTTTTGGGGTCGGGTTTCATATGACATGAAATAGAAAATATACAAAAAAAATAATTTAATCATCTCATCCATGGAGGAACCTTTTTCAAAATGACAATGATGAAAATGGAACTTAATGTTGAAGTTGTAAGCACAATGTAGGATGAAGATAGAGTCGATCTAAATTTGGGCAAATTTTTTACTTTCACCTCCTAAACTTGTCTCCAGTCTTATATTACCTCATCCACCATCACATTTCTGACATTATGGTTATTGGTTTCACATCGTCATACTTCTAACACTTTATCTCTAACTTGATCATTGATTTCATATTGGCTCAATTGCATACATTAGAAATGTGTATTTTACTATACGCATGGGCATTTTGCATGGGCATTTTCCATCGAAAAAATAACAGATGTTTGGTTTGCTTATAAATACACCTCATGACATTGATTTTTGTTTTTTTGGTCAGACACTATTACAGAAGGAGGACAATGAGGTTTGAACTGGCGACTTTAAGGTCCAATAGCAGGGGTGGTGGTTATTAGGCCAACTGCTAACTTCAAGACATTGGTTAGTGAAACTATTAAAAGTGTTCTTACCAAGCTCCCAGCCATGGATTGTATAACCCTTGTTGACACTGTATCTGATCAGACACTCTGCATTACTGGAATTCCATGCTCCTACAGCAGAACCATCAGAACCTATTGTTCTGCCGGTTAATGCATTGAACCCGAAAATTACCTTTGCTCTGTATACACAAATAAATGAATGGAAATCAGTGTACAATACCAAGGTTCATATCAACAAAACTGATTGATTTTTTTTTTTTTAAATCTAAAGATTTGCTTTCATTCAGCAACTTGAATAGTGAGAAGGGTTGGTACCCTGCCATTTTGAAGAATCCGTTTAGGTCGTCCCATCGGGACATCGGTAAGCAACCTTCCGTGAACCCGAACATCTCTGCATTGTTTCTAACAAACTGAGTACATGGTTGTGCATTGCCTATGCTTTGGTATGTGACTTTGTCTTGCAAAGTGCCACCAAGTCTAATTTTTAGGGGAGAGAAAGCTGAACAACAGCAAAAAAATTAAGCTATAACCTTTGTTTACAAGAAAAGATGAATATATGGGTAATTAATTTACTGTTTTTACAAGTTTTAAGTTGAAAATTTTCTAACCTTTGATTGCATTTAACAAAATTTTGTTCCCAAGATCCTACAAAAAATAATGGATAAAATGAATGATATAATCAAATTGTCTTGCAATGTGCAAAATACTACTTATCCAAACATAATGGAAGACAATGCGAACTTACCAGGGGAAAAAAAAAGAAAATAAAGGGAATGCAGAGAGCAAAAGGACTATACAGCCTAAAAAACGTCGAGACAAAGTTTTGTTGAGTTGAGAGAGAGAGAAAGGATTGATAGTGATGCATTTTGACTATATGTAGGTATGTTATGTGATTATGCTGCTAGCAAGCTACCATGAGATGAACTATTTATGATAAGGCTTCGTTTGCTTCCCACGGGTGATCGTGTATTGGTGGGACTCATCTGCATAGTGTGTATTACTTGAATTTATGGTGGACAATCTACCATTAAAAGAAATTGATGAAAAGTGCATTGAAGGTGATTCAAATCCGTTATTCTAATTATAAACTTATTGACACTTTTTCATCTTTGATTATGCTCTCTAAACCCTTATTTAGATGCAGCAAGCCTTGTTTTTGTAAATGTCGACATCTTTTTGTTAAATCAATGCGAAATCTTTAGGGACAGGAAATCTTTTTGTCCTAGCCATTGACATCTTTGAAATCGTACTATAGACGAGAGTTTTATGTATTGAGTTCGATATTTTCTATTATAAAAATATAAGAACAAAATATTATTTATTTATTTATTTTTTTGATCTTTTGGCTTTGATATGGATGATGAACATATCACTAATTTGACACGAAACAAATCAATAAAGAAATTCAAAGTTAAATTTTTATGAAGCCAATTATAAACATAATGAAGAAACAAAAAAGCAAAAAATGCAAACAGCACCAGTCCACTACCACCACCATGAGAATTACCCAATAGAATTCGAATTCAACATAACACAACCCCTTTGAGAGGCCTAACCACCGCCGCCGCCACCACCACCACCAAAACAATTATTACCCAACAGAACAGAATGAAGAAGAAAGTGGAAAAGCTAACCAGATTAAGAAGTGAAGCCATGCCCCAGCTGCAAGTTCCATAGTCACATTTGTCTGGAGGCCACCAATCCAATGTAGCACAAATGAAGTCTTCATAAATCCTACCAATTGAGGCTGTCCCATTTATGTAAACTGTGCCTTCAGTCACAGCCCCCCCGGTTGTTTCCGAGACCGCAGTTTTTGAGCCATGGCCAGCCAAGAAAAGCAATAAACACAACCCCAGAAGATTTAACAGATAACCCATTTGGTAAAGATATTGATTTGGTTGAGTCTCTGTCTTTGTACTGGCCATGAGAAAGCATGGACTGGATGGTTTATATACTGAGACTCTTGTTGGCCTGGCTGAAGAGTTTTTAATATGAGAGAACAGGTAGACAGGGAGGGAAGGACTGGGGAGAGGGAGAGAGAGAGAGAGAGAGAGAGAGAGTTAAAGTCTTTTACAAAGAACACAAATTGGAAATGGGATGATCCAGGGTGAAAACTGGATATTCAATGTTTCTCTGGCTCTGGAAACAATCAGTTTAAACATATTTGTATGTTGGAATTTTCTAAGTAATATATAAATTATCTTGAAGTTAGAAATATTATGCTACTGAGGCTTTGAAAATATAAACATATTCTGTTACCCAACTGGGGTAACAACTTGTTTTGTTTTTTTTTTTTTTTGTGGGGGGGGGGGGGGGGGAGGTGATTGTGGCAGTATGAGGCAGAGAAAAATATGACTTAAATACAATAGAATTTGGGGTTGTAATGAATTGCTTCTTGAACTTTAATACTTGTTATTAAAACCAACACCCACTATTTAATACTTGTTATTAAACCAACTTTTACTTGTTATCAAACTGAACCTGTTATATTTTTGAATCGTGTATAAGGATCAGTGTGCTACACCCGCAAGATTTGTTTGACGATGTAAGCATTTATTTGTGATCTTGTTAAGCTTGAATTGTCTTTTATACCATCGGATATATCACCAATATCGTTTGCTTGCGTACGGTAGTTTTCGAGAGAGAAAAATGTGTACAAGTTGAACACATTTATCGTATGTATAAGAAAACATACATTCCCAAAATGACATCGTTTTAAGAAGAACACCTTGCTTACACTACAGGAGCTCTACCAAGTTCCAATACATGTATTTGGCCTGGTTTTTTGGATCAGTCTCTCTCTCTCTCTCTCTCAAAGGTAAGTGTGTTTTATGTTTTGTGTAGGGTATACAAATGGTAGGTCAACATGGATTTGATTTGAACTAGACCAATTAGTTTAGGGAGGTTTAGTATCAGAAATTTAAAGTTTAGAGGATGATGTGTCACCACTCCCCAACCCAAATTACATGGGGCGATATGTATCTGAATTTGACACAAAAATTATTAAGTTGTGGTTGCAAAATCGGCTTTTCTTTATTAGATATTTCAATATTACAATGGACTAACAATAAGAAAAATAAATAAATAAGGTTTTGTCGAGTTTAATTAGAAATAAAATAATGCTTTGATTTATTTTAAGAAAGATACAGTCATGGTTAGCGGCACAGACAAGTTTCAAAGTTGCCATTAAATTCCGAGGATCGAGTCTCCTATGTGATTTTATAGGTAACATTTTTCAGCCAAGAACTTCAGTTATTGGCCAAATAGGGTAAATATAAATGGAAATGAAATAACGAACAGACTTAGGCTAAAAAAATAAATCTTAGGCTAAAAAAATCAATCTTAGGCTAAAAAAATAAATCTTAGGCTAAAAAAATCAATCTTAGGCTAAAAAATAAATCTCTCTCTCTCTCTCTCTCTCTCTCTCTCTCCCAAATGGGTGTGGTTGCACTCCTGTGTTTAGGGTAGGGAAAGTGAAGAGAGTTGCTAGGGGGATGACTCCATTGAACAATGCCCCTTCACTTTTCTTGTCAGGTTTATTTGTGTGATAAGAGTTTGATCTTGTAGAGGTTAGATAGTGACTTAGTGGTAAGGGCTTACCCTCGTCCATAGGCAATTACAGGTTCAAAACTCGTCTCAAGAAAAAAATTATTAATGAATTGGAGAGGCACAAATTGACTCAATGTGAGAGAGAAACTGAAGAATCAACAGATTGGGTGGGTGTTCGATTGGTTTGTCAATCAATCACTTGTCAAAAAATGGTCCCATTGAAAGGAAATTCAACTCTTGGCATTAGATTCTCTAATTTTAAGACTCACAAAGAGTTTAATGTATACGAATTATTACTAATTTTGTCCTCATCTCGAGATCTCAAGTTTGAATCTCACAAGAGATAACTAACTTGACTCAATACAACTAATTTTTGAGTGAATACACACATTCTAAAAAATATACATGAAATCGATAACATTTATTTATCCATTGAAAGCCTAATTTATAAATCCATTGTGCTTGAAATATGGCATTGTAATCGCAATGGTGTTGTAACCAGACAGGATGGTGATGGCTTTTTAAATTCCTAATAATAAAGAACCCAAAAATTTTAAATTAAAAATGAAGGTGCCATGCTATTGGAAAGTCAAACTAAATAGAAGAGAAGATGCTACCAAACCCTCTTTTTAAACAATAAGGAGAAGAACAAAACACAACAAATCTTTATATAAAATTCCTTTCAAGGCCAGCAAAAGTCTATTCTTGTGTCATGGTTATCTTTTTGTTAGCCTCATCCTCAACTCCCTAGCCAACATCATCTCAGTAGTGATTATTGAATTAATAATACTTATACAAGCTTTTATTTTTTACTTTTCACATTTTTTTCCTTGTGAATTGGTAATAAGTCAGGTTTTTTATTTTTTATTTTTTGTTGGAATCCAATAATAGAGTAAGCTAAATAATATTTAAGTGAAAGAAGAAAGAGGAACATTATCTACTGGGGAACTTCTTGCAGTTCAAAAGATTGAGTGCTAACCAAGGAAGGCTAGAGCATTGAACTTTAGCTATCCAGTCAGGTTTCATCTCCTCACTTACCCCCTTACACTACCTTGGGAAGGCATATATGAAAGTACTCACTTGAGTACAGAGAATAACATCATAGAAGTTTTTTTATTTTTATTTTTTATTATAATTATGGAGAGGCACCCAAAATTGGTATAATCGTTTGGGATATGTTGCTCTATCGATGTACGACAAGTTCTAATATTCCTTATACGTCACTCCCAATCGATTGTCGATTGGTAAATTGAAGATCGCTTGTACTAATGTGAATAGAAGATCTAGAAAATAGAATCAAAATATAATAAGGAAAATTTGTGAAACGGACAAATAAGACTTAACTACAATGAAATCGACGTTCATGACCAAAAGCCTCTAGCTAGTAAACCAACTTTGATACCACGCTAAAACACATTCGTCTCAAAATACATGAATAGATCTACAAGATTCATTTAGAAAGTGAAGTCATGGCTAGATGTAGGCAAATAAGGAAGATGACAAATAACAAGAGGGGCTAATGGAGAAGGGTAGACATAGATAGGCCTTCTCTGTGGTCCATATTATGCTGTCCACTGTTTATATTGGTGGGAAAAAAGTTGTCTAAATCTATCTATTTTCTAGAGGGTGAGTCATAGCTTTCTGATAAGGTTGTTTAATACTAATTTGAATGTCATGTGCTTTTGAGTCACAGAAAGGGTCTCATGCGAAGGTTGTTTAAGAATAATTTGAATGTATGGGTTGAATCACAGAAAGAGTCTCATGCACTCAACCTCGTACATTAAGTTGTCCAAAACTGTCGCTCTGCTGCTGGTGTATCTGGGCTATTCATGCAATAGAATAGTACCTACCCATTTGACAGTTTGGTTTGTATACAAAGCTGAAGGGGATCAAACTGGATACATTAAAAGGCCAGGTGCTCAAACTCAAAAGAGGCTTGAATTACAATTGGGCCAGGGTTGGGTTTTTCATGCTTTTGAGTTTTTTTTTTTTTTTTGAGACTTTTTTTTCCTCTTTTTTTTTTTTTTTGGGTAAGTTGGGAGAGTACTTGCTTCTTCTTCCTTTTTTTCCACCCCTCTTTTTTTTATGCTCGATCTATAAATTTTCTTTCTTCACAAAACAGATTTTCTTTCACCTTTTTCATTTTATTTGACCTTTATATACCAAGGCATGTTTGGTTCAAGTATAAATAAAAGATGTGATTTGGGTAATTAGTTTCCATCCAATCCAGAAAATGGTGTTAAGAAGTGTACTATTTAATTTTATCATTGTATAACAAATTTGGATCAAGGTTGGGATAATATATAAATCTATAATTATAATACTAAATTTATATCTGGGTTAAGTAATAGTGTATGATATTAAATTAAAAATGACAAAAAAAATATTAAGGGTAAGAATTTACATAATGTATAACTTTTATAAGAAAGTGTGACTCTAAGTTTGTAAGGATAATAAAATCATTGAATTTTTAATACTTGTTAAAAATAATACCACCTATTACATAATATTTATTACTACCTATTATTAAATGTTAAGTGACTATAATGATCCGGGTCGGGATTAATTAAAATTAATACTGGATTGCTATAACCTTATCTCAACTAAGTAACAGTGGACAACAAGCCTGCGTGGAATGTGACAGTCGCCAACGAATGTCTATGCACTCAAGAGAAAGTGAAACTATCTTGCCTTTGATTTCAAATTGTAAACAAAGTACGTAAACCCTAAAGTCTTGTCCAAGTTTGGCAATCTGCATCATCAACAATGGCATTCTCATCTATGGATATGCTTCAGTCAGCAAAACTTATGCTTGGAACCATTCTTTTGTGGTGTCATAATCAGCATAAGCAGCAAAAGGTGTTTGTTTTACGCATGTAGGAGCTATGTTTGCAGACCTTGACGGGTATTGAAGAGAACTAGCATTGGAGACGATCTCAATCTCAAAGGAACCATATTTAAACAGTTCACTACCCGACAAGGTTTCATATGATTTGACAAATATTCCAAAATATAACGATGTAAGGTAAGATATAATGATGAAGAAGCTGTTAATAGAAACCTTAAACAAGGTCCATTAATATCGGATACTGCATATTTCCCTACTCTGTGCAAACAGAGAACCCGAACAAGAACCACCCCTTTCTGTGTTCCTACTAAACCCAAATTCCCACCCTACTCACCAAAAGAAAAAGGCAAAATAATGCAAAAAAAAAAAAAAACTCATTGTTCTCATTTCCTCTTCTTAGCAGGGGGCTGGGGAATCTCTTCCTCCTCTTCTTCCTCATTGTTGTCCTCGTCGTCATCATCGTCGTCGTCATCAGTATCATCATCGTCATCATCATCATCATCATCATCGTCGTCGTCGTCCTCCTCCTCACTTACACCCTCGCCAGTGGCCTCGGGCTTATCTTCAGGATCCCCTCCACCATCATCATTATTTCCCTCTTCACCTGATAATTTATCCTCCTTGCCATCAAGATCCTCATTCTGTTCATCCTCACCATCATCGCCCTCGTCATCAACTTCAGCTTCACTGGCATCTTTAATCTCTGGATCAGGCTGTTTTTCCATGTTACGATCAGGTATTGAAACCCTGCAACATGATCAATTGTCCAATTGAGATCCTCATTTTATAGTAGCAATCAAGGAACCAAAACAAGTCAAAACATCCACCTTTCAATAGCATTAGGTTCCTTGAGGAGCACATCAATGTCACTTGGCAAAGATCCCATCTGAAACAAACCCATAAACATGCTGATTACATATGCAGCAAATATCCGTGACCAAAAAAAAAAATTCCACAAAGCACCCATATTGGACAAGCATCAAAGACATGGGGAAGTACATATAAAAGGATTGTGCAACAGTTAGATAAATAGACATATCTTATCAAGAAGTGCCATTTTTGGTATTGCATATTTAATAACCAAAGAATGATTATGGCAAAGGTTTAACATGATAACGACTACTTAGATAAAAACAGATAACGGAAAGAAATTATAAAAATAAAGACCAAAATCTCTTTTTGAAACTATAAAACTTCAGACGTCAAAAGAGTTAAAACTGTAAATGGGATTTAAGCAACTTGGATAATGAAGACTGAAATCTAACCACCAATGGTATGCACAAAAATACCTCACTTCTATTCAAGCGAGTCGAAGTTACCAAGCATATAAGCTACAATTCAACCTTCCTATGCAAGCAGAAATAAAGAACTCGTTCTCTTGAGAGTTAACAAGTCACAGTCGTATTTCTTACTAGCCTGATTGGGGCCTCTGGGACACCAATACACGAGTGACAAAAACAAGAAAACCAATGAACACATAATAGTGTAGATAAAGGAGGAAAAATACACCAAAATGATTATTTGTAGGGCAAAAAGTATTTTCACAATAATTATTCTTAGAAAGCTTAGCTTGATGATGACAAAATTCTGCCCAAGGAGAGGACAGAATGCAAAATACTTCAAGTTCGGATGCAAACAGATTTACAACAAAACCTAATGCCATTTCATTAAAAAAAACTGAAAAGGTATATGATGAAATAGCATACAAGAATTTCAACCAATACACAAGTATTTTTAGCTCTCAAATATATCGTACATATTTGTGTGCTAGCAACAAAGACATTGTGTGACAAGTAATCACTACATAAAGTATAGAAAAGCATCCCTGCGAAACAGCAGGAAATAAACAACTCTTTAAAACAATAGAGATTGGAATTGCTTGTTTTCTGGAAATGTCTCAGTTGAACCTGAGTTGTCAGGCCGATATCTAAAAAATCAAACTCAATAAAGGTAAGCCAAAAAAGGTCAATCAAGAGAGGTGAGAGGAAAGATAACTTATTAATTGCCTTAATTCCTCGTTACATACTTAGGTGGAAACAACATAAATACAGGAAAACATTTGTCGAGTCTGAAAGAATCTCGGGTAAACCTTTAAAAATTTAACGTCTCTCATTTCCCTTATTAATTTATTTATCTTCTTTCCCACTTTGTAGTTCTGAAAAAACAATGTATGCCACAATTGATTGCAATAAATTAACAAAAACAAAAAAAGAATTAAAGCCTACCTATGTATTGTTTGACTTTTCACAAGAATCACAAAGCGTGGTAAAGCCAAAATGCCTACACATTCAATGTTTAGTTTAATTGGCTTTTAAACATCATTAAATATTTGAACCGAACAGAGTTAGTTCCTCTTTTTCTCTACTTTATTGGCTAATAGACAAAAGGCTAACTAGCTAATTATATACGATAGATGATAAAAAAATATGATTATTCAATTATTATATACTCAAACAAAATAATTAGCATTATTCTGCAAAAGGAGAGTATGGACAAATAAAAATATCCGTTCTGATATACCTAATCGCGCACAAATGAAAAACAAAGGCAACACAAATACCAATCAAGAGAGAATTAATCAGAAACACTAGGTAACAAATTAAGCAGAAACACAGGTATGTACACCACCACTAAAATCATAACATCTGCAGAGATATCCATAGGGACTACATTAAGACCCTTGTCCACGACACTAAAATTTACAGCTAAAAAATGAAAAAAACTAAATCAGAGCAATACAACCCTAGCATTCAGAGGCACACATGCACAAAATATAAAACCCAATGACGCACTCCCACAATAGAAAATTTCAAATTCAAAACAGAAGCAACTAGAATAAATTATAGCAACGCCTGTTATTCAAAGATTTCCCATTATGATCGAAATCAAAACCCCACCTACTATAATCACACAGGCCACAGCTCAAAGATTTCAATATATATACCACAAATAATCAAAATCAGATAGCCAACCATATGACCCAATTTTTTTAAAAAAAACCAATTATCCGAATCCACATCAGAAAAATTCCAACTTCACAACAGGAACAAATCAAGAAAATGTAGAAACACAGAAAAAAATGGAGAAAACCAGAAAGAATGAGTGAGTGACTGAGTAAGGGGGTGTTTGTGTTATATATACCATGAAACAAAGGCAAGCAAGTGACTTGGCAGCTAGAATGACACTCTTAGCCACCAAAGCCTCCATAGCAGAGCACACAAGCCTATCCACCACAGCAACGTCAGAGCACAAGCCCTCCATCTCCATACCTACAAAAAAGACCTAGAGAGTAGCAGTAAGTGTATAGAGAATTTATAGCGAGTAAGCGAACATAAGCACTTTGAATAGGAGAGAGAATCAAAGAAAGAAACATGGAAACTCCATAAAACCCTAAAATGGGTCTGCAAATATGGTGTTTATGTATATACAATCTTGGGTTTTTGAATTGACAGATGAGAGATAGTTTGACAGATAAGACCACAGTACTAAAAATTAATTATTATTATTTATTATTTTGAACTAAGTACTATTATTTGGAAAAATAAATAATGTTTGATTATAAACTTTACTTTGATTTACTTATAATTATTAAACAAAAATAATTAAATTAATCTAATAAGATAGACTAGTTTTAGCTTAATATCAAATTTAGCAAAAGTTGAGAATTTATTAATTAACTTATGATCTTCAACACGATTACCCGTGTGTTTAATTTCAGAGTGAGAGTAGAATAAAATATACCATGTTATAAAAAATGACGAGTTTTATGTAGTTATGAGTATTTATTTAAGATAAAAAGCGAGGAGGGATGTTATAAGTATGCTAAATATGGACACCAATCCCTCTCTTTTTATTGGTACTATAATAATGCAAATTCTTTTGGGGGCTAATTTCCATTTTAATTGTTTAGGCTATTTGGGCTATAATTGATAACTAATACAGCCTTCTATTTTTATTTCTATTTAGTTTGACTCTTGACCAATTGTCAAAATTTTGAGAGAATAAAAAATAATTAATAAAAACAAAACTTTACACTTCAAACCTTAGATCTTAGAAATTAGCATAATTTTTGTAAATATTTTCTTAATTAAGTGATTTTTCAATTTCTCATGTTTCGGTCTTTTAGAGTTTAAGATTAAGTTATAATTGTTTTGAAGTGCAAGTTATAATTTCAAATTGCATAATCAATCGCAAAATATAATGTGGTAGTAATGATAGTGGTGATGACAGTGACAGTTGTGGTGCCAGGATGTATTTTTTTTATCCAATAATTCGTTTTAGTAAATTATCATTTCTTTGTAGTCATATATTTAGTCGATATGAGTTGATATTTAATATTTTTTTAACTAAAGATGACATTTACTTAACCACTTGTATACTCAATTTTTTTAACAGATTTCCAAATATAAATTAAATTTTTTTCACATATAACGCACATGATGCATTACTAGTCGGTAAAAAAGAAAAATAATGGCATATATTCTCGCTATCTTAAAAAGAGGCCTTGACTTAAGTTAAAAAAAAGGATATGCATGTGTAAAATAAGCCCTTGAATTATTTTAAATATGAAATATTATATATAATTACTATAAAGATAATGAACATCTTATTATTAGAATAAATATATAAAAGATTGTAACTTTAATAACCGACATGACAAAAATAAAATATAAAATTCTCAAAATATGATAATTATTTACACGGTATTCATGTTGCATTTGTAAAGATATTAAAAGACATTATATTCTCAACTCAATGAAACATAGCCTCTACTCATTTGGAGTTGATCACGTGAATGTTGTGATCTATAAGAAATTTCATGTTAATTTTACAAAACCATGCAAACCTACAACTATTTTTTGTCACTATGATACATTGTAGTGCTGTCATTCTTATCATTTCGCTAGCTTGGTTGCTAGTCCAACACACGACATGTTATGTACCAGGAAATTACTAGGAATATGAGAGGACAACATGTTGGTTGAGCAAGCCCTTCGAGTTCTCATGTCAATGTGGCAACAATCCTTAGTCACAAATGAAGGTTACTGAAAAGATGTATCAATCATGACATTATAATCCGACTCCCTCCAACTCTAGAAAAATTGTTTGCATTTAAAACCCAACACAAAGTTGAGGGGTTGACTTTTGTGCAAATGCAACACGAGGGTTGTTATTAAAATCTGTAAGGTTGAAAACAATTAAATAGAAGATAGTATGGTTCCCACGTGACACGAAATAGGAGTAAAAGAGCACAGTGGACTTGATAACTAACTATATACTGCTTTTTAACCTAATAGTGAAGATCAACAAAATAAAGAAAACATAGAGAAATGATCAAACTTCTTTGATTCAAAGAAAGTAACTCAATACTTCGATTTAAAATGACACAGAGCTCGTACCCAAAAAAAAATAATACAAAAAATTCAAAAACAAGGAAAAAAAAAACCTTTTGACGGGGCAAGATATTATAGAGAATGTATCCAGAGTATTGATTTCAGCATGTGGCAAGGTCTTGTATGCTAAATGATTTGCAACAAGATCAGACTGAGCTAAAATTGGTTGGTCCAAAGATTAAGTGCCGATCTGTGGGCAAGACCGAGCAGAATTAAGGAATTTAGCATCCCTAACCAAGCTTGGCAAAGTAATTGCTAATCATTAGAAGATTGAGAAAACCAAATAGGAAAACCTTAACAAACATCATCAATAATCCCAAGGAATTAGCTAATTAGGGAGCTGATGGACATTTTCGAAATACTCAAAGATGAAAACACGTGTTATCGGTGTCACTAATCCTTGTTACCGAGATCACGTACCCATCGGTTCACAAGTTCTCTCTCCCCCGAGGCATTTATCATAGGGATCAAGTGGCATCCAGTACGTTTTTATGTACCGACACGTACCCCTCGGTCTGATATGGTACATCGGTCGCTAGGCCTCCCCCTCTCGGCTCCGAGATGTACTTCTTCCTCGGTACCGAGATATACCCCCTCGTCCAGGATGCCGTTCTCTGCTCCAACAGAGGCTGTTGATGTACAGGTCACTAGCCTAGGCTAGGCTAGGTTAGCTATCATGACCTCGTCTTACGCAATTGGTGTCAGAAGGCACAGAGGGCAGGGGACACAGCCAATGGGGAATGGACGCGTGCATATTGTGTCACATCAGAGACAGAAAGACCGGATGCCCTTGCTGACATACGACTTGGAAAAACAAGCATTTAATTATACCATTCCTTTGATGAGACAACATTTAATGCGGTAAGGCTCGGAAGTGAAAGATAATAAATGTCTCTAAGGCTAGACATTTATTACATCCTTGCAGAGAGGAGTTCATTGAACCGTCAGCAGGCCGATGACACAGTCTTGATTGCTCGGGGTCCCGAGCAGTTAAAAGAGAAGACATTCCTCGTAGGAATCAGTGCGCACGTTGCCTGTATCTAATGATCACCTACTGACCACACTGACAGCAATCATGAGTATTTGAGGTATAAATACTCACAAAAGGCAAGACAAAGGAGGTGAAACCTTTGCTACAAATTATACTCAGTGTTTTATTCTTCCTCTCTCTCAAAAACTGATTTGATCGTCGGAGGGGATACGCCGAAAAATACTTCGGCGCCCTTCTAACTTGTTCTTCTTTATTCCAGGAACCTTTCTTCAGCCTTACTGGATCGTTCCGTTGATCCACGAGGGTCTCCCATTACCGTTTCAGGTTACCACCAGACCTCACAGGCTGTTCCAAGCAGTGGGGTTGACCACTCGACTGACTCACTCGAGTTCACCAAGGGAGAGATCTGTTCTCGTATTTATATTGTGCAAGATCCAGCACGCACAATCTGGCGTCGTCTGTGGGAAATGACTAGTTTTTCTAGTTTTTTCTCTATAAAGAACAGTGACCATGGTGAACACTCGACAAAAAGGGAAAGGTCCCCACCAAAGAAGTCTCGAATTACAATCTCCCTGTCACCATGGAGGGAGGGATCACACTGATGGAAATAAAAATGCCTCTACTCAGTCAAGAGGGGTTACCCCTCAAACCAGTATGGGAATCAGGTCAGGAGGATCAGCCCTCCTTGGCTCGTCAGCTGGTGGAGGTGATCGAAGAAAAGTTTGGCGATAGATTACGACAGCTGGAAAAGGACAATGTAAACGTCCTAAGCCGGCTCAAAGAATTTGCCGCCTCTGGCGAAAGGTCGAGGGACTCATTCCTTTCTCGTGGGCTCCCCGCCCGGGAGGCGGAAATGAAGGATCTAAGAAATTATCTAAACAACAAGGCAGAAAGCTCCAGGGCCCCAAAGCGACCGAGAGCCAACGAGCACCCTCCTAACGACCATTCAAGGAAGGCAAGACCATTAGCCCTGGACGACCTCCGGCGAGGATTGTCTAGACGGAGGAAGGGAGATGAGTCCGAGGAGGATTCTACCCTATCCACACGGCGCCAGGAAATGGGGGGCCTATTGATGAACTTAAGGACTTTAGAAGACATCCCGTCAGGGAGGAAATTGATCTCAGAGCCCGGTTGGAATCTAGGAGAAAGAGTAAGGTTGTCCAGGATGAGGTCGAAGACGAGGTCATACAAACACCCTTTATCAGGGAGATCGGAGAGATGGAGGTTTCAAGAAAGTTCGTCGTGCCGAGGTTCAAAACTTATGACGGGCGGTCCGATCCTGAAGCCCATCTCAGGCAATACAAGCAGATGATGTCCCTCTATCATTCAGACCAACGGTTCCTCTGCCGAGTGTTTCCTATGAGCTTGGAGGACTCTGCGATGAAGTGGTTCGAGGCGCTTCCCCCCAACAGTATTGGATCGTGGAAGGAATTGACGAGGCAGTTCCTGGCTCGATTCATTACGGGGAGTAAGCGGCCTAAAGACGTTGGATCATTGCTAACGCTCAGACGTAGGGAATCCGAGACCCTTCGCCAGTATGCCATCCGGTACTGGGAAGAGGTCAATGAGGTAGAAGGCTGCTCGGAAGTCATGGCAGCGGCGTTTTTTAGGCTCGGCTTGGCAAGGGACACGGACCTGTACCGATCCCTGACCAAGAAGACTCCCTCGGATATGGGCGAGCTGATGGCCCGGATAAAAAAATACTCAAGGATCGAGGACGAGATGGGAAGCAGCAAAGGCCGAACCCTCCAATCTAAGAGAAAAGAGAGGGAGCGGGAGGATACTCCCCGAAAGGGACTGCTACCCCCTCCAGGGGGGTCGTCCAAAGGAGTTCACACTATGTTCAAGGAACCCATCTTCAAGCTGCTCCATAAGATCAAGCATGAGCCGTTCTTCAAGTGGCCGCCCAGGATGCAGAGCGATCCCTCCACCCGTGATCAAAAGGTTAGGTGTTCCTATCACCGGAATTTCGGACATCGCACCGAAAGCTGCAGGGTATACAAATCGTTCTTGGAAAGATTGGTCCGAGACGGATACTTGAAAGAATACATAGAGCCCAGGCCAGAAGAGAGACACACCCCTGCCCCGACCGAGGAGCCGGACAACGTCATAGATGTCATCCATGTATGTCCCTAGATCGCCCCACGTCCAAGGAACTCGAGTCCGATCTCAAGAGGGTAGCTTTTACAAGGAAGATAGCCGAGGATGATGGGGGGCCACCCAGTAAAAGGGCCAGGACTGGTGAGCCCAGCATCACGTTCTCCGACGCGGACTTGAAGGCGTGGTGACTCCTCATAACGACGCCCTTGTCTTAACCCTGAAGATAGGTAAATTCGACGTCAAAAGGGTGTTGATAGACTCCGGAAGTTCCTCGGAAGTGATGTACTCTGAGACTTTAAAACGGATGGGTCTTGGCCTCAAGGACCTCACCAAGGTCAGGACACCCCTCATCGGATTCAACGGCTCGTTCGCCCTGCTGCCATAGGCAAAATCACATTGCCAGTTGTCACGGGTCCCTTCATCATCAACACCGAGTTTGTCGTGATTGATACGGACTCTCCCTACAATGTGATCATGGGACGAACATGGCTGCATGCGTTGGGAGCGGTGCACTCCACTTATCACCAGAAACTAAAATTCGCCACGCCAGAAGGTATCATGGAGATCCGGGGGGACCAAGCGTCCGCAAAAAATTATTTTTATTCAGCTGTTAGAGCCGGGGCGTTCACCCAAGAAAAGGGGCGAGCACCGGAAGAGATCATGAAAAAATAGCAATCACAGTCCGGGCGTCCAGGAATGGATGACCCCCGGATAGACCCAACTGAGCGGTCGGTGGAGGACCTCCGGAAGGTGCCCTTGGTGGAGGGAGAAGAAGAAAGATACTTCTTAGTTGGAACCGCGATGCCCGCAGCCGAACAGGAGGAGATGATTGAGTTCCTAAGGAGAAATGCAGACGTGTTCGCTTGGAACGCAATGGAAATGACGGGAGTAGACCCCGAGATAATCACGCACAAGCTGCATGTTGACCCGCGCACAAGCCAGTCAAACAGAAGCCACGACGCATGGCCCCGCATCACGCCTGCGGTCAACGAAGAAATCGACAAACTCCTGAAGGCCAACGCCATTCGAGAGATACAGTTCCCAGAATGGCTGTCTAACACGGTTTGCGCGAAGAAGAAGGGGAAAAATGGCGTGTCTGCGTAGACTTCACAGATCTAAACAAGGCATGTCCCAAGGACGACTACCCCCTACCAAAGGTGGACCAGCTAGTGGATGCCACTGCCGGATATGAACGCATGGACTTCCTGGATGCCCGAGCAGGATATCACCAGATCCCTCTCCATCCCCCAGATCAGGAAAAAATGGCGTTTATCACTCCGAAGGGAGTTTACTGTTACAAAGTGATGCCGTTTGGACTAAAGAACGCCGGGGCGACATACCAAAGACTGATGAATCGGATGTTCAAAAAGCAGATCGGCAACACCATGGAGGTCTACATTGACGATATGCTGGTGAAGAGCAAACGAAGTTGTGATCATCTGGCAGATTTGGCAGATACCTTCTCCACCCTCAGGGAGTACGGGCTGAAGCTGAACGCGGCAAAGTGCATTTTCGGAGTGGAATCGGGTAAATTTCTCGGATATCTGGTCAGTCAACGAGGAATCGAAGCTAACCCGGATCAGATTCAAGCGATCCTGGACATCCGGAGCCCCCGAACTGTCCGAGAAGTCCAAAAGCTCACGGGGATGCTAGCAGCACTTAACCGTTTCGTCTCACGCTCCTCAGACAAATGCAAACCCTTTTTCGGAGCAATCAAGAGTGCTGGGAAGGATATGTGGAGCCAGGGGTGCGAAGACGCCCTGGCTGGAATCAAGGAATACCTAAGGACTCTCCCGACCTTATCCGTCCCTATCCAGGGGAAAATGCTCTTCTTGTACTTGGCCGTATCTGAATTTGCGGTAAGCGGGGTACTTATTCGTGAGCATGAGCACCGCCAGAAGCCGATTTATTACATAAGCAAGGCGCTCCTGGACGCAGAGACAAGATACCTGCCCCTAGAGAAACTGGCTCTATCCCTGGTCACCACTGCAAGAAAACTGAGGCATTATTTCCAGGCGCACCCAATTACCGTCCTTACCGATCAGCCCTTAAAGGCCATTTTGAGGAAAGCGGAACTCTCCGGAAGGATTTTCAAGTGGGCAGTGGAGCTGGGGGAACACGACATTCATTTCAAACCTCGAACCGCGGTAAAGGGTCAGGTATTGGCGGACTTCATAGCTGAGTTTTCAGGGGAACATCCCGTTCTAGAAAGACCGCCTCCTCCCGACATAGCGTCTCCAACGAATTGTGAAGGATCACCATGGCTTTTGTGTGTGGACGGTTCGTCAAATAGTAAGGGGTCCGGGATCGGTATCTTGCTGATCTCTCCAGATGGGATGGTCGCAGAGCAGGCCGTTCGGCTGGGATTCAAAGCGTCGAATAATGAAGCTGAATACGAGACCCTCATCTCAGGACTTCGGTTAGCTGAGGCAACTGGAGTTACGGACTTGATCGTGCATTGCGATTCCATGCTGGTAGTCAACCAAGTTAACGGAGAGTTTGAGACAAGGGACCCTAGGATGAAGGCTTACCATCACCAGGCGACAACTGTAATCCGAAGATTGGAAGGATTGAGATCAAACAAGTGTCCCGAGACAAGAACACGCATGCCGACGCCCTGGCTTGTCTAGCCTCGGCAGTGGAGTCCTCTCAGTCGCGCAGGATCACCATAGAATATCTTCCGCATCCTGCATAGACCATGCTCCCGAGGCAATGGCCGTCCAGGACGCACACAAGCCGCCTAGCTAGATTGATCCCTTTCTCAGGTTCCTAACAACAAGAGACCTCCCGGAGTGTTCAAAGGAAGCAAGGAAGATAAAACTCAAAGCCCTGAGATTTTGGGTCTCTCTGGATCAGAAGCTGTATCGGAGGTCTTTCTCAGGACCTTACTTATTATGCGTCCAAGAGGACCAGGTGGAAGGCCTTCTCTATGAGGTACACAAAGGAATATGCGGGGGGCACTCTGGGGGGCGATCAATGGCACACCGCATCATGTCTCAGGGGTATTGGTGGCCGCGAATGCAAAGGGATGCGCGCGCATACGTCCAAAAATGCGACCAATGTCAGAAGTTCTCCCCTGTAATCAAGCAACCCGCGGGGGACTTGCACCCCCTGACCAGCCCTTGGCCATTCGCCCAGTGGGGACTCGATTTAGTTGGACCCCTGCCTAAGGCTCCTACAAACAGGAAGTTCCTCATTGTGGCCACAGATTATTTCACCAAGTGGGTTGAGGCGAAGCCGTTGACTCACATCCGCGACATAGATGCTAAAAAGTTTGTCTGGGAGAACATAGTCATCAGATTCGGGATTCCCCGGGCACTGGTGTCGGATAACGAGACTCAATTCACCGGCGGGCGTTTCAAGTCTTTCTGCGAGCAACTCGGAATCTGTAATTTCTACTCCACCCCTGCCTACCCCCAAGCCAATGGGCAGGCAGAGGCTTCCAACAAAATAATTATCAATGGAATCAAGAAGAGGTTAGAGAAAGCCAAAGAAAAATGGGCAGATGAGCTATTAAACATTTTGTGGGTGTACAGGACCACCCCTCGGTCCTTGACAGGAGAAACTCCATACTCCCTGGCTTACGGAATGGAAGCAATCATATCTCTTGAGGTAGGACTCCCGACCATAAGGACCCAAGCTTTCGACGCAGGGGAAAATGACCGTCAACTTGGACTGGATTTGGATCTAGTGGAAGAAAGAAGGGAGACAGCCACCTTGAGAATAACCAAGTATCAGGAAAAGATTTCCCAACTGTACAACAAAAGGGTCAAGGCGCGAGAGTTTCGAATCGGCGATCTGGTCCTCAGAAGGATAACGGCCAATACCCGTGACCCAATAGAAGGAAAAATGGGACCTAACTGGGAAGGGCCTTACAAAGTGATATCTATCGGAGGCTCCGGGTCATATAGATTAGAAGATATGGATGAAAAACTTGTAATGCGATCGTGGAATGTGATGAATCTAAAAAAATACTATTTTTGAGTATTATCTCCTTCAATGCTCACCAACGACAAAGTTAAAGGGCAAGGCCCTGGGAACAGAGTTCAGGGACTCTTGCCCCCGAAACAAACACAGGAGCAAGCCTCCTGGAAGGGCAAAGCCCTGGGGAAAGAGTTCAAGAACTCCTGCCCCCGAAACAAACACAGGAGCAAGCCTCCTAGAAGGACAAGACCCTGAGGACAGAGTTCAAGGACTCCTGCCCCCGAAACAAACACAGGAGCAAGCCTCCTGGAAGGGCAAGGCCCTGGGGACAGAGTTCAAGGACTCTTGCCCCCGAAACAAACACAAGAGCAAGCCTCCTGGAAGGGCAAGGCCCTGAGGACAGAGTTCAAGGACTCCTGCCCCGAAATAAATACAGGAGCAAGCCTCCTAGAAGGGCAAGACCTTAGGGACAGAGTTCAAGGACTCCTGTCCCCCAAACAAACACAGGAGCAAGCCTCCTGGAAGGACAAGGCTCTGGGGACAGAGTTCAAAGACTCCTGCCCCCGAAGCATACACAGGGGCAAGCTTCTTGGAAGAGTAAGGCCCTGAGGACAGAGTTCAAGGACTCCTACGCAAAAAAAAAAAAAAAAATGCCGGAAAGTATAAGTACTCAAAAAAAAAAAAGCTTTATTTCAAAAAAGAGGGGCTTTGCGTCCCCAAGAGCTACAAGAGAAAAAAGTACAATCGAAAAGAAAAGAGCTTTCATCTGGCCCCGGGCATCTCCAAAACATCACCCGAGGACGAATCAGCGTAAAAAGGTTGAGCACCTTCGGGAGCAGGCAGAATGGGAGGTACTTCGGCAACAGGGAGAGCCTGAGGAATATTATGGTCAGGAGCCCGGTCCGGTATGGCCTCACAGACAAATCCACAATTACCGCCTCGGGTGGATCAGCCGAAACTTGCACTAGCGTCGAAATCACACCCTCGGCAGCAATCTCAACTTCGGCCTGTTCATCTCCGCCGAGGGCACGTATTTGTGCATCTGGAAGAGCGGGGAGTCTGACGGGATCCCAGCAGACTGGAGCGCCTCGTCCCACCCCTTCTTGAAGAACTCCTTGCTATTCTCCTCAAGAGCGGGGAACACGTCATCGGCGAACTCTTCTCGGAGTTGCTCCTCGGACTTCCTGTTCTGTGACTCGGCCCCGATCCTATCCAGCTCCTAGGTCAGAGCCAGACAACTTTCCTCTGAACCAACAACCCTCTCCTCTGCCGCAGAAAGCCGCTGCGTCTGCTCTGTAATCCCCCTCTCAGCGTCGACAAGGGCAGCACTTAACTTTTCAGCGCCAACCTTCGCCAACTCGGCGTCCTTGAGGAGTTGCTCGATTTGAGCGGCCTGTCCCGCGAGTGTGGAATCTCTGGCAGATACATCCTCCTTAGCACTGGCGAGGGCTCCCTCAACTTCTTCTTTTTGCTCTCGAATCCGCTGAAGGTCCATCCTAGCCCCATGATACCGCGCCGCTATTATAGAGATCTGTTGGGTGGCCTGCAAAGGAAAGGACATGTCACTAAAAAGAAAAGCGGCTAAAAAAGACTAAAGCAAAGATGAACTTACCACCAGGAAATTATGGATGATAGAGCGAAACAGCACGTTCGTTGATCGCCCCCTGTGAGCCACCATGTCGACCTCGAAATGCAACGTCTCACTCACTGCATTGGCGACATGGGGGTCCTGCAAAATGGAGTCGTCGACCCTGATCACTCGGTTCATGTGATCAGTGGCTCGAGGATTCCACTCCGCGGCTTCCACTGTCTGCGGAAGGGGAAGAGGAGTCTGTTGTTGCTATTGTTGCCGTTGTTGCTGTTGTTGCTGAGGAGCAGGAGGTAACCCATGGCCTCTCCCACTTTGCTGCTGAGTAGAGGGGGCCCTGGATCCCCTGCCAAGGCCGTCGTGCCTATGTTTGACCCTCATCTCCTCCTCTACCTGAGGATCCCGGTCACGCACTTGACCCCGACTGACGACTCTTGAGGATGTGGTGGCGCTGGTCCCTGCAGATAAGGCCCCACCGGTTGATCCTCATCCCCTCCCGGGAGCAAGGGCTTGCCTCTGCCTCAGGAATCCCAGATCAATGCGAGACGTGCTGGACATAGCTATCTCGAGGGCGTCCTCGGCATCTAGAGATTGTAGGATTTGGAAGTCTGGCCACGAATCTCTCCCCGAAGTCCCCACCTCGGCGGGTGAAGGAACCAAGTCCTCTCTGATCCCGAGCTCTTCAACTTCACCCTCTACTTCTGCCTCCGAAGCCCGGTCAAGGTCTTCCTCCAAATTCTCCTCGCCCTCTTGTCCCACCGCCTGATCAAAGAGTTCGGACCACCGCGAAGGCTCGAAAGGCTGGGGAAGCTGTGAAAATTTTTTATATCTGGGAGTATAATAAAGGAGGATGTGGGCAGCCCGGCCGAACCCGTTGTCACCAGTAAATCTCCAAACAGTGACTAGGTCCGTAAAGTTCACCGACGACTAAGGTGGAGGAGCTGTTTCCCGAGGGGAGATGTTTGCACAACACAAAAAGAGGAGTCATGAACACGTAGAAAATCTCAAAAATAAACTAATAGACCCGAAGGAACCGACGTACTTGTCGTTCTCCATTCCAAAGGGCATAACAAGCCGTTATACTCGGGACCGACACCTCTCTGCCAAGATCCCTTAAAGATAAGTATGCCATCCTTGTACCCCTTGTCCGAGTCGGGAAGGTGAGTTACGAGGTACATAGATGGGTCCCTGGCTTTGAGGTAGAAGTGTTATTGAGGCATGACTCTCAAGAGGGAATAACAAAAGAGGATATCGTTCAGTCCAACATTTACCCCGAGACGCCTATTGAGCTCTAGGACCCCCATAATTATCCTGAAGACATTAAGGCAACACTGCCCAGGGAAAATGTGGAAATGAGAGAGGAACTGGAGAAGTAGAGGGGGCAAAGGGAATCTAATTCCGCCTTCTATAATGGCTTTGGTATAAAAGGGCATTGCATCCTCAGTGTCGAGGGTACGAGGGTGCACAGCCGGGTTATAATCCTCTATGTCTACATACGAGGGGATACTGTACTTAACCCTAAATCTATTAATTTGCTCACCATCCTTTACTTTATACTTCCCTGACCCCGAAGAACTGGCCTGAGGATTCTCGGGGGCAGGGTGACGACGAGGCATCTCCAAAAAGTGGTACAAAGAGGAGGGTGTTTTTTCCCTCAAAGATTCCCAAGGAGGCTTCCCGAGGATTGGTCGCTGAGTGGCAACCGGGGATGCCTCCAGTTATCGAAAAACCAAAAGAGACAGAAGGATGAAGAAAGGAAAGATACTGGGACTCACCAGAATGTAAAAAGAAGTTTTTTCTGGGAAACTTGAAGCGACTCCTTCCAGAATGTTTCAGAAGCAAGGATGGGTCTGCTGGCCTTAAAACTCCAGTGAAATGGTTGGACAGTTGACAACGGAAGGAAAGGGATCTTCGGCGAAGTCTCAGGCAAGGGCTCTGTGGAGAAAAGTTCAGAACGATGAAATGAGAAAAGAAGAGAGGAAGCCCATTTATATATAGTACCTATCCCATCATTGGGCGCGAAGCACGAAAAGGCGCATTTAATGCGCGCGACGTCCTAAGCAGAGGAAAGCGGTTAGAGGCAATGATGAAGCAGTTGGGGTTGTTGTAAAACCCTTCATCTCCTTACAACGCGTGTCCTTGGTGTCAGAAGATCGAAGGCTGGAGGACAGTTGTTGGGATATTTCCGAAATACTCCAAGATGAAAACAAGTGTCCTCGGTGTCACTAATCCTTGTTACCGAGATCACGTACCCATCGGTTCACAAGTTCTTTCTCCCCCGAGGCACTTATCATAGGGATCAAGTGGCATCTAGTACATTTTTATGTACCGACACGTACCTCTCGGTCTGATATGGTACTTCGGTCGCTAGGCCTCCCCCTCTCGGCTCCGAGATGTACCTCTTCCTCGGTACCGAGATGTACCCCCTCGTCCAGGATGCCGTTCTCTGCTCTAACAGAGGCTGTTGATGTACAGGTCACTAGCCTAGACTAGGCTAGGTTAGCTATCATGACCTCGTCTTACGCAATTGGTGTCAGAAGGCACAGAGGGCAGGGGACACAGCCAATGGGGAATGGACGCGTGGCATATTGTGTCACATCAGAGACAGAAAGACCGGATGCCCTTGCTGACATACGACTTGGGAAAGCAAGCATTTAATTATACTATTCCTTTGATGAGACAGCATTTAATGCGGTATGGCTCGGAAGTGAAAGGTAATAAATGTCTCTAAGGCTGGACATTTATTACATCCTTGCCGAGAGGAGTTCATTGAACCGTCGGCAGGCCGATGACACAGTCTTGATTGCTCGGGGTCCCGAGCAGTTAAAAGAGAAGACATTCCTCGTAGGAATCAGTGCGCATGTTGCCTGTATCTAATGATCACCTACTGACCATACTGACAAGAATCACGAGTATTTGAGGTATATGTACTTCTCACAAAAGGCAAGACAAAGGAGGTGAAACCTTTGCTACAAATTATACTCAGTGTTTTATTCTTCCTTTCTCTCAAAAACTGATTTGATCGTCGGAGGGGATACGCCGGAAAACACTCCGGCGTCCTTCTAACTTGTTCTTCTTTGTTCCAGGAACCTTTCTTCAGCCTTACTGGATCGTTCCGTTAATCCACGAGGGTCTCCCATTACCGTTCCAGGTTACCACCGGACCTCACAGGCTGTTCCAAGCAGCGGGGTTGACCATTCGTCTGACTCACTCGAGTTCACCAAGGGAGAGATCTGTTCTCGTATTTATATTGTGCAAGATCCAGCATGCACAGGAGCGTTTGAGAGATTCCCACCGATTAGCTGAAAGTCTGGCGTAACAAGGTGTACTTGTTGCAGCCGTGGGAAGACCTAGGGGAGGTAGAAGGATCTATAAAAGTGACCAATGAGTTTCATGAAAGGTACGCAGAATTTCTCTTCAATTTCAAACATCTATTGATTTAAACATCGAAGTGCCTTTGACCGGTCAACCCCGATCCTGACAGTTTGTTCATTTTGTAAGGGCAGTTGCGCAACATACAAGTAATCCAACTACTCAAATCATATACCTTACACCTTCCACAGAATCAAGATCAAGGAAAGTCATAGATAATAAAACCATAACAAAAAAAAAAATAGCATATGATTAAAGCAAAGAAACACTCAGCACTCATAAAAATGACAAAATCCAACTGGAATAAAGTTTGAAATAAAGAAAAAGGAAAAAGTTTACCTCGTAAAGCAATCTTAAGATGTGACAGATTTCTAGCATGGCCGCTTGGTGGTGTAACAACATTTCCTTCATCGTGGTCTTTTCCTTGCTTGTGGACACTTTTTTCAATAGAAAGTGGAGAGATGAATTTGTTTGAATAGAAGAATTAGCCACAAAGAGCTAAAAATTCGTATAATCTGCATATATTATCAAAATGAGTCATACGGGTCACAAACAAGCTTCGAGGTTTAAAAGTAAAGAAAGGGGGTAGCTCTCAAAACCCCTTTCACAATACCATAGAATCTCAGGATTTTATATGTACTTCAACCAATATGCGCACCAACAACTCAAAAACATGGGTAGGTTCATACAACTAATATGTTTTGCATAGTCATCATCCTTTTATAGAAATTACTCAAACAATTGGTAAAGGCAAAGACAACGAAAACCCACAAAGTATTGCAATCATGATTCCAGTTTCTAGGTAGAAAAACATATGATACTTTAAGAGAAAAACTGTTAACTTCTTGAAATAGTAGCATACACTATAATATTTGCACACTCAGTTGCTACATAAAGATCTTTGCAGTGGCTTCAGGGATTCTTCGTTTGCATTGTTGGACACACTTTGAATGATCATCCCATTTATAGTATTCTAATACTATGAATGTCTTTCGAGTTTCCTAATTTTATGCAAATGACACTTAACACAAACAAAATCAAGTACAACTGGAAACAAACATCTAATTTGTTTCTTGAAGAGGGCCCCAATTGGTAAACATAAGTAAAGCAAACGTCAGAGGCAAGTACCCCATGCCTAGAAAACAAACTTCATTAATTTACTCACCCAAAAAAAACTTCATTGATTCAAAAATAAGCTTGCAAGATACATTATAATCAAGTTGCTTGCAGTGAATTTAAAACAATTTTTTGGCAGCCTAGTCGATGCATTTTTCTTATCTTGGTATTAAACAGTAAATTAGATTTTATTTTTGTTTTTTTCTTTTCCCTTTCTTTTCCTGGATGTCTCAACAACCTAACATGTGATTGTATAAGTCTTTCTACTATTTACAATACGCTAACAATCTTAGTTTCCACCTCTTATCAGCCTATCCACCTCTGGCACCATGTTCATTATATGAGCAAAAGTAGGCCAACCACTACTTTGTACAGTGACAAAATTCAACATCTAAAGGAAATCTATTGGGGACTTAAAAGCACAACAGGAGAAACTGAAGGATCCAGCCACCCTATGCAGTAGCCAACAAGTTTCAGCTCCATCAGTCTATAGCACACACTATAGCCACCCTATTTGATGGCCAGGCAGTTGGACAGCTGAAGCTTTGACAAAGCTTGCCGGAGCTTTAATGTGTTCCCTTTCTTTCTTGATTTTTGGCCAGAAACTCCCTATAAATAGGAAGCTTAGTGAAAGTTAGTGAAGGTCAGAAACATGCTCAAGATCAGTGAGAGAGAGAGATTCGGGAGAGATCTCATTTGTGAGAATTTTTGTATAAATTTTTGTATTTTATTTCTAGAGAGAAATAAAGATATCCTCTTTGTTTATATCTTGTTTGTGGTATTTTTCTAACCCTGGTTAACCAATAAGTGGTATCAGAGCTTTGGTTGGGTCGTCGAATTTTTTTTTCAACTCACTATTTTTGGTTCGTACGGGTTCTAAACGAACTCAAAATCAAATTCTGAGCGCATCATTGGATTCCTCTCGTTGAAACGAGTCGGACCCCATTAGCCTCGCATCAATTTGACATCGTATGCTCTCTCACAGTCCTCGCGTGGAAAGTTCACCGGAGCTGCTGCCGGAAGTTCGTCGGACCAGTGACCGGGGCAAGGTTGAAGACGACGGAATATTCCACTCCGTCAAAGAATATTCCATCTTAGTTAATGAATATTTCCAAAGCATATTCCATCCAAAGAATATTCCTAGAGAATATTTCATCTAGGGAATATTCTGTCACCATCAACATATTCCGTCAAGTTTAACGAAATATTCCATTAAGTTGCCAAAAAACTTTTGAGTCAAGTTTGAGCTCATTTTAGCTCTGTTTTTGGTGAACTGGGACTCTTTCTCAGCTATTTTAATCGTTTTCGGACGCAACGATGTACTCCATTTTGCAAAATTCAGCCCCAAAATTTTTTAATCGAGACATTTAGAGCCTAAAAACTCAAGATGTCCATGGAGGAATCAACATCGGGAGCTATGATCAAACTCACTGCCTCTAATTATACACTTTGGAGATTTCGGATGGAAGATCTTCTAAGCTGTAAAAACTTGTTCGATCCCTTGGAGGTAGAATGTGTAAATTCAGATCTGACAAAAGAAACAGAGTGGAAGAAACTGAACAGAAAAACTATCAGTCAAATCAAGCAATGGATTGACTACAGTGTATTCCACCATGTTGCACAAGAGACTGATGCACCTGGAAGAAGCTGGAAGACATGTACCAGGCCAAGATTACTCGGAATAAAGCCCTTTTGATGAGGCGGTTTATGAATTTGAAGTTAAAAAGTGGAACTTCAATTGCCAAGCACACTAGTGAGTTTTAGAGTTTGGTAAATCAATTATTATCGATAGAGTTGAATCTGTGGGATGAAGTACAAACTCTCTTGTTTCTCAATTCTCTACCAGACAGCTGGGAGACGTTGGTAGTCTCTCTCAGCAATTCGGCTCCAGGAGGTAAACTTACCATGTCAACGATTAAGGAAGCCTTGTTCAATCAGGAGGGCAGGAGAAAGGATGTTGGCATGAACTAGTCAAATGTCCTTGTCATTGAGAACAGAGGCAAACAACAAGGAGGTAGCAGAAGTAGGGGAAGAGGAAGGAGTAAGAGTAGAAGAAAGTCACAAGATCCAGGGAGATCAAATAACGGAGGAAGACCTACATACAAGTATTACCATTGTGGCATGTAAGGTCACATGAAGAAAAACTACCACAAGTTGCTACGAGAGTAAGGCCAAGGCAGTAATCAGCCGAAAAAATAGGATGGAGAGACGCTAGTCACTCTTTCAGAGGACGTGACCATTCTTTCTGTCAATGAAGAGACATGCCTTCATTTTTCCAACCATAACGTTGAATGGGTGGTAGATACTGCAGCTTCATACCACACCACTTCTCACAGCAATTTCTTTTCGCCATACAAAGTCGGAGACTTTGGTACGGTGAGGATGGAAAACACCAGTTCTTCCAAGATCATCAGAATTGGTGATATTCAGATAAAAAAAAATGTTGGTTGTACATCGGTATTGAAGGATGTTCGACACGTGCCCGACCTTCGGCTAAATCTACTTTTCGGGATAACCCTTGATAGACAGGGCTATGATAACCATTTCAGCAAAGGTATATGGAAGCTCATGAAATGTGTCATGGTTGTTGCCTGAGGATGTATTTGTGACACGTTTTACAAGACTCATGTGAAGGTTGGATCAGACAGCCTCAATGTAGTTGAAAATGAGGTTTCACCAAATTTGTGGCACCAGAGACTCGGTCACATGAGGGAAAAATGATTGTTTACTTTGGCAAAGAATGATCTCATCACGGTTGCCAAGGATGTTGCACTAAATCCTTGTAATCATTACTTGTTTGATAAACAACATCGAGTCTCATTCAATTCCTCTATGAAGAGGAGATCAGAGTTGTTAAGCCTGATACACTCTGATATTTGCGTCCCTTGGAGGTGGAATCATTGGGCGACAACAAATATTTTCTGACCTTTGTTGATGATGCTTCACGGAAGGTATGGGTGTACTTCCTAAAGACGAAGGATCAAGTACTCGAATGTTTCAAAAGAATCCATGCCATGGTAGAACGGGAAACAGAAACGAACCTAAAGTGTCTCCGAACAGACAATGGAGGCAAATATACTTCTAGAGAGTTTGAAGCATGCTATGTAAATTATGGTATCAGACATGAGAAGATTGTTCCATGTACTCCACAACACAATGGAGTAGCAGAGAGGATGAATTGAACCATTGCGAAAAGAGCCCGATACATGCTCAGTATAGCAAAGCTGCCAAAGTCATTATGGGGTGAAGCTGTTCGTGCCGCCTGTTATTTGATAAACAGATTATCGTCAATACTATTGAATTTTGATATTCCAGAGAAGGTGTGGTCTAGTAGGAATCCCTCCTATTCTCACTTAAGAATATTTGGGTGCAAAGCATTTGCACATGTATCCAAGGAGCAAAGGTAAAAACTTGATGTCAAGACCACTCCGTGCATCTTTATAAGCTATGGAGATGAAGAATTTGGATACAGATTGTGGGACCTAAAGGATCATTAGGAGCAGAGATGTGGTGTTCCAAGAAAATCAGGCATATGAGAACTTTGAAAATCCCACAAAGTCCAGCAGTTCTAGTTCCAGTGCACAAGACACTGTTCCAAACCCTGCACCATTACAGTTCACCACAGATAATGACGAAGTGCAGGATGAAGTTACATAAGTAGAGCAAGCTGATGATGAAAGTGTTGAGTAGGGGGAGCAACAACCCCCTCCACCAGATGTTGCAGGACCATCACAACAATGAGAGGATGGTGTACCTCATATAGCTAATGAGCCTCAATCACGAAGATCCAAAAGAGCACGTATTTCATAGAGTAGATATCCGGAGTCAGACTATATTATGCTTACTGATGAGGGGGAGCCGGAGAGTTTCGAGGAGGCACAATCTCATGCGGATAAAGACAAGTGAATGCAAGCCATATAGGATGAGATGAATTCTCTACAGAAAAATCAAACCTATGAGCTTGTGAAACTTCCAAAATGCAAGAAAGAACTAAGGAATAAATGGGTGTTCAAGCTGAAGAAAGATGGCAGTGAGAAATTGGTAAAGTATAAGGCTCGATTGGTCGTTAAAGAATTCCAACAAAAGAAAGGAATTGACTTTGATGAGATTTTCTCACTAGTTGTTAAGATGACCTCAATTTGAGTCATTCTCGGATTAGTAGCCAGTTTAAACTTAGAGCTTGAACAAATCGATATGAAAACTACATTTTTTCATGGAGATCTGAATGAAAAAATCTATATGAAACAACCAGAAGGTTTCAAGGTTCCAAGAAAGGAAAATCTGGTATGCAAGTTGAAGAAGAATTTGTACGGCCATAAGAAAGCGCCCAGACAGTGGTATAAGAAATTTGACTCATTCATGGTGGGTCAAGGCTACAAGAGGACTGCTGCAGATCAGTGTGTTTCCGTTCAGAGATTATCATATGGCAATTTCGTTGCACTCCTACTTTATGTTAATGACATGTTGATCATCGGAAAGGATGTAATAATGATTAGCCAGTTGAAGAAGGAACTATCCAAGTCCTTTGACGTGAAGGACTTAGGCCCAGCTCAGTAGATATTAGGCATGCAGATTGTTCGTGATAGAAAAACTAAGAAATAGTGGCTATCACAAGAGAAATACATTGAACGGAAGATCCAAAGGTTCAACATGGACACTACCAAGCCATTCAGCATCCCATTGGCTAATCATTTCAAGCTAACCAAGAATTCCTGTCCCTCATCAAAGAAAAAGATAGAAGATATGAGAATAATTCCCTACTCTTCAGCAGTTGTGAGTCTAATGTATGCAATGGTGTGTACAAGACCAGATATTATCCATGCAGTGGGCATGATGAGCTGATTTCTTTTCAATCCAGGGAAGAACACTAGGAGGTGATCAAGTGGATTCTCAGATACCTTAAGGGTACATCAAAGATATGCTTGTGTTATGGGGGAGTTGAACCAGTTTTGGAAGGCTATACAGATTCAGATATGACAGGAGATCTTGATGGTAGAAAATCTACATTAGAATTTCTTTACACTTTTGCAGGGGAGCTGTGTCATGGCAGTCAAAGTTGCAGAAGTGCATGGCTTTATCCACAACAGAGGCAGAGTATATTGCTGCAGCAGAAACTGGTAAAGAAATGTTGTGGTTAAAGCGGTTTCTCCAAGAACTAGGTATTAAGTAGAAGGAATACAAGGTGCATTGCGATAGTCAAAGTGCTCTAGACTTAAGCAAGAACTCAATATACCATTCCCGGACGAAGCATATTGATATTCACTATCATTGGATACGCGAAGTCATGGAGCAACAGTTATTGAAACTAGTGAAGATCCACACAAAGGAGAATCCAGCAGACATGTTGACAAATGTCGTTACTTATGTAACACCCCGCATTTTCTTTTATATATGTATATAGATATATAGTAAATAATTGTGGTAAAAAAAATGTGGATATATGTAGTGATGTGTGTTTGAATTTGGTAGATTAGAAAAATAGAGATTTAAAATGTTAGTAAAAATAATAGTTAAAATTTGATTTTAATAAGTGAAAATATGAAATTTTACGTCCTAGAACTTGTATTAAATAGGTTTCGTATAGAAATATGTGTTGGAGAGGTTTGAGATAGATTTGGTTGGCTTAGGAATGAATTGGAAATGAAAAAGGGACGAAAACAGGCTGTGAACAGGGCACGTGAACAGTGCACTGCTGCAACTTCAACCTCGATTTAAACCTTGATGCAGTCAATATCTCTCAAAATTCAAAACATGAAAGTTTTAGAGCTCTTTCATATCATTCCATAGAATCTTGAATCATCTCAATCAGAGCTTGGATTAGAGAGTTATTCTCAAATAACGAAACGATGTCGAAATAGTCCAATTAGCTTCGTTTTGTATTTAATGTCTCCATTTGCATCTTAAATCAAAATATAAGAATAATGAGTACTTTTAGGCTTCAAATAAGTACAAAAGGCTTTAAGAAACACCCTTTATCACCTTTTATTTGCAAACATCGCAAAACTTTATTAATAGTCGATTCGGATGGGTAAAATAAAAATTTTAGTGTTTCGGTTGTACGTTGACTTGGGTTTTGAGATAAATCATAAAAATAAATGTTTTTATGTTAAAATAACATTAAAAATGAATTCAGAACGTCAACAAATCTTAGGGTAGTCATATGAATCAAATTGAAGATTCTTAATGACAAAACCGTAAATTTGGAGAAATCCAAAACAGCCCGTGAACAGTATTTTTTGGGGCTGCTATGTTTTAAACTCATTTTCATCTCATTTGCTCTCATTTCCTTCACTCCCCTCTCACCCCCACACCTCTTGAAACCCTAGAGGGTATTAGAGAAGAAGAAAAGAAGGGAAAAACAAGAGATTCAAGGGTGATTCAAAATCAAATATTCTTGTTCTTCACTCCAAAGCTAAGGATTCAAGGTAGAGATTTTCTCTCATTCACTTACATTGAGGCTAGGGTATTTATATATGTATGTTTTGGCTATCAATGGTATATACATGCTATGAAATCATATTCTCTTAGTCTTTTTGCAAGGATTATATGTTTTGAACAAAGTAGGATTTAATACCCATGAAATTTCCTTTCTAGTTTTAAAACTCTAATTTTTGGAGAGTGGTGTATTTTCTTCCTAAATGCTTTATTTATTATGAATTTCGAAATCTTAGTGCTTTGTGTTGGGTAGAAAAATGATGTTATTGTGATATTATGTATTTTCTTAGTTGGTTGTGAAATTGTTATATGATATATTTTGGGGATTTTGGATAGATGCTTGTAAATTGAGATAAATGTTGGAATTGTATGCTTGATTGAGTTGTTTGTGATGCACATGAGTGAGAGGTTCCTTGTAAGGATGCTCACCCCTTCCCAAGAGGTTCCTGATAAAGATGCTTGAAAAATAATGTAGTGATTGGTGAGAGGTTCTATGTAAGGATGCTCATCCATTTTCAAAAGATTCTCGATAAGGATGCTTGATAATCAAATGTGACCTAAAGGGGGGTGGAGGTTACCACAAAGTATGCCACCTACCGAAAGAATTGTTGGGAATTGGTTATGACAATTAATTGTTATTATTTGTATGTGGTGCCCGTTTATTCATTTAAGTAATGTTTTTAAATAAACTTGATATCCTTTTTAAATGTCTGTTTTATTTCAAATTATGTATCTATGTTATATTAAAATTGAGACCGACCATTTTAAATGCTTTTCTAAACCTTGTATGAGTTTGAGAGAATTTTTCTACAGAGCTTCGTACTCACTCCCTATCGCTAACATGTTTTAGATTACCCGCTTGAGGAGGAGGACGTAAGGGTCGAGGAGCCTGCTACTTGGGAGACTCTACTAGACGAGAGTGTGAATTTCGAGATGGACGCATAGAGCGACCTCCTTTCCTTTTTGTACTAGACTAGGACATTCTTTTGGAACATTGTGTAGTCTAGCTTCTTTAATTAATTTTTGAGATATAATAGCCATGACTTAGACTTATTCTTTTGGATAATGTTGTAAATATTCGTGGATGACAAATAAAGTCTTATTTATTAAGGGATTATATTAGTGCTCTCATGATATGAATGATTTTAGAATGTAATGCTGTCCAGGGTGTGTTTTGGGGAGTTACAACTTAGGATAAGCTTGAGTTATGCAGAGACATAGCCGGGATGAATGTCTCATTACATTCTCTACTGATGGTTCTGGAGGGGGAGAATTGAAGGATCCAACCACCCTATGCAGTAGCTGAAGGATTCAACCACCCTATGCAGTAGCCAACAAGTTCTAGCTCCATCAGTTTATAGCCCACTTTAGTAGCCACCCTATTTGATGGCCAGGCAGTTGGACAGCTGAAGTTTTGACAAAGCTTGCCGGAGCTTTAATGTGTTCCCTTCCTTTCGTGATTTTTTGGCAAGAAACTCTCTATAAATAGGAAGCTTAGTGAAGGCCAGAAACATGCTCAAGATCAGTGAGGAAGAAACAGAGAGAGAGAGATAGAGAGAGAGAGAGATTCGGGAGAGATCTCATTTGTGAAAATTTTTGTATTTTATTTTTAGAGAGAAATAAAGATATCTTCTTTGTTTATATCTTATTTGTGGTATTTTTCTGGCCCTGGGTAACCAACAAAAACTTGAGAGGATAAATGTGCTTGATATCTAAATAACACAAACAAAACTCGGCTATAACCCCTTTAAGATTCTCTATCACTTTCTACTTGCAGGATACCAAGCATCATCGGCAACTATATAATTGTCATTGATTTTACTCCAAGAACTTAACATGATCGTTGAGCGATCATGCACCATCTCGTAGCACTTGAAGTGAAAAGGAGGTGTCGGAAACCAATTTTCTCTGAATTCCACCACTATTAAAACGCTTAATAAAAATAACCCAATAATAAAAAACAATGATAAGAGGATACATGTGAAGAAACAAATCTGTGAAAGAAGAAGCGATAGCCCCTACTAAATGATGGTTCAGCTGCATGCGTTTTTTTTTTGACATTATAACTAATATGGGATAATAAATGGGTCTATTGCTATATTCAATATATAGGTAAATTCAGTGTATAACGTACATTTGTAGTCAAGAAGTATCATGGATGAAATTGAGGTTGTAGAATTAATTAGGATTAAAACAATGACTTTGAAAGGATCACGATGTAATTAGCTCATTAGAGTAGATCAACATTCCGAATAAAGCACCAAATAATTTAGTTAAGTTGAAAGGAGCCTAAAAAATAAACAAGTGAATACTACTATTGAAAGTAGTATTCATGACTAGACTTGCTAACAGATTGAATTTGGATTAGATTTGTGTTGATCCAAATTCATGTTCGGCTTGAAAAATTCAATCCGAATATGATCTAATTATTTGACAGAGATTTTATTTTCATAACCCATATTTGAGTATGTTAGCAATCGAATATCCAATTTTCCTATCTAATCTGATTCAAATAATTTAATGAACATTAATTTTAGCAAATTATATTTAAATTTTAACTTAATTTTATTAAATAATTACTGTTACATAGTTTGTTTACATATTAATGCAAAATTTTGATCAGATGAAATATCAATAGAAACGAGTTTGAATTTATGAAAGTATGACATAACAAATTTAGATTCAATATTTGATAATTGGTCAACTTATTAATTTACATCCGATTAATTGAAGTCAAATTCTAATCCATTAATATTTCATTTGATCGATTGAAAAATAAACTAAGTGGTATAATGTATAAGGTATACTTTATTAAACTTAATTTCTTCCCTCCATTCAAGTGAGTCACTTTGAGACATAATTTCTCATTCAATACTTAATGATTTTGAACAAATAAATATATTACGTTAATATTCTCGTGGAGAAGAACGCATTTAAACTTGGTTCCACTAATTTTGAAATATGAGTCCCACTTTTATTTAAGCTCAGAGTTACAAAAATTAACTTAATACAAACCATTATTTTCCAACAACTTGAACCTTCGCAAATTTCCAGCTCATGCAGAAAATAATTAAAGACTGATCATTTCTCGACACAAATGAATCTAGAACTTATCCTTACAATTTTTAAGGCACATGGGTACTTATAAACTAGCCGCGACAAAATTAATATGTTTGACCATTTTGTTAGTGGCTAATTTTAGATAGTTAAACAAGGGGTTTGGATAGAAGACCCAAAAAAAAAAAAAAAAAATTGAGGCTTGCCACTCCCAATTTCTAGATCAACTAGAAATGGAATTAAGTTTAATAATTGAAGTGCTATGCCATTCGACCAAAGAAGGGATCAAAGGAAAAAAAAAGAAAAAGAAAAGAAAAGACCTTGCAGATTAGAGGTGGGTGAGCCACATAGAGGTCAAGCATCAAAACCAAAGGTATAGTCAATATAATGTATTATGGCAAAATTATAATTTGACCCTCATATTTGTGTGTCTTGTCCCACCTTATCCCTCTCAGAATCAAATTTCCCACATTATATCTTCAACTGCAGTTATTAATTTCACACCACCCTTTTTAGTTCTCATCTAAGACTACTTCTAAGTTCTTTTTTATATCTTATGGTTCAAAGACTTTAAATAATTTGCTAAATAAAAACGTAATGGCTTACACCATTAAGAGAACAACAAAAAATGTAAATTAACGAGTAAATTGAATCCATATTTGGGAGACGATACGAGTACTGAACGTAACATTAAATGAAAGTAGTAAAAGATCACCGGAGTGATAATTACAAAAAAAATAAAATTACTCAGAAACAAGAAATAAGGATAAAGTAGGCTAACTCTGTGAAGAGTTTGTATATTTGATTGTGGATCCATTCTCAATAGCCTAACCGATACTATTTACAGAGATAACTTTCAATCATCGATCCATCTTTTCCGGCCATTATTGTGATCATACCTTGTCCCTCGAGAAGCGTGGATGTGCACTGAACCGTTTCTAATTGACTGCTCATGATGCCACGTTTTCTTGTTTATCGGATTCCAAAAGCCCTTTTTTTCTAATCGTCTTATCAATTGTGGACTCTCTCATAGACTACCTTATGGCCGTCGGATCTCTATCACGTGTCACCCTCTACTCTAGCTAATTTTGGGCATAAACAATAAGTGAGTGATTAAAATATTTGTTGCGATTAAAATATAAATTATACAATTTACTTTTAGATCATAACTCCAAATAATCTGATTTTGTCTTGAAGAGCACTAAATTTCATTATATAGACAGTTTAGTAACAGATGAAATATATTGTTCTCTACCATCCATTAAACATGAAAAATTGTTGGACTAAAAAAGGAAATTTGGAAGTGCAAACAACCCTCCCCATGTGAGCAATTCAACTCAACTCTTCTCAACTTAACGCAAATTCTATTTTTTTCGATTGTACTCTATTGTTTGAATTCTATTCATATTGAATTTGATAAATTCATACGTTGACTGTCAGTTACCTAATGCAATCTTCCTTCAACTGATTGGTCGGTTCGACATATAATTTCATATGTTCCATTGGCCTTAACTGATGGTTCAAATTTGCTTGTTGAATTATTTTTAAAAATGATTAATGTTATTTGAATCTAAATATCTGACTTAATTTATTGATTTAATGATATAACAATGACATAATCTAATAAGCAATTCTTCTTGAACGTAATTTATTGACCTAATTTGTTATAACATTTGAATTGATTATAGACCTCATCAAAAATAAAAATTTGGTATTAATCCAATAATTACAATAAAAATGCATCACTGAGTTAATAAATTAGGTCTAAATAACATTAATCCTAGTAATATTACAGTAATACTATTTGAATCAAATTTACTGATCTAATGAATTACAACCATGAAATTGATAGAGGATCCTAAAAAATATTGGGATTCATTATCAGTTCAATGATTCTGAGTAATTAGGTGAGTAAATTAAATCCAAATAACAATGCTCATAATATTATTGTAACTACAACTGTTAGATTTCTTCGTTTAGATAGTTTACATCATTAGTCCAATAAATTAGACGAACAACATTGCTTTCAAAAAATTAGACAAATTATTGATGAATCCATTGGTCAGCATCTCAAAGGTGCGTACGCTTGCCGGCGTATTAAATTTCTTCCTCCAAATAAACTATATAGAGACGAGTGCATATATTACGAAACCATTGTCGATATATACAAAACACAAGTCTTTTTCTCTCTTTTTTTTTTTTTGAACATTTATACGTAACTAGCTGCATATCACGTGCATCGATTAAACATAAATTTATGCGATAATGGAATTCAAACTCGAGATAGGTGAGTTTAGACGTTCATCGTCCGTTGTTTGACCATTATACCTATGGGTATGGATTTTCACAATTTAGATTTTAGAGCTGATATGCAGTGAGAGAGACTCCCCTAGGATTAGGGGTGTAACTTGGCGGGCCAACTTAAATTCAACTCAAGCCCAACTCGAAAAAAGTAGAGTTTGGGTTAGAAAGTACTTGGGTTGAGTTTGAGCAAAAAAATTCTAATTCAAATTGAATTCGGGTAAGTTTCGGGTTGTCGGGTTCAACCTGAATATACATAAATATATAAATATATTTAATTAGAGTTTGTATTTATCTTCACTCTTTAGAATCCAGACTTTCCTTTCATCCCTGTGCCTCCATCACTCTCAGATCCCTATCTCACTCGTATTTCATCTGGTCTCAGATTCTGAGCCTCCCTCTCTCACTCGTCATTCCTCTCTCTCTCTCTCCGCCTCTTTCTTCTAATCGTCACTCGTCTGAGTCGTTTCAGACTCTCAGCATCCATTTCTCACTCGTCATTCATCTCTCTCTTCATCTGCGTCTTGCCCTTCATCTGAAATCACTTGACAAAATCAGATCTACACTTGAAAATCTACACTTGAAAAAATAAATTTACACTTCAAAAAATTAACCTGAATTAAGTAACTCAAGTTCAACTCAATTTTTAATCGAAAATCAGCTCGAATTCAACTCGAGCCTGCTCGAATTAAACTCGGACAATACTTGAGTTGAATATCTCAGATTTAGATAGGGTTAGGGTTAGGGTTAGTGCTAGGGTTAGAGTTAAAGTTAGGGTTAAAAATTATATACCTACGATTGAGCTAGGGTTAACATCTCAACCTGCCCGAGTTGCACCCTTACCTAGGATTGATCTAAGTTCATCACACCTTTGTACTTAAGAAGGCACTACAATTAGGTCTGTCAATTGTATCGAGTGAGACGGGTTCGTGTCGTGTTTTAGTAAATTTCAGTTCATCCATATCTAATTCATTTATTAATTCGTGTCTAATGAATCTTATCATATCAGGTTAGTATCGTATATGAATTATGTATAACTGTTATATATAAACAAATCGCATCGTATATTTCTTTTGATTGATTTTGCTCATACCCGATTTATTTATTAATCATGTCATATCGAATTCATTTATTTACGAAACAAATGACTTAAAAAAGACCTAACCTTCTAATTTTGGGTCGTGTTCGTGTCATGTTAACAAATCGTGTCATATTTCAACAACCCTAACTATAATAATGATATTTTCGGTCTCATTTTTATTCATTCAATATTCAGAATTCACATAGCATGTTAGTTGCCACGTTATTTGATCTTTGTAAATAAATCAAAAAAAATTATATTTCAACTCACAAAGCTTAATGATACGGTGCCAAGTTATGTTACATGCAACGTGTGTTATTTAAGCTCCACCAGCTACCACAAGTGCTAACGAATCAGATTCGTTTGGAATTCCAACTTATTGATATTGTTATACCAATCCAATTTTGTCCAAATTCAAAAACCTTGGTAATTTTTACCAAATTGCATCTGTATTTTAACTCCAATTTATTATAATTACGTAAACTAAAATCCGTAAAAAAATATATGATATAAGTTTAGATTTAAATTATTAATAAAAAATATTAACTCATTTTCCCATAAAATGAATTGAATTTCAAATAAAAACTCCATCACCAAATAGTTGGAGAAGACATAAGGTTATATTGGTACGATAACATGATAAGTCTCCGATCCCATTATGGTATAATACCAAATTTGATGTGTTGTCATTGATTTAGTCTGGGCGGTCCATCAGTATAGAAAATTAAGTTTGAGTTTTAGGCTCTAAATTTTTAAAAGGCCTCATAGTTTGGATTTTGGTGTATATAATTAATGTAATTATCTCATGATACTAAATGATATAACTCTTTAGTTTATATAAACAATTGAATAACAAATTAGGTTGATGTTGTAATTTTGTGTAATTATTTGGTGTAGCTGTTTAGTTTATCAGAACATATGAATAATTATTTAATGTATTATAGGATAATTGTTGATAATACTTAGAATAATTTCCAACCATGAGGTTGAACCAGTAGGTCGGATAAAGAGGTCAGGCCAAGAGGTTAGACCAGCAGGCCTGGACAAGAAGTCAGAAGAGGCACGCAGAGCTCAGGTTAGACCTAGATTCCCCTCCCCCCAGGCATGCCAACAGCGGAAGTGATAAAGGAACAGCTGGATGATAACAGAAATCTTTTAGGTGGCAAAGAGCCGTACCCAAGGCATAAAATCCTAAACCAGTCAAGATCCTCTCCTAAGATTAAGGAGGATTTCCTCGGATAAATAGCCAGGATTTCGGTGCAGATACCATAGAACTAGAAACAGCCCTATAAATATTATGTAACTCTCCCAAAGCAGGGGGAGAACCCTAATAATATATACTCTATCCTGTAAAGCTTCTGAATGAGGAGTAAAAAGAAAAGGAGCAAGAGTCTCTATTGAAGAGTGGATTAGCCGAGCTTCCGAGCTGGTGAACCACTATATTTCTATTGCATCAATCCCCCAATTTACCATCGGTTGCTCTTTCGAGCCTTGTAGCTCAAATCATAATAGTTAGATACTGATCATTTCATCTGCTCATTTACACCATAGATAGAGGAAACTTATGAAGCTAAAGGCGAGAAGATGGTCCTTTACCTTAGAAAGGTACAAGAGTTGATCAAGAAGTTCGTGTAAGTTAAGATTAGACATGTTCCGAAAACTGAGAACTCGCGAGCAAATGCTTTGGCAAGATTAGCAACAGCCTTGCAGAAGAGCTTGGATAGGCTACTTCCAGTAGAGCACTTAGCAGAACCGTCTGTGTGTATCGAGGATGAAGAAGCATTACCTGTGCAAGCTCCACCGAGCTGGATGGACCCCATCCTAGGATACCTTCAGCATAAAACTTTGCCAGAAGATCCCAAAGAAGCTGTCAAGCTGAGAACCAGGTCCACTAGGTTTTTTATCTTCCAGGGAAACTTGTACAAGTGAGGTTTCTCAACATCTCTTCTTAAATGTGTGGGGGGCGAAGATGCCAACTACATGCTCAGGGAAGTCTATGAGGGGGTCTGTGACAACCACATTGGAGCTCGGGCTCTAGCAGGAAAGATGTTAAGACAAAGATATTATTGGCCCACAATGCTCAAGGAGGCTACAGACCTGGTCAAAAGGTGCAAGATCTACCAAGTACATGCCAACATTCCCCATTGTCCACCCGAGTTCCTAACCTCGATAATTAGCCCATGACCCTTCCAGCAATGGGGTCATGACATATTGGGACCCCTTCCTACCAATGTAGGACAGTGCAACTTCGTTATCATCGGGGTAGACTACTTCACCAAATGGGTGGAAGTGGAGCATTTGGCAATAATTACTAAACAGAAAGTCCAGAGCTTTAACTAGAGATCCATAATCTGTAGGTTTGGTATTCCAAGGGCACTCATCTCTAACAACGGGAAGCAATTTGACAATCCAAAGTTCAAAAACTTCTGTGCTGAGTTCGGAATTAAGAATTACTTCTCAGCTCCAGCTCATCCACAGTCTAATGGGCAAGCAGAAGTCACCATTAGAACCATAAAAGCGGCTCTGAAAACCAAGCTTGAAGATCTAAAGGGCAAATGGTTGGAACACCTCCCAGAAATGTTATGGGCCTACGGGACAACGGCCAGGTCAGCTACTCAAGAAACACCATTTGCCTTGGCCTTCGGAATGGAAGCAGTTGCGCTTGTCGAAGTTGGGCTCTCATCCCCCAGGACTGAATTCACAAGTGTTGGGCTCAATGATGAGTCACTTTTATTGAGCTTGGATCTCTTAGAAGAAAAAAGAGAGGCAGCTCTGCATCGTATCAGGAATTACCAGAGAAAGACGGCTAGGTACTACAATAGAAAGGTCAGACACAGGAGCTTCAAGGTGGGTGACCTGGTACTTAGAAAGTTATTGTTAGCAAGAAAAGACCCCACTCATGGAAAGTTGGGACCTAATTGGGAAGGTCCTTATGTCATCTCGTGGGTGATCAGACCGGGGAACTATGAATTACAAACTGAGGAAGGAAAAATCCTGCCCCACTCTTGGAATACAGAACATCTCAAGAAATTTTTCTAGTGAGTCAATTTTGTACTTTGATCATTCTCAATAAAATTGTAAGTCTTTAATTCATCCCGGTGATATTGCATAAAAAAGATCTCTATAGCTCACGATGAACTCTTCAGTTCATAAAACGAGCTCTATAGCTCGCGATGAACACTTCAGTTCATAAAAAGAGCTTCATAGCTCGTGATGAACTCTTCAATTCATAAAAAGAGCCTCATAGCTCGCGATGAACTGTTCAGTTCATGAAAAGAGTTCAATAACTCACGACAAACTTTCAAGTTCACTAAAGTGGGCCTAGTAGCCGAGGATAGAAACACATGACAAAATACAAAACAAAATCACAAACTTAGGAGTCAACAGAGGAGACTACAAACATCAGATAAGAACAAAGGCTCACATATCCAGTAGCAATACAAAGCAAAAAGATTACAAGAGATATTCTCAGTTCTTATTCTCCCTTTAGGCGTCTCTAGAGCTCAGCAACTTCCCCCTTCAGGCGGGCATTTTCTTATTTTAGCTCATCCCTCTCCTTTTGGGCCTCTGTCAGAAGATTTATAAGCTTCTGCCCAGATGAGGAGAACAGTATTGTGGCCAGAGAAGATCCAGATGAAGAAGAAGAGTCATTGGGAGGGCCACACTTACGTTTCCTAGAGGAAGTACCAACGACCTCATCCTCATCAGATTCAGAGGGACAGGAATCAACAGAATCTGGTTAAGAAACAAAGTCCATAGCAGCACCGGCAGTACTGAACAGAAACAAGTTATCTGGCGTCACCAACTCAGAGTAGGGCACAGGCTCAACTTCGATCATCTGATCGATTCGTATCTCCTCCAATAAATCCAATTCAGGAGGACCTACCAACCAAATCAAATCCTACGATTAGGAAACCACATCAGGAGACTTGAACAAGTACAGGTTGCTAAGATACTTACCTAAATAAGAATAGCACCTCCAAGATTTGGAAACTCTGCGCTCTCTGTAGTGCAGCTCTATGGACCTCAAAGAGTCTCCAGAAACATAAAAGAAGCGATGAGCTCATCCCTCAGGAGGAGAAGGAAGGTCAAACACCAGACGCCGCAGCTTGAAGTGGCTCCATCGAAAACAGACAAAACATGGGACCTCATCTTCTTCGAGGTTAAAAAAGTAAAAGAATTCTCCTACAGTGGGGAACTTGTCATCACCTCGCAAGTGCCAAAACAAGAAGAAACTGATCATGATGGCCTACCCCTTGGGAGAGAGAAGAAAAGGGCATAAACGTAATAAGCCAAGATATAACCAACGACGGGATGAATAGGAAGACACAACCACATATCCAAAGCCCCCTCAAAGAAGCAAGTCTCCCATCAAGGGAGATAATTGCAGGGTTCGTCAGAAGATGGGGCTCGCAGAGCTAATTCCACATCAAGAAAGAACTTCTTCTTTATCCCGTTTAAATCTGAGGATGATATTGACGAATGAACTAAGTAACGGGTCTGCCACTCCCACTCAATTCCAAGGGAACTTCGTTCCCTGAACAGGGGTGAGATTGGGACAACCATTGAAGGATTCAGAGAAAGTAAAGAAAGAGAAGAAGTAGAAGAATAGTAAACCCTCAGGAATCAAGAAGAGATTCCGAAGTAGAAGAAGGATCCAAAAAGTTATAGCAAAATCGTAGAGACACTAAGCTTCAATGCAATCAAAGTATGCACAAAAAACCAAAGTCGGCGGACCTTTAGGTTTACCAATTAAAGAAAGCGGTTACACTTTTGAAATGCAGTTGGGGAAGCGCGTAAATAAAAAAAAAAAAGGAAAAAGGAGGAGAGAGTTCTGCTCGGGTGTCCACAGAAGGTTAACATCCATAAGAATCCAGACCTAGTAGTCTCAACATTTTCTTGATACTCCTCATCCATCTCAAGCATTAACAGCCCTTGACTGTCCAGCAGAAGTTCAGTACAATAAGCTGTAATATAACGTGGGAGATTACCTTCGGGTTCACAATAGAAATTGGCAATCCTGGAAGACTTTCTGAGATCCCAAACTTTCTGATATTTATGAGCTAAGTATAGCTCGTATGGCTGCATGGACCTTCCAAGGCAGCTCACTACTTACAGATGTCTGAGAGTTAAGCTCAGCTCGTATGACTGCATGGACCTTCCAAGGCAACTCCCTACTTCTCAAACAACATCTAAATCTCTACTGCATCAAATCTGTAAGGGGTATCACCCTCCACGAAGGATTCTAGTTGACCTCCGCATCAAGTTGCGCACCTCTTCGACCAAACACAAATATAGCAATCTCTTAAAGTTAGACCTCAATTCTGTTCTCTGAAAGGGGCTCAGGGAGCCAATAGACTCGCAGTTCCAACAGATTTGCTTTTAGAAGAACTCAGTTCCCCTCAAAGCTAAGGGGGGCAAGGAAAGGATATAAAGTAAAAACAACACAACTCAAAGGCAAAATTAGAGAGTACAAATATAACTCAAAGAAGATGAGTTGTGAATTAATTGTGCTATTGAAAAACATAAAAGAGTTACATTTCAGAGTTACAAATTTTTCTCATTTTAAGAGCCCTAAGTTCCTGATGGGGGAGTAATTGAAGGACTCTGCAGTTCAGTAGGAGAAATCTCAGCAGCAGGAGCAGGAAGAGAGCTTGGAAGTTCAGCAGAGGAAGTAGCTGGCAAATCCTCCATTGAAGGCTCTAAGAGGGAAGGGGCTGGGAGCTCGGAAGTCGGAGTTTCTGTAAGCTCTAGAGAAAGCAGAGGAAGAGGAACCCCAGGAGTTTCTGAGGCAGGGGTATTGACCTCTGTAGATGGCGAGTCTAGGGCCAGAGCTTGGGAGACGAGGTCGGCAGAGAAAGGGGTAGCCTTAGAAGCAGGAGGAGGCATGGTGTTAACCTTAGGATCGGCCACCTCTGCCCCCTCCTCAGTGGGAGGATCAAAATTGAAATCTTGTCCAAGATAGAGCTCCTCAGTTTTATCTTAAAAGGCAAGCTACCCGGAAGCCCATTAAGTGGTGATGTCATCAGCTAACTTGGCAATTAAATTGTCTTTCTCCTTACCCGCTGCCTTCTCCATCTCAAGCTCTTCCCGAAGAGTGTCATTTTCTCAGCCAGGAGGTCATATTTCCTCTTCATAGTTTGGTAAGAGCTCAAAGCCTCTAGGGACTCCTGACTGACTTTGAGCCATTTACCTGTTTTCTATTTGAATTCCCCAGAGATTTTTCTGAGCTCCTCCTTAGATTTTCTGGCCTCTTCCTTATAACTTTTGTTTTCACCCTCAATCCTCTCCTTCTCTGCTTCCAAATCCATGTTTAGGGAAGTCTGCTTCTCCATTTACTTCTGCAAATCCTGGATCTGAGCTTTGAGGTCGTTGTTTTCAAAGGACAACTCAGCGACCTTAAGCTCGAAAGCCTTGAAAGCTTGAACAGAACCATTCATAGCTTGGATCCTTTTTAGCAGCCCACTAATATGGATGGCCATCTGAAAACAAACCTAATCCAGGAGAAGCTCAGTTCAGAACGGTCAAATAAAAAAGAAACATATAGATATATACAGCAAAGCTTATGAAAGTGGTTGCAAAGAGGGTAGTAGAAATGGAACTCCAAGTGGCAAAGTGGAAGCCCGCTGGATGTTAGATTTGGGGAGGATGGAAGCAATGGCCTCCGCAGCTCGCTTTACATTATCAATCAGGGAACCCGAGCTTGCCTCGGCGCCCCTCTTCTTTCACTCTTGCAGATCTTCGAATGTTTCAGAGATGGTCCCTTAGAGGTACAAGGGGGAATAGCTCCCGACATAATGCGAGAGACCACCTCTAAAGCCCTCTCAATCTCTGCTGAAGAAGGATGAGTGAGGGGCAGATCTGGCTTAAAGCCCCCACAAGAAAGGGGCAGCCCAGTCTCCTAGGAGAGAGAGGTCTACATAGCCTATGGGGAGACCGAGGTGGTCGGGGGCCCCACTGGGGTCGTTTGAGAAGAAGCAGAGGTCACCTCCAACCTTGAAACTTTGGAAGCTGAACCATTCCCTGATCTGACTTCAACCTTGCGTTTGCCTCCACTCCTGTTCTTTCTCATTAAAGATAGCTTGGCATTTTGATCTTTCGCGGTTGGCTCCATCGAAAAAGAGCCTGAAAACCCAAGAAAGAACCAACATAAAACTAGGAGGGAGGAAGTAAAAAAAAAGAGAGAGAAAGGGGGGCAAGGGCAAAGGCGGAGAGGAACGTTACCTGCTACGTCCTCAGCTCTGACAATGGAGAGTGGAATGGGGGCTTCTACTGTTACCTCTGGAAGATTGAACCCTTCCCTTACTAGGACCCAAGGCTTGATGATTTTAGAATATTTTTTTGGTTTACACTTTTTTAACCTCAGTAGCACCTGTTCATCCTCAGCACTGAGCTCAGGTCGAACACCTAAAAAATAAAATAAGGCAGGAGAAGGTCAGGAGGGCTCTCCAAATCTGAGCGTGGATAGTTTGAACAAGGACTTACACAAGTTGTTAGGGGCAGACCAGGCTCTAGGTATGGGGAGAGTATCTGTTTTATCAGCTAGATTGTACTCCCAGTGTTCTCCCCACACGAAGAAGAAAAGTTTTCTCCAACCCTTGTGAGAGTTCGAGAGGTCAAAAATAATCTATTTAGCCTTTACTCGCTTAGAAATGTACAAGAAGTCATCGGTAGGGGTATACTTAACATTAAAAAACTCCATTAGTAAGGAAACAGTAGGAACACCGAGCTTGTGTAGCTTTAAAAAAATGAGGCCCACCAACACACCCCAAAAGTTGGGAGACATAGCTGAGCAGGACAAACGTTAAAATGTTGAAGGACACTCTTGACAAAAGGGTGTAAAGGAAAGCGCAAGCCATTTTCGAAGGCAACAACAAAGAAACAAACTTTCTTATGGACCTGGGAAACGTATGGGGGAAATTTATCGGGACACCAGAACTGAACTCCTGGGAAAAAATCGTAGCGAGCACTAAGGACCTTCATTAGAGGTGGGCTGGCTTCACTAGGGCCTGTAAGTTCAGCAGCTCTAAAGGCAGCCCCTGCATCTCCGGCACTACCTGAGACACCAACTTCGCTCACCTTAGTCTTGCCCTTACTAAAATCTTTGGGCACAAGGGGGCAGATAGGGGAGTTTCCTCGGTGTTTCCCTCGCCTTCGCCAGAATCAACCCCAGGGAATTTGTCAATTTTCTCACCTACCTCGCCCAAATTTGAGGTGTCCTCAGCAGTCCTATCCCCCAAAAGGGAGACAGAGGAAGGGGTGGCTTCAGAAGAGGCAGACATGGTGAGATAGGAAAAAAGGAGTCTAAAGATACAATAAGGTTTGGGGAGCAACACAACAACTCCCAATAAGGAAGACCCTAACAGTTGAGTAAGGGTCCAAGAAAAGGGGAATGCGAGATAGCGATCGACCTCGGTTTCTAAAATAGTAAAATCGAAAGGTCCAAAAATGCAAGAACCACCTCAAGTCTGAGGGATCTAGAACGAAGAGACAAACAGAGGATAAAAAGCGTACCTAGGAGAGGAGGAACAGAGGGCCAAAGCCAGAATCAGGGGCAAAGAACAAATCTCGCCAAAATCTCGGATTGGATCAGGGAAAATCGTTTCATCAGCGAAACCCTAGTAGGCACCAACAAAGTCGAAAAATTGAAAGTTGCAGGAAGAAGAGAGGGAAAAATGTAGAAAGGGAGTTCAAAGGATGGAATGAACCGTTCTCCCTCAAACGTAGAGTCATTTAAAGCTTACAGTACAAAGTGAAAAATGTACACGAGAAATGAGGAAATAAAATGATTGTTTGAAATCATCAAAAACTTATTCATGCGTAAATCGAGGTCCACATCTGAAGGTCTGTCTTGATTAACTCAGCCCCAACCCAAGTTCACTTGGGATAAGGGCTGGGAGGCAGCTGATAATACTTAGAATAATTTCCAACCATGAGATTGAACCAGGAGGTTGGATAAAGAGGTCAGCACAAGAGGTCAGACCAACAGGTCTGGACAAGAAGTCAAAAGAAGCACGCAGAACTTAGGTTAGACCTAGATTCCCGTCCCCCTAGGCGCGCCAGCAGTGAAAGTGATAAAGGAACAACTGCATGATAACAGAAATCCGTTAGGTGGCAAAGATCCGTACTCAAGGCATAAAATTCTTAACCAGCCAAGATCCTCTCTTGAGATTAAGGAGGGTTTCCTCCGATAAATAGCCAGAATTTTGGTGCAGATCTCATAGAACTAGGAACAACCCTATAAATGTTATGTAACTCTCCCAAAGCAGGGGGAGAACCCTAGTAACATATACTCTATCCTGTAAACCTTCTAAATGAGGAGTAAAAGGAAAAGGAGCAAGATTCTCCATTGAAGAGTAGATTAGCCGAGCTCTCGAGTTGGTGAACCACTATAATTCTATTGCGTTAATCCCAAAATTTCCCATTGGTTGCTTTTTCGAGCCTTGTAGCTCAGATCCTAATAGTCAGATACTGATAATTTCATCTGCTCATTTACACTGTCAATTATAATTGATTGGTGTAACTGTGTTGTTGTAACGTTGATATAAACAGAGAGAATAAGAAGGGAAAGTAACCATAAAAGAAAATAGAGGAAGAGAGAGTGAGAGGGACAAAGAGAAAATAGGGGAGAGAGATGAAAAATTCAAACCAAATCTTTACATATTTAAAAAGAAAATAAATTATCAATTGGAGAAACCAATGAGCCTTTAGTCTATTAGTACTTCTTACCTTGTGAAGGTTTTGTCTTCTTGAGGTCAAGGGTTTAAGTCCCCTTCCTTTCCCCCTCTCAAAAAAAAATTTTGAGAGAGAAAAAATAGGGGAGAGTTAGAGAGAGAAAATAGGGAAGAAAGAGTGAGTAGGTAATGGAGAGAGAGGGAAAGAGAGAAAGTAACAGTGTGAGAAATAGGAGGAGAGAGAGAATATAAGAATAAGAATTATACACAATTTAAAGAAAAGTAAATAAGTAACAAAATTCAAATGTTATTTGTGATGGACCAAGTCCAAAGGCCCAACTCATGTTATAAGCCCCCGTCCGAGTTTATAGCCCGACTCCAAGAGATCCAACAAATCTAATCCAATGTATTTAACTCGGTCAAACTCATCAGGCTCAAGGAGCTACTACATCAACAAGGAGCAGGCAAGGTCATCCAAGAGTCTCCTCTATCACCTTGGAGTAAAGTTCATCCAAGAGCCTCCTCCTCTACCACCGTGGAGCAAGGGTCATCGAAGAGCCTCCTCTACCACCTTGGAGTAAGAGTCATCCAAGAGCCTCCTCTACCACCTTGGAGTAAGGGTCTTCCAAGAGCCCCCTCTACGCCACCACGGGAGCATCTAGGAGCCTCACCCTCGCCGGTTGGAGAAAGTCAACCTTCACTCATCTTTTGACCAAGTCTTTTGGAGAGTATCATAACTTTCTTGCCCGTTGAGGAGAGGAGAGGTCGCAAAGCTATTTAATCACTGTTAAAGTCACCCCAATCCGTTGTGACTATTAAACGGCCCCAACCCGTTATGACCGTCAGACTAGCTATTTAATTACTACACTAAGCCACAATAAATTGCAAGTCCCACCAACACTTGGGGGGCATCAGACTCATTTGAGCATTATTCTCTCCTCCCCTCTCAAAGCTTGTATTCTTGTGCTCTCCCTCCACACTGGAGATAATAAAATTTTGGTGACCCTTGCCATTCAAAGTGGATGTAGGTCATATTGACCGAACCACTATAAATCTTGTCTTCTTCTCCCTCTACTTTACTGTATTTTATATTACTTAATTGACAGGTGGTGTGCAAATCAATTTTGTGTATCATCCGTTTGGTACCATCTGTGGGAATGAAAAAATTCTCACACAAACACTTTCTTTGTTGAATAAAAGGCGATCACCGCTGAGATCCATGAGTCAACTTGAAGACATTCCACCACGAGAGGAAGAGGTTATTCCTCCACTTGCCAATCTCATCCCAATTGTGCAGCAGATGCTGGACACAATGCAACAGCTTATAGTCCAGAACTAGCAGATTCTGCAATTGATGCTTGGGCAATAAGGAGGAGCGCAACCTGTACCTCAAGCCAGGGGAGCTCCACTCCTAGGTCATCAAGGAGCTCCCCACCTCAGTGCTTCCCATCTAGGCGCTCCACATAGGGACCCCCATAATGAGGGACCTCCTCCTTCAGCCCCTGCTCCTGCTCCCCATGATGTAGACCCTCTTTTCCAAGGGGATGAGGATGAAAATCAAAGCATGGAGCATGGGAGCCATGTTCGTGATAATTAGAGAGGACCTCCTCCTAATCATTGGAACGAAAAAATTAAGGAGGTGCAAAATTAATTGGGAGACGTCTTCAACACCATGAAGGCACAAGGACTCGAGACAGTGGACTACCTCGTAAGTCAAACTGACACACCTTTGAAACCTGGCATAGCAAACTACCCACTCCCTCAAAAATTCAAGATGTCATCTGTCGAAACCTTTGACAGTACAAAGGATCCATTGGACCACCTCGAAACTTTTAAGACCTTAATGCAACTGCACAACGTCCCCGACAAAATTATGTGTAGGGCATTCCCAACAACCTTAAAGGGATCAGCGCGACAATGGTTCGCCAAACTCGCTTTGGCTTCCATAGGCTCCTTCGCCGAGCTGAGTAGATCCTTTGTGGCACAGTTCATTGGTGGATGCCGCTAGCAGAAGCCTGTCACCCATTTGCTCAGCATAAAACAAGATCAAGATGAGAGTCTAAGGAGTTAGCTCACTCGTTTTAACGAAGAGGTCCACCAAATCGAGGAGCCTAATGACAAAGGTACTATGACCACCTTTTTAGGAGGCATCTGCTCATCGAGTTACCTAATTTCAGTAATGAAGCGACCACTAAAAAGCATGCTAGAACTATTGACAAAAGCTCAAAAATATATGAATGTTGAGGAAATCAACAGGTCTAGACGAGGTGAATCATCTCGCAGATCGCCAAAAACTTGATTTGCCTCTACACTGTTCTCAAATAGGCAGCCTATCTCCAGCTTAGCGACTCTCTCGCGAGTCGCCAAAAAGCTTGGTCTCTACACTGTTCTCAAACAGACATCCTATCTCCAGCTACGCGGCTCTCCCGCGAGTCGCCAAAAGCTTGACCTTTACTCTGCTCTCAAGCAGACAACCTATCTCCAGCTGAGCGGATCTCCGTGGATCGCCAAAAGCTTGGCCTCTGCTCTGTTCTCAAGCAGACAATCTATCCCCAGCTGAGCGGTTCTCTCGCGGATCGCCAAAAGCTTAACATCTATTCTGCTCTCAAGCAAGCAGCCTATACCTCAAGCTTAAGGACTCTCTCATGAGTCGTTAGAAGCTCGGTCTCAAAAGGTGTAGCTCTTTCACGAGCAATCCTCAAATTTTGTCTTTACTCTCGCACAAACAGCCTACCTTTTTCTCCAAGTTAGATATTTTAATATTTGGAATAATATTATTTTTGTCATCTCTAGCCAGGCTCTTGAAACTCAGGTCGTCTGCACCCGAAGGACTACATTAAATTGAATGTCAATAATCGGGCCTCATTCTTTTGTGTCCATTTGGTACCGCCGCCTCATTGCCAAGCACCCCGCGCTTAGCACCTAGCGCAAACAAGCTCTACTTGTGCTTACCTCCAAACAACGTACCTCTATCGTGATCAATAAAATCGCTAGCCAACGACGCCCAGTACCATGGGCTCCTCTCCAGCGGCGCCCATCACCATATGGGTCTCTATAGTTGTAACGCATGGGGTATCCCATCTGACACCATAGAGCCTCACAGTCAGCGCCCCCACTCCGGCGCCCCTTATATCAGTTCCTACAGCATGGGTCGCCATCTCGGTCTCGGCATCCTCAGCACCTAACTCTTGCACGAGGGCCCTCCATGAACTCCCATTTGACAAGATTGCCAAGGCACCAATCCTGATTGCTCGAGATTGCCAAGGCGCATAGCCTGCTCTCCCAACATGGATCGTCGCCGCAGTAGCCCCGCTCACCTGGCCTACTCGCTTCTCCCCAGCGCGCCTCCCTCTCTCGCCTGGCTTGCTCGCCAAGATTGGGGTCGCCACAGCATGGGCGCCCAATGCCCTTCCTCACACACTCCAAACGCATGCACAGCAGGCCGTTCCCCCAAAACCACTCCTCTCCGCTCCCTGCTCTTCTTCTCCGGGGACAACAACGATCTCTTCAAAAATTCAAAAGGAAAGTGAAATAAGGTGTTTATATAGTCAATGGAGTCCTACAAGTAAAAGTAGTCTACTGGAAGGAATTGAGTCTCCGATAAAGAGGAGTTTTCAAAAAATTTGAATTTAAAAAGGGTTACACGTTATTTTGACCGTAACTTTTAATCCGAAACTCCAAACGAGACTTATTATATATTAGGCTCAAAAACAGCTATTTTTGCCTCCTGAAGTTAAAAAAAAATAAAATTCAGCTCGCCCAAAACCATGCACCCGGTCGCTGCACGCTATTTTGATCATAACTCTTGATCCGAAATTCAAAATAGGACTTATTATATACCAAATCGAAGCTCTCGACGATACCCCATACGTGTTTTGCCCTCCCGAAGTTTTAAAAAAAAAAAAATTCTGCTTGCCTGGAACAGTGCCCAGCTCTCTACTCGAAATTTTGACCGTAACTTTTGCTCAGCCCAATGTAGTTAACCCGGTCAAGCTCATCAGACTTAAGGAGCTACTACATCAACAAGGAGCAAGCAAGGTCATCCAAGAGCCTCCTCCTCTATCACCTTGGAGTAAGGGTCATCGAAGAGCCTCCTCCTCTATCATCGTGGAGTAAGGGTCATCGAAGAGCTTCCTCTACCACCTTGGAGTAAGGGTCATCCAAGAGTCTCTTCTACACCACCAAGGGAGCATCCAGGAGCCTCACCCTTACCGGTTGGAGAGAGTCAACCTTCCCTCATCCTTTGACCAAGTCTTTTGGAGAGCATCATAACTTCCTTGCCCGTTGAGGAGAGGAGAGGTCGCCAAGCTATTTAATCACTGTTCAAGTCACCCCAATCCATTATGACTATTAAACAGCCCCAACCCGTTATGACTGCCAGACTAGCTATTCAATTACTACACTAAGCCACTATAAATTGTAAGCCCCATCAAAACTTAGGGGGCATCAGACTCATTTGAGCATAATTCTCTCTTCCTCTCTCAAAGCTTGTATTCTTGTGCTCTCCCTCCACACCGGAGATAATAAAATTCCGACGACCCTTGTCATTCAAAGTGGATGTAGGTTGACCGAACCACTACAAACCTTGTCTTCTCTCCTCCTCTACTTTACTGCATTTTATATTACTTAATTGACAGGTGGTGTGCAAATTAATTTTGTGCATCATCAATTTAAATTTTGTGTTTATTCACAAAATGTTTTATTAAGATTGAGTCAATAGTGTAATATACTTATTCATACATTTTCTTTCAAATAAATCTAAAAAAATGCATACACAACCGAAAAAAACCCAAAAATTAAATCTATTAAATTTTAAGTCGTAAAAAGAAGTCTCAAAAAATTAAATTCAATCAAAATTTTTATTACAATAATTTGGACCCATGTTTCAATTCATTACATTTGAAACCTAAAAATCAGAAGTTAAAAAACAAAAAAAAATGCTCAAAAGTTAAATCATATTTACCCCACCCATTCTCTCTCTGGTAAAAAATAAATAAATAAATATCTTTCTCTATCGTAAAAAACAAAAGGAAAAATTAAAACCTATTTATCAGCAATACTAGTACTTTCTTTTTTTTGTGTCACTTTCACATAAAAAATTGAAAATAAATTAATTTTTTTTAAAATTAATACTAAAAATAAAAAATATCATTTAATATTTTCGCTTATGCTTCAAATTATCTTGAGTCGCCCCTAGATTTCACTAAAATAATTTATAATTATTAATTATTGTTCAAAAAAAATGATAATAATTAATTTAAGAATAATAAAATAAAATAAAAGTATAAGGTAAAAAATGTTCGTGTGATATTTATATTAAAATTTTTTTTGATTCAGAGATATTTTTATTAAATAAAAATGAAAGGGTGAGACTATTTTCACCCCATAAATATCCATTCTCGCCCCTAGAGGTGTTCACCCTACCCTACGGGTAAGAAATATAGTTTTTTGTCTTTCTACCCGATACTTTGCGGAAGAATTTTTTCTTAGCCTACCCTACCCGATCAGATATAGTATTCCTACCCGATTAATCAGGTAGGAAGTCGGGTAAACACTTTTGTAACTTTTAATTTTTGAATCATTTTAATAATTCAATTAAATAACATGCACCAATTTAACAACACAATAAATCAATAACACTAAAACTTAAAACTAAAATCAAAAAAATATGAACATCAACTCATCATAATTGTTACACAAATACAATAAAAATTATTTTAAGTTTAACCATATGAAACACATTAAAATCATAACTGAACCAATAAATAACTAATTCACCACAAATCATGTAACCTATACAAAAAACAAGTCCATATTTTAGCAACTCAAACATCCACAATAATAACAATATTATAATATAAATTATATTATACAAATACTCTTATAATTACTAAAAAAAATATAAAAAGATTTTGGAGCTCTTATACTAAATATATTTTTTGCGGGTAGGGGTAGGGTAGGAATGTAGAAATTGATGAGTATTCTACATTCCTATCCGATTTAATCGGAAGACCAAAAACTCTTCCACATTCTTACCCGATTTTTGCGGGTAGGATCGGGTAGGGTTAGAAATTACTGTCAATCAGAAATTTTAACACCCCTACTCGTCCCATTTAATTTCTCATTATTAAACTACTAACTCCACTTCTTCTATATCCACCCTATTAGTAACTAACCTCACCTTATGTTATATACAGTTTCTTTAAAAAGAAAAAAACAAAAGAAGGAAGAAAAAAAAGTAACAAGCAAATCGAAACAAAAAGGAAAAAAAATCAAACAAAAGTACAAGACGCAAAACCGAACGTGAAAAAAAAAAACCAGTATCAAGCATAGACAAGCATTAAGCACAAATACAAAATCGAACAAGAAAAAAAATATAATAAGCATAGATGTAAAACGTAAATAAGATAAAAAAAGAACAAATAATCTGAAAGCATACATATATATACACATATATAAATTCTAAATAAAGAATTATTAAACTTAACAAAGGTATTAAAGCATACCAAAAATAATGAAAATTTATACAACAAACATGAAATCAAATATAAAATTAAATTGATAAGTGATACTAACATGTATCTCACTGAAAAAATTTATATTAAAAAAAGTATTTTTATGAGTGCATGAGATAAGATAGAGAATAAAACCTTAATTATAGCAAAATATAAAATGAGTTTATTTATTAAATGGGGTGTATGTAGGATGGGTGGTGCTTAGTTACTAGGGTAATTTGGAAGTTGGTACAATTTTTTAAACTTAATTGACCAAAAATATAACATAAAATCTTATTTGGGCTAAAGTGTATATTTTTCGAAAATGACAATATTGTCATTCGGTAAACAGCTGAAGGGTTAAAACCCTTTGTATTCCTTCCATATATTTTGGCTACATTCAAGTAATGGGAGGTAAAATATGGACATTAAAATCAAAGCTCTTCTTCTTTAGCAACAGGATTCTCTGACAATGAGATTTGATTAGAATGCCACAAATTATATGAGAATAAACATTGAATTTTTCCAAAAAAAAAAACGAAGAGGAATACGATAATGAAAATCCGACGATTTTGTTGTCCAATACCTATTCATCGTCGACGGGCACTTCTTCACCAAAAATTGCAATTGACATTCGAGTTTTGTTTTTTGTATTTTATTATTATTTAGTTCTTTTTTTTTATTTTTTTGCGCAAAACTGTGTAATTTGCTTCTGAAAAAAAAATCATAAAACCCTATTTTTGTAGATGAGAGTAAGAAATTATAGTTCTATAATTAATGAATGAGTAATTATAAAAGTGAAATTATCTGCAGATGAAAAATTTAAACATTTTCAAATAGAATTTTTTTTTGAAAGTAACTGTGTTAAGTAACTATTTGGGATTCAAAGTATGTCATTTAGTTTTTCTATTTGTAGTAACTGCTATGAATATCGCCTTCTATTTGTGGTTACTACTGTGGAGATATCATTATTTTTTTTCAGATCTCTGATTTTTTTTATTTGTAAAACTAAAAACATAATTATAAAACCCTAATTTCATAGATGAAACTAAATAAGTCGAAGTCTTTTATATTGATTGAGTAATTCAAAAGTTAAAATTATTTGAATACAAATTATAAATAGTTTCAAAATTTTTTTAATGGTTGTAACTATGTTGAGTATCTGTTAAATTGAATTATATGTTAAATGTAAATATTCATGGTATGTAATTTTATGGTGTAACTGTTTTTGTATAACTTTTTGGTGTAACTGTTTTGGTTATTATTTACAGTATTGGTTAACTGGGATTTCATGATGTGTACATGTAACAAGCTGAAGTGCAACCGAACATCCCATCTGATGATGATGTTCAAACATCACAAATGACAGATACAAGCGACACTATTCCCTTCATTTCTGATTAAGACATTAAAAAAATGAATAACATTGTATCTATTCAAAAGGAAAAGAAAAACAATTACACAAAACAACGTAAAAAAAAACATTAATACAAAGGACTGAATTAATTAATCACATACTATGAGAAAAACATAATACAAAAAAATAGTTATACTATGATCTACCAAATAGGTATTGGCTGAAAATTTGTATACAAGAACAGTTACACTAAAATGCTACTCTGACTTTTTTAACACAGTTACACAAAGCAAAAATCAAAAGAAACGTGATATAAAAGCACTTAAAAAACATAAAAACAAAATAATTACACAAAAAAAGCACTTAAAAAACATAAAAACAAAATAAGTATATACAACCAAACACTAATATAATTTTCTACAAATATAGAAATACAATATTAATAAAAAAAAAAGTATATCACTGTCTATACGAAAAATAGTTACACAAATTAAAAAACAGTTACACCCATTAAAAAATCAAAGCAATTCTTTTTTCCCCTACATCCCAACAACGAAAACCATAAAACAAAATCGAAATTACGATTTCCCAATAAAAATAGCTGAATAAAAGAAAAAACATAATTATTAAAAACTTACCTTCAAGCCGATGATGATAATCAGTATTTGCAATTCATTTTTTCAAAGAAATCCTCTATTGATTAAGAAAAATAAACTTTGGAAGCAAACGAAAATAAACCAGGAAGATATCGTAACTGGAGAAGTGAATCGGCAAGCCGTACGTTGAACAAAATCGCAATGAAGCCGGCCGTTGAAGAACACTTTTACTGCAGAGACATATCACAAAAACTGCAATTCAAAATTCAAAAATGAATGATAATATCTACTATAGTCTTACATATTTGTTTCCTCAATTAACTGTCAATGATGACTGCATAATTTAGGGGAGGGTATTTAGGTAAAAAAGTTTTTATTTCATTTGAATTTTGTACCTAAACACAAAATTTTTTATTAAAATTGTACTTAATAGAGTAAACAATTTATTCATACACTTTTGCTCAAATAAGTCTAAAAAATTATATTTACACCCAAAAAACCTTAGTTACTAATGAGGAGAATATTTAAGAGATAGAATTAGTAGTTTGATAATGAGAAATTAAATGGGGTGTAAATGGAGATTTGTGGGATAGGAATAGCCCACCCAAAATAAAATCATGATCCTTAATTTTTAGTGAAAATTGTGGCTGAGTCTTTCTTAAAAGATTTATAATGAGTTTAATCTGTCAAGAAAACTTATTTGGGGATAAGTCTGATTTTAATCTTACTAATAATTCGTTAAGTTCACTATTTTTTTAAAACTCCAAACTACCCTTCTTTGAAAACAACTTAAATTGGTTTCCTAATTTGAGAATTATTATCTCTTAATTCATTATGAATGAAGATATGCCAATAAATTTTTTTATATAAATTTAAAATTCAAATTTAAAGAACAACTGATATTCTCTCTCTCTCTCTCTCTCTATATATATATATATATATATAAATATTTTTTTGACCATGTTACTATTTATGTTATTATTTTTGTGTGTATGTTATTTTTTTGTTAGACATGTTACTATTCATGTAATTATTTTTGTTGAGTATGTTGCTAGTGTTTTTTTTTCCAAACATTAAAACTCAATATTATTTATTATTTTTGAATATTTTTTTTATATTTAAATGTTACTACTTTTTGTGTTTAAATGATACTAATTTTTGTGTTTGAATGGTAATTTTTTTTTGTATTCGAATGTTACTATTTTTTTAATATTACTATATGTATATATTAGTTATTGTTCATACCTGAAGGCACGAACTAATAAAAAAATAGTTAATAATAAACATATTTGTATTCACATCTAAAATCAAATCATAAAATATAGAGAAAAAAAATGTATTTAAACACTGATTGTAGTGGGAGTGAGTGGTGGCAATGGGTGGTGGGAGACGGTAATTGTTGTAGTGGGTGACAATGGTGATGGTGGTGATGGTTTTTAGGTGGTGATGGTGGTAGTGACACCCGTGGGAGATGGCGGTGGTAGTGATGGGTTTTAGTGGTGATGGGCAACGATGATGGTAGTTGATAGTAGTGGTGGTGGGATGACAACAGTGGTGGTAAGTGGTGACGATGGTGCCAATGAGAGATGGTGAGTGCTTCTAAGAAACAATATGATGGGTGGTGGCGAATGACAGTGATGGTGGTGATAGTAGGTATGGTGGGGATGGGTGACAATAGGTGGCGACAATGGTGAGTGATGACGGGTGGTAGTGATGGGTGGTGGTGGGCAACAATGGTGATGGTGAGTGTTGACGGTGATATTGAGATTATGGTGGTAATGGTAATAAATATAAAAATGAGATGACGATAGTGGTAGTGGAGGTGGTGAACGACAGTGGTAGCAATTGGTGGTGAGTGGCAATGGTGGTGGTGGTGGAGGGTGACGGGGCAGTGAGGGCGATTAAGGTGGAGGTGGGGTAGTGGCGGTGGTGGCGATGGTGGTGGTAATGATGATAGTCGTGAGCGGTGGGGGTAGGGTGGCGGTAATGGTGATGATGGGGAGGTGAGACGGTTTCAAATACTATTTTTTTTTAAAAAGTATTTATGAAAATTATAAATACTAGTAACACTTTTTAAAAGGAGTATTAAATTTAAAAATTTGATTTAATTTCTTAACATAATGATGTTATTTCATAACAATCATTGAATTAACACCAAGTTCTAATGTTTGATGGAGTTTATAGTGAATTCAAATGTTATAGTGAATTAAGTTAACAAATTATATCAGTAAATTATGTCCCAATGACATTGCTCTTTAAAAAGTCACCTCAAACACACATATAATGACCTATTTTCCTATTAAATTTTGAGTGTTAATATTAACCGTCGAATTAACTTTAAAATAAAATTTAAAAATATATCAATTGCGAACAATAAAAGTCATTTAACTTATTTTTGAGATTTTAATTATATTGTAATTTATTTATATATATATATATATATAATTTTAATGTTAGTCAAACTCCTAAAATTTATAAATTATTAGTTTTCAAATTATTTTCAATTAAACATAACTATTAGGATATTTTAAACAATTGAAATTAAAATAAATTTAATATTAAATAAGTTTATTTGATAGACTTATGGCCAAATAAATCTACAAAATCTTACTGGTGTCCAAATTTTCCTATTATTCTAACCGGTGAACCACTGATCTGATACGTAGGCGTGCTGATTTCCTTAAACGAATTGCTATCCACCTCGTGGAGCCCGGTCTCGAGACATTTGTCGACAAGCACAGTACCCAGAGTCTTTCTCTCTCTCCCTCTCCTTTTCCACAAGACTAATCCAACACCCTCAGAAAAGAAAAGAACACCTGCAGACACTCAGTTTCAGTCACCTGGAATAGCCTACTCGTGTTCTTCAATTTCGAGAGTAAGCGTTACGATCACCTTTTTAGTTATTTCCTCAGCTTTTCCCAATACTACTTAAATTTTATCGAACAGGGAGTGAGGGTAAATTTAACTCTCTGTAGTAATCAACCGATCAAACATATTTCCTCAGCTGGGTTTTACCTTTTATCATCAGCAATCTCCCTTTAAGAACTTTATGAGGTATCTAAGGTTTTGGTAATTTGATATGCGTTCTTAGCTAAGATGATTTTCTCATTTTTTTTTAATTTTTATTTTGACTTGATTTTGAAGCCATATATGCTCGATCAAAACCCATTTTATGCATTAGCTAAGATGAATTTTCACAATTTTGGATGTTTTTTAGTTGATTTTGAGGCCAATTGAGCTTTGATCAAAACCCAACATTCTTTACCTTAATGGGATGTTCTTTTCGCTTTTACTAAATTTGATTCATTCAGATGTCTTGCATTTTTTTTTTCTGACCATATCGTTTGACTTGATCGTTAACTTTCGATTATAGATTGATCAATTCTCCACCAAAATGTAATTTCCTGTTTGTAATTCGTTCTATAGTTGTCGATGTGTGTTTCTGTACTGTTGTTCATAATTTGAAAGTTAAGAGAGGAAGTAAATAATGTATGAGTGTCCTCAATTAACTTGGAAGTCATTGCTCCCAATACAATCTTTCTCTCTGTTCTTCAATTGCTTAATCATACGAACCTATAATGAATTTTTGACTATCTTTTTTCTGCTCCATCTGTTTTTTGGTGGCATTTTCAATTGTCTTTTCTTTGATTTTCAATCGAACAAGAAGTGAGGATGATTATTTCTGCAGCTCTTTAAAGATCAATCCCTAATTTCTCGTCTGGGTTCTGCCTTTTTTTTTTGGGTTGATTATGTTGTCTTTAATATTTGCTTTGAGTCTTTGGCAGACAATAGTGAACTTTGCATTTGATTCTCCTGAGTTTCTGCAGGCTTTATCCTGTTAGAGGGCCCTTTTACTTTGATAATCTTAATACGAGTGTTTAGACTGATCAATGCTTGATCAGTTCAAATTGCAGCGGTTGATGTATTTCATGTTTGCCTATCTATATTTGTGTTGGTATATGAAACAGTTATGTATGTCTTTGCATCAAATTTTTTGCTTGACTGGTTCTGATAATCTGAAGGTTTTGGAGGCAAAAAAAAGAGCTATGGTAGCCATGTCTCTCCATAAAGAGCTTATCTTCTTGATATTACAGTTCTGCGATGAGGAAGAGCTCAAGCAAACTGCACACATGTGAGTTATCCTTTCTTCTCTCATTGAAATTCTCATTGTAATTAGTCTGATAATTTCTCAAACAGGCTTCAGCATGAGACGGGTATTTTCTTCGACATGAAGTATTTTGAGGACCTACTGCTTGGCGGTAATTGGGATGAAGCTGAGAGATATCTGTCAGGTTTCAGTGGAGTTGAGGAGGACAAGTATTCAATTAAAGTCTATTTTGAAATTAGGAAGCAAAAGTTCCTTGAGGCACTGGACAAGTAAGCTTGGTAGTTTTACAAGTTTTATGTTATCTTCTTCCAAGTTTTAGGTTTTGAACAATGTAACTATGTAAATTTGGGTTGCAGGCATGATACAGCAAAGGCTTTAGATATCCTTGTGAAAGATCTAAAAGTGTTTGCTCCATCAAACGAAGAGCTGTACAAGGAAATGACACATCTCCTAACTTTAGATGACTTCAGGTAGAAATGTTGTATATGATGGAACTCTAAAAGTAGGATACTCTTGTATGACCTAATCAGAAACATGTGGAATCAACAGAAAACATAGCTCACTATCCACATATGGAGATATGATGTCTGCGAGAATTCGCATGATGAATGAAGTTAAGAATGTCCTTGAAGCAAGTCCCCTTTTCCATGACAAGTTAAAGTTCCCTGACATCAATAAATCAAGGTTACGACGTCTCATCAATCAAAGGTACTTTGTTTCTTTTTCATATGATGTTATCTTTGTTCAGTAGCATTGGTCAACTACAAGATAACAGTACAATGTCAGCAATCGTTTTATTTGCATTTCTTATTAATTGGAAATACTTAGCCATATACTCTTCACAATTTTTAGCCTTGCTTCTTGTTGTTGAGTGTAAACTGATGTTATTTTATTTTCTGACAGCTTAAATTGGCAGCATGTTCTCTGCACATATCCTCAGCCAGACCCTAGTATAAAAACGCTCTTTATGGATCATCAATGTCCACTGCCCGATCAACCATGTGATCATTCAATTGAGATCAATCCACTGGTAAAATGCTAACTGAAAAATATAGTTAATCCTTTCTTTTCATCCACACCCCAAAAGTTGCCAAGCTTATTATTGTGTTCAACTATTATCTTGTATGTACTGATTTTTTCAGAATGCTTGAATTTGTGTACTTAGCTTTCCAATGACCCGTCAACTACATCATCACCTTTTTCTGGAAAGTCGAATTGTGATCCGTCTACTGTTACTCAATCTATAGTTTCTGATGGAGATCTCAATCTGGGTGTTTCAACCAATTTAGGTGGTGGATTTGTTTCTTTTATTGTGCTTCTGGTAGGCTCTGGTGGAGCTTAATTTTTTACTGATTAGTGGATGAAATTTGGCTTTTAGAAGACACAAATTTAAAGGATGGCAAGGATTCTGATGATATGTTCAAAATAAGGTCCACTGGAACTTCAGAGGAGGTAAACTGGATCAACTCCTATTGTGATATAGCTTAGTGTTATTTTTATTCATGACCAATTTACTCTTCGTATTGTGGTCACTTTATTGTTAAAGCTCTTCTATTTTCCAGACATCTTTTATTGCTCAAACTCATTTGTTCATCTCTGTGGTGTTTTTGCATGTGTATGCAGTTGACATCGCCCATAACTTTTCCTAGTCAAAGTCACAGTTCTGCACTCCACATCCCTGATGACCTGCCAAAGGCTGTTGGACGCATTTTGAATTTGGGTTCTTCTCCAACAAGCATGGATTTTCACCCCATTCAACAGACTTTTATTCTAGGTTAATTTGTAGGCACATACCTTTTAAAGCATATTAGGTGTACTTAATATCCCAAAACTTTTATATACTGAGCTGCAACTAACTACTGAGCACTGGTTATGGATTGTCAGTTGGAACAAATGTTGGGGACATAGAGTTATGGGAAGTTATTTCTGGGGAGAAATTGCTTTCAAGAAAATTTAGAGTTTGGAAAATTGATGAGATTTCAGTGACATTCTTGGTATATTCCTCTTGACCCATCTTATTATGACTCAGAAGAACCCAATGTACTATCATGCAAATGATCTGACGTTTAAGTAACACTCACTGATGTACAGGAAAATCTGGTAAAAGATCCATGTGTCTCAGTTAATCGTATACTATGGAGCCCTGATGGATCACTATTTGGTAAGTGTAAATATGTCAGAATGCTAATGGTTTTCCAGTAGCTGCTTATTTTGATTATTTATTGTCTTCAGCCTGACTCTCTTTTTCGTTAAACAGGGGTTGCATATTCAAAGCACATTGTACAGTTATATTCTTATCATGGTGGCAGGAAGATTCGGAACCAACTGGAGGTTGATTGCTGCCATTTTCCTCTTTTCTTTAGGTTTGCTTCTAACACTTGCTTTTCTTGACTAGGTTGATGCTCATGTTGGTGGTGTAAATGATCTTGCATTCTCGAAACCAAATAAGCAACTTTTGCTCATAACTTGTGGCGATGACAAGCTCGTTCAGGTTGGTACAGAAGTGAATGCAATTGATTTATATATCAGAATGAAGTTGATAAGTCGTTTACTTTTCTTGGTATGAGGTGTGGGACGTGATTAGTGGTGCCAAACAATATACGTTTGAAGGTCATGGGGCACCTGTTTATACTGTATGCCCTCATGTAAAGGAAACAATTCATGTAAGGACATGACTTTACGCTGTTTGCTGCTTTCTCATTCTCCATGCAGTTTTTAGTGTTTTCACGTATTTAATTGAACTTTATGATGAATTTATACTTTGGTTCATTAGTTTATATTTTCAACATCAACGAATGGTGAGATAAAAGCATGGTTATATGACAATATGGGATCAAGGGTTGCGTATGATACTCCTGGTCACTGTTGCATGAGAATGGCTTATGGTGCTGATGGTAAAAGGTGGTAATATTGTATCCACTGTACTATCTTGATGGTTTGCATGCCAAACTGGAATGTTAGTGTTGTCAACCATTTGCAGGCTTTTTTCATGTGGGACTAATAGAGATGGAGTGTCATACATTGTTGAATGGGATCAAACTGAAGGTTATTTGATGAGGACATACGTAGGACTTCACAAATGTTCTGCGGGTGTTGTGCAATTTGATACAAGCAAGAACCGATTTTTAGCTGCTGGTGATGACCATTTAATCAAAGTTTGGGATGTGGACAACTGTGAACTGCTGACAACTATTGATGCAGATGGTGACCTACCTGTATGTGCTTCATCAGGCTTTTGTAGTTTTTCATTCTTTTCAATTTTATATCCAATTTTAATTTTGTACTTTAGTTTAAAATATAATCAAACTTTTTTATTTTGGTATAAGAACGGCGTTGTTACTGCCTGACTACTTATTTTCTGATTTTTAGGCAAGTCCATATATTCGCTTTAACAAGAAAGGAACCTTCTTGGCTGTTTTTGCCAATTATAACAGAATCAAAATATTGGCAAACTGTCATGGCCTTCAACTGCTGCAAATGTCTGAAGATTGTCCCACCAATGCCTTTACAGCTCTCTCAGAAACTGTAAGAACGGTCAGGATATTAGACTTTCTCCTGTTCCTTCATACAGGATATTCACTGAGGTTGGTTATTCATGCAGCTTGTGAGCATTTCAATTTCAACTGCTGCTGAGTCTAGACTTACGGATAAAGCTGTCCCTGTGGTAGGTGGTCCAGACAGATTTGTTCAAGATTTATAATTGTCATTCATTGTGCATAATTTGGATTCCATTGAGTAATTTTAGATATAATGGACTCATTTTTCTCTTCCACAGCATAGTGCAATATTTGTTTACCACTGCATAATAAATACCCCAAAGAGGGAAAGAGTACTGCTGAAGTAACATATTAATTTAAGTAATTTTTCATAGAAAGGGGATACAGAAACCTTGGAGGATGGCCAGCCTGGATCAACTGCAGCACCTGCTGACATATTAGAGACTCGGAACTTATCTAAAATTCATGCACCTTCACAATTGCAGTCCTTGAGGCTCCCTTCTGAAGTGAAAATCAGCAAGGTTTGTGGCATTTTTAAGTTATCCCAGAAGACAAGTTACTTGTGAACATTTCAATTATTTGGCATTTGTTGTTGGCATAATCTGCATTACAGTGTTGGCAATGAAGCTGAGGAATGTAGTGTTTTGCTCTCATTTGTGCATTAGACATCTAGATATATAATCTATAGTTTGAACTTTCGTTGCTGGATTCTGCCTCAATATGCTGCACATTACTGTTGATGAGATGATTAAGTCCCACCATTCTGTTAAGGAAATAAATAGCATGGACTGCACTTTATATTTATATAAACAGCTTTATGAATGCTTTATATTTATGAATGCTTTTCAAGGTGATGCACAAAGAGCCCACACATAGGTGTTCTCGGCTCTTGGGATAGCAAGTAATACTAATAAGATGATCTCAAATACACAATTCCAAGTTTTGGTCATGCTATCTAATGTTCTCTAGAGGATCATCTTCTATACTTATTATCAAGCTCAATTAATAATGGTTTTTCAGATAGACACAAATAAGGTGTAGCCATTTGTGGAGATTAACTTCTGTATACCATTCTATTTGCGAGTCATAAAACTAAATTATTAATTATTCGATATTATTTATGTCCATATTTTTTAAGTTCTCAAATGCGCCAGAGTCTACTAGACAATTTCAGTCTTGTTGACAGACCAAGAAGTTGAATTTCAACTCATAGACTGTTGGCAACAAATTTAGGGAAGACATGGAAAGTTTAAGTCTTTTGCTATGCACGTGGGAGAGAATTGGTGTCTTGACACTTCATAGACAAGTGTAAGGATGTCAAACGCATCGGGTTAAATGGTTACGTGTCGGGTTAAACGGGTAACGGGTAAAAAACATCTAAATCCATACACGATCTGTTTAATAAACGGGTGAAAAACCTCGACACGAATATGAACCGTTGAATAAACGGGTAACACGACACGACTCGTTTAATCCGCTTAGTTTTAATTTATTTTTAGTTTATTATTATATTTTTGTGGTTGTCACTAAATTAAAAAAAAAAATTTGTGACTATCACTAAAAATAATATATATATTTTATGTGGTTGTCATAAAAAAAAATTTGCCCAATTTTTAAAAATAATTATTAATTTATTATTATATTAATTTTATTTAAACGAGTGATAAATAGGTTTACAGGACTCACCCGAACATGACCTGTTTATTAAACGTGTTTAACGGGTCAACCTGTTTACCACCCGGACCCGTTAAGGTCTCACCCAAACCCGTTTAATTCGTGTCGGTTAATCGTGTCGTGTCGGACTTTGAGAGGCCTAGACAAGTGACAATATGAGTATGATAGGCTTATGCCAGAATATAGTATTGAGTCCTTTTGTTTCTGCATTTTTTATGTCTAATTATGTGATTTCTACATTGAGATTCCTATAAGGAAGTTGCATATTTTTTTTTTTTGGGGGGGGGGGGGGGTATAGGGAAGTTGCATATGACATGGATTTTAGCACTGTAATTGAAGTTAAGGTAAGTCAAGTTAGGAAGCTCCATTTGGTTAAATTGGCCGAAACCTGAAAGAGAGGATAAATTCTATGGATTATTCTGTCACAGAGGATGGAACTAACAATTATAAGATGGGGTGTGTGAGTTTGAGGGAAGCCACTTAATAATAGAGGTTAGGTCTGTACTTAATCCATAACAAAAGTATGGTGTACATGATTATTTAGATCACAAATCAAGTAGGGGTACTACAAATAGGCATCATCAAATAGGGATGAACTAAGGAGGATACAACCCAAAGTATTTAGATTGATTGCCTATAGTATATTAACACGTCATCTGATCATTGTATTGTTAGCAGAATGAGTGATGCAAATAGGAGCAGCAACAGTATAGTGTTATTGATATAATAGTGCTGAAAATATCATAAACCCATAAAAATACTACCTTCTACTGTGAAATAACCATAGAATTGATATAAAGCAACAAAGGTGAAGAGTCCTCCTAAAACCTAAGGAAAATTCTGGATTTCTGGACTTTTCTTACTCTATCATTATAGGAAGCTCTATTTGGTTAAATTGGCCGAAACCTGAAAGAGAGGATAAATTCTATGGATTATCCTGACACAGAGGATGGAACTAACAATTATAAGATGGGGTGTGTGAGTTTGAGGGAAGCTACTTAATAATAGAGGTTAGGTCTGTACTTAATCCATAACGAAAGTATGGTATACATGATTATTTAGATCACAAATCAAGTAGGGGTACTACAAATAGGCATCATCAAATAGGGATGAACTAAGGAGGATACAACCCGAAGTATTTAGATTGATTGCCTATAGTATATTAACACGTCATCTGATCATTGTATTGTTAGCAGAATGAGTGATGCAAATAGGAGCAGCAACAGTATAGTGTTATTGATATAATAGTGCTGAAAATCTCATAAACCCATAAAAATACTACCTTCTACTGTGAAATAACCATAGAATCGATATAAAGCAACAAAGGTGAAGTGTCCTCCTAAAACCTAAGGAAAATTCTGGATTTTTGGACTTTTCTTACTCTATCATTATATATCATCTTTTGGTCTAACTCCTCGTGTATTTGGTTGTGTTGCATATTTATTCACCTTCTTGGCCCTGATCGAGATAAACTTTCATTTCATTCAGTTAAGTGCATTTTTCTGGGATACTCTCATATTCAGAAATGTTATCGTTGTTATGACCCTGTCTCGTGTAGGTATTATATTAGTGTCGATGTCACATTTTTTGAGTCAACTTCTTTCTTTTCTGATATAGGAACTACTACTTTTTCATTAGATTTGATCTCTACTTGTTAGGAGGAGCTAATATTGCCTCTTTTACCTAATGATGTATCTTCTCCCCTCTGGCTATTGACCCTCCTTTGCATGTTTACCATTGTTCCATGTATAGACAAGATGTTCCATATGCTCCAGCTCCCTAACTAATACCTGATTCTATTGAGGTTCTTTCTCTTGATTCACCTGATTTGCCTATTGCATTGCGGAAAGATACTTGTATTTGTACCCACAGTTATCAAATTGAGATTCGTATTGAGAGTCGAAATTGAATATCGTAAGATTCACCACAAAATTGGAACAATAATAAAAAGTAATATGTACATATTCAAAATATGCAAGATATTAAATATTGAACATTGTTGTATTTTAAAAAAATCAATTAATGATATTAACATGATCACGTTGTCTAAATGAAAAGATGCTAGTCTTTATAAATCTTTATAAAACTATACTAGTTTGTACATAATAAATCACTACTTCAAAATGGCCATGATGAAATATGCATAATTTTTAACTAACAAATATCTATTGTCTTCTTATCAATAAAGTAAAAATAAAATAGGAAAAAACTTGTTTTGATTCGAACGTGGAAACTTAAAAAATCACTTCCCACATTCGATTGAAAAATAATTTTTTAATAAAAAAAATAAAAAATAAAGAATTTATTGAAGAAAAAGAAGAAGTAGGGTATGTTAGGGTTTAGTAGCTATTTTTGAAGAAAAAGAAGAAAAGGATACTTAGAGGGAAGGAGTTGTCTCCATGTGATGTTCACAAACGCCTAAAGAGTTGCTTGAGAGGCAGAGACACGAATAGGAGATATAGAGAGAGACGCGAGTTTTATATTTAGGGGTGAGCCTCTTCTAGCAAAACGACGTTTTGACTCTCTAATAGGCAAAATGATGTCGTTTTACTAGAAATATGGTTTAAAAAAAATAAATCGTGTGATTCTTTCGATTCGAATTGAATTATATGATGCTTGTGATTCAGGTGCGACTCTTAGTAAAAAATAATTTTATAGTAAGATACATATTGAATGGGGACTAAATCGAATCGTACGATACAATGCTTACCCAATATCCTATTTTTAATTTTGTCTCTTTACATCGACTTTCCTCTTCATTTCTTTTTTTTTGCATCCGTCTTGTCTTTTGTTACTGTTCCTAGTTCTTTCAAACAGGTATTATTATCTCTTGGATGGAAATTGACTATGGACGAGAAAATTAAGGCACTTTATGAAAATCCTACTTGGGACCTTAGTTCTCTTTCATTTGGTATGCAACTTGTTAGTTGTCATTAGGTGTATATAGTGAAATGTCATCCTGATGATTCCGTTGAGTGGTTGAAGGCATGATTGGTTGCTAAAGGTTATACTCAAACCTATGGTGTGGATTGCAATGAGACCTTCTCCCTTGTTGCTCGCCTTGATTTTAGTAGTGTTCTTATTTTTGTTGCATTCAATTCTGATTGGCCCTTGTATCAGTTGCACATAAAGAATGCATTCTTACACGGAGATCTACAAGAGGAAGTATATATGACCCAACCTCCAGGTTATGGTTATTTCAGGCTAAGAGCAAGTAGTGTGTTGTTTGAAAAAGGCATTGTGTGACTTGAAACACTCACCATATTCTTGGTTTGATAAGTTCAATACCGTGGTACTTCAATTTAGTTTTCAACACTCTACCACAAATTATTCAGTTCTCACTCGTCGGTCTTCTACGGGTATTATTGTTAGTTGTGTATGTCGATGACATCATCATCAATGAGAATGACTCAGATGGTATTGTTCACTTCAAGGCCTATTGGGAAAGCAATTTCATGCTATAAATTTAGGTCTTCTTCAGTATTTCCTGGGGGTTGAGGTTGCCTGTTTAAAGTAGAGTATCGGTTTATGCCCACGAAAGTATGTACTAGACTTATTATTTGAAACAGGTACTCTTGGTGCACGTTCGATTGATACACCTATGGACTCTATAGTTAAGTTAGATCCTGAGAAGTGAAATCTTTGATGTTATACGGCGATATCGGTGATTGGTTGGTAAACTAATTTATTTTATAATTACACGCTTTGATCTCACATGTCATTGGGGTGGTTAGTCAGTACATGCACGCTCCTCGTAAGCCTCATTGAGAGGTTGTCTGTCGTATACTTAGGTATCTATTATCAATAATTGTTGTTGATTTTTCTAACGCCGATTTGGCAGGTAGATATGGTGATAGAGGATCTAAGTTTGTGCATTTCACATTTGTTGGTAGTAATATGGTTATTTGGTACAGAAAGAAGTATAGTGTGGTTACTCGTTCTAGTGTAGAGGCAGAGGATCGTGATACGACACATGCTACTCGTGAGATGCTATGGGTTCATTCTCTACACCATGATATGAGATTTGATGTTTCTTCCTCAATGAAGATGCATTGTAACAATCAAGTAGCTATTTTCATTGCAAGTAATCCAGTATTTCAAAAGCGTACTAAACAAATTGAGGTGGATTATCATTTCATTCGAAATCTCTTGATGCGAAAGGAGATCATCATCCCATATATTAAGTCTGGTGATCAGTTGGATGACATTTTTACCAAACCATTAGCTCGGTCTGTCTTCAATAGTTTATGTTCTGAGTTGGACATTTTTTATCTTTATGCTCCGGCTTGAGAGAGTGTTAGAGTTTTTATTTTTTATATTAGTCATTTAGATTAGTATAGAGTAATATTATAATTATGTTAATTATTTCTCTACTATAAATAAGAGTGTGTAAGACAACACAGTTATACACCAATTATTCTTCTCAATCTCTCTTATTCTCTTCCTCTTTTTCATTCCCTCTGCTCAACCCTAACATAAAGTATACAATTTAACTGAAATGAAGCAGAATCTGCAGCCTTTTGCTAGTCTTATGCGCATACAGCAGCGATAAAGGGACTGGCGGACTGGTAGGCGCCGTGAGGTTGAATCCTCAACACCTTAGCGTCAAAATCTTGAAAACCCTGGCTGGCTTTGGAGCTGAAGCTGTCTGCAGGAATTCTCCACTCAAAGACTCAAAATGTACTGGAAAAGTGATTGATCATTTCTATTTATACCAACTCCAACGCTTCTAAAGGAAGCCACTACAATACTTTGCACATAAATCCCCAAAGGACTAGATATTTTCAAAACACTCCAAACATGTAACCTTCTATTGCCAACCACACCAAAAGACTAGAAAAGCCCTCACTTTGGTACAGCTAGGCCAATCTGAGATCAAAATCTGAAATGACAAAAATACCCTTAATCCAAGCTAATAAATAGACACATATTATTTCTATATACACATATGCACACGATTTGCATTATTCTACCCCCGTTAGAAAGAACTCTCTTCCATGTGAGTTCCCATTTTAGCCACTTGACACATTGCAGGATCAACACTCAGAAACTCAGCTTCACTTATCCATGAATTCTCAAAATCTGGTTTTCTAACCCATTTGACAAGGAATCGAAAGTAGGCTCCAATTGTGGTCTTGATTTTCCACACTTGAATCAGGCTTTCAATCCTTGTTTTTCTTTAATAGAAGTTTGGTTCGATGTTGCATTTGCAGCACCTTCTTTTTCAACTTTCGTGTCACCATGAAAACTATATATATCTGTCACATTAAAGATAGGTGATTTTTCTAGACCTTGAGGGAGCTCAACTTCATATGCATTTTCACCAAATTTGTGCAAAATCATACAAGGACCAATCTTTTTGCTCTTAAGCTTGTGATAAGAACCAGCTGGGAACCTTCCTTTTCAAAGGAATGTCATGATCCATTCCTCAATATTGTACTCTTTAAACCTCTGAGGACGATCAACAGGCTCTTTGTTGCACTGGTTCGTATCCACCATTCTCTTTTGAACCTATTCTTGAATCTATAGCATCATCACTAGCTTGTGGTTGAATTGATACATACAAAATGTCAACAGCCTGATTTGGATTCCTTCCATACACTCTTTGAGAAGGACTCTTCCCTGTAGACCTATCCACAGCACTGTTATAAGAAAATTTAGCTTTCGGCAAGATCAAATCCATTGTCTAATATTGTCTCTTGCAAGGCATCACAACAGATTTCCAAAGCTTCTATCCACTATTTCTGTTTGGCCATCTGTTTGGGGATGACATGCACTACAATACTGCAATTTAGTTGCCATTAATTTTCACAAAGTCTTCTAAAAATAGCTAAGAAACTTTGTATTCCGATTTGATGGAATGGTCTCTGGCACACCATGTAGTCGAACCACTTCCCGAAAGAAAAGACTAGCCACATTAGTTGCGTACAACATTTTTTACGAGCAATAAAATGTGTCATCTTCGAGAAATGATCAACAACAACAAAAATTGAATCAACTCTCCTTCTTGTCCGCGGCAAACCCAACAAAAAATCCATGCTAACCTCAATCCATGGAACTATGGGAATTGGTAAAGGAGTGTATAAACCAATGTTTTGTTGCTGCCCTTTAGAAATTTGACATGTACAACATTTATCAGCATGTCGTATACATCCCGTCACATGCTAGGCCAAAAGTACCTTTCCACCACCAAATATAGCATCTTATCCTTACCAAAATAACCTCCTCCATGCAATTCGACAATTAGAAATTCTCTTAAGGAGCCTTGAGCAATGCATAACTTGACACCCTTAAATAAATATCTTGTTGTCTCTTGAACAAATTATGTACATATCTTGTTGTCTTGGACTGCATGTTTTTCAGGTATAACTTGGAAATATGGGTTTTCGTTGTGCTGCTATTTGATCCTTCCAGCCCAACTCCCCCAATAGACATAGTCTTGAACAAATAGACTGTTCTACTCGAAAGCATCAGCCATTTTCTTTTGTAAACCAGCCTTGTGTCTTTGAGAAAATGTGTACTCGTACAGGAATGCCACCCATTTTGCATGTATGCTACTTAGCTAGCTTCTTTTGCGAGTTGCGATAACGCAAAGTTTCATGATCTAAGTGCAAAATGAACTCTCTTTGGATCAAGTAATGTCGTCAAAACTAAAAGACCTGCAGAATAGCACAAAATTCAAGGTCATAAATTGAGTAATTTTGTCAAGCTCTATTGAGTTTTTTGCTAAAATATGCTACTGGATGCCTTCTTGATTTTAAAAAGCCCCAATTCCATTCTTTGATGCATCACAATCCACTTCAAAAAGTTTATCAGAATTGGGTAGTGCAAGTATCGCAGCTCATGTCATCGTTTGTTTTATCGCTTCAAAACTCTTCAGTTTTGGAACTCCAATTGAACCTTCCACCCTTAAGACATTCTGTAATCGCAGCCACTATAGTGCTAAAGTTCTTGATGAATCTTCTGTAAAAAGTAGCTAAACCATGAAAATTTCTTACATCTGTCTAGGTCTTTGGTGTTGGTCAGCTCGCAAATGGCTTGAACCTTGATCGGATCAACTTCTATACCCTTCGTTGAGACAATGAAGTCCAAGAACTCTACACTGACCACCATAAATCTGCACTTTTTAGGATTAGCGTTTAGCTGATTTTGTCTCAGAAGTTGCAAAACAGCCCTTAGATGTTCAACATTCGCCTCTTTATCTTTACTATACACCAAGATATCATCAAAATACACAACAAGAAACTTTCCACTGATTCAGGACCTGAATCATAAATCTCATGGATGTACTAGGTGCATTAGATAATTCAAATGGAATGACCAACCATTCGTACAATCCCTCATTGGTTTTGAATGTCATTTTCCACTCATCATCTTCTCAGATTCTTATTTGGTGATGACCACTCTTCAAATCAACCTTGGAATAGACTCATGCACCTGAGAGCATATCCCTCGTATCATCCAATACTTTATGGTTATCTTGTTAATAACCCTGTTGTCCACACATGTGCTCCAAGTTCCATCATTCTTCAGGGTGAGCAAAGCTAGTACGACACATTGGATAACTTTTGTCCTGCATAGTTCTAGGACCTACCTCTCAAGTTCTTCATGTCCTTTTAGACTCATATGGCAATGTGGCAGGTTAGGTAAGTCCTTGGGCATCACTACTCTATATTCATCTACCAACTCCCTCACACATTTTGGCACCATTTGAGACTGTTGTTCCTCTTTCCCAACAAGGACATATACAATTCCACTCTCTTTGATTTGCCCCTTGAAGTCATTTGAATTGAGAAGTGAGGCGGAACCCCCTTTTCTATTGTTGGCAAAGTTATCATCTCTCATTGGTTTCAACACAATTCTTTTCTTTTTATCACCATTTTTCACAAAGAAAGAATGTGTTCAAAGTGCCATCATGCAATGTGCCTCGATCATACTACCAAGGACGTCCAAGCAAGATATGGCATTCTAAATCTTTAAAAGATCCAACGGAAAAATCAAGTAGTTGTTTAACAAGCTTCCAGCTGTTGATTTGTATCTTCCATATTTGCAAAATGTTACTCCAATCCCACATTGTGATCATCAACAAGGTTAACACGAGCCTCAGCTCTTTTTGGACACTCATTAACCCAATTTCAAGACATCGGTAACACTCAACTGTCATTTGGCTTCAAGTATTTTTCCTTGTTTGACTGCCTTCCACTAGTGTTTTCTTGTTGGTTAGGACGAATGTGAGTTGTTGTCCATCCACCTTGAGGAGGTTTATTCCCTCAATTACTTGATGCACCACTCTTGTCATCATTCCCAAGCCTCTTAAATGAACCCCGAGTGATTTGGCCTTCCAACTTTTAGTACAAGCTGGGGAGGGTTGTTGTCCTTCCACCTTGAGGAGGGTTATTCCCTCAATTACTTGATGCACCACTCTTGTCATCATTCTCAAGCCTCTTAAATGAACCCCGAGTGATTTGGCCTTCCAACTTTTAGTACAAGCTGATAAGCATCACTCACTTTATAAGGTTGTTGCAAACTCACTTGGTCTTGTATAGCCAATCAGAGAACATTCACGTACCCCACTAACCTTTTGGATTTTAGTTTCAACAATATTACACCTTAATGTCAGTCTGTGGAACTCTTGAGTATACTCTTTCACTGTCTTGTCATGCTGCCTTAGGTTTTGTACCCTTTGGTGTAAAATTTGCTCATAATCACGAGGCAAGAATTGAACTTTTAGCTTCTCTTTAATCTTCTTCCATCTTCTAACCTTTCCTTTGCCCTCGCTTCTCAATCATTTTGGTAGTGTTTTCACCATGTAGAAGCTGGACCCCTTAGTTTTGCTCCTACAAACTTCATATTTCTTTCTTCAAGCATATCTTTCCAATCAAAATAGCTTTCAATATTTTCTATCCAATTCAAAATTGCATCTAGCTCCATCTCTCCATCAAACTCGGAGATATGAACCTGCACAGGAATTTTGTAGAGGACGTACAATGCAATCTTCTGATTGTTGTGGTCTTACATTGCGTCGCATAGGTCTCTCTTGATTCGACCCCTCTTCCTTCGCTAGAAAAATCACTTTCTCCACCCGACTAAGTCATTGATCTCATTCTCAGCATCCCTAATATGATCAGATTCATGGTCGCTTTCATCCCCACAATGACGGTTGTTTGTTGCTTGCATAACCAGTTGAGTAAGATTCTGAATTTGTTCCTGCAATGCTTCAAACATTTCAACAGTGGCATATCTCTCCCTACGGCCATGGCTCTTCCACCCCTTGCAGCCATATTTTCTTTTTACAACTTTAAAATACTCAAAAGGGAAAGAAGCAAGGAGCCCAATCAAGGAACTTGCTCTGATACCAATTTGATGCAGATAGGAGTAGCAACATAAAGTTTTATGGATATTATATTGCTGAAAATCTCAGAACAACGTAAAAATACTACCAAATACTACCTTCCACTGTGAAATAACCACTAGAATCGATATAAAGCAACAAAGGTGAAGTATTCCTAAAGAAAATACTTGATTCTTAATTTTTTATGGACTGAAACGAAGCAGAATCTGTGACCTTTTGCTGGCCTTACACGTGTACAACAGTGACAAAGGGACTGGTAAGCGTCTTGGGGTTGAATCCTCAAAACTCTAGCCTCCAAATCTTGAAAGCCCTAGTTGGTTTTGGAGCTGAAGCTTTCTGCAGGAATTCTCCACTCAAAGATTCAAAAAAGTGCTGGAAAATTGACTGACCACTCCTATTTATACCAAGTTACCAACCCCAAAGCTTCCAAAGGACGCCACTCCAATACTTTGCATATAAACCCCCAAAGCACTAGATATTTCCAAAACACTCCGAACATGTAACCTTCTATTGCCAACCATTCCAAAAAAGACTAGAAAAGCCCTCACTTAGGTACAACTAGGCCAATATGGGATCAAAATCTGAAACAACAAAAATACCCTTAACCCAAGCTACTAAGTAAACACATTATTTTTATGTACACATGCACACGATTGACATCAATAAGAAATTTTGTTGATGAAATAACAAAAAGAATTGTATTTTAAAAAGTAGCCTTTATCGGAACCAAAATTGTGTTTCCATGATAGAAGGGATAGCCCATATGAGACATTGAAACCAATGAGTGGTAGAAATGTATAACCCAAGCCAAGAAAAATGTTCAAGAACATCTGGAGAAGACCAGCAATGCTGCCAGGCCTGCAGACAAGGAGGCATGATAGGGCTGAAGGTACTGGAAAGAGGGTTATGAAGGAATATTGGTTGACTTTTTTTATCCTATGTGTAAACTCTCAATTGAAGGTAGAATATGTTGCTCTTTTTTGACTGAAATAGCAGATTGCCCATTCCCTGCTAAGAGTGGTGAAGATCAGATCAGGGAACATATTTCGAGTGATTTTACTTTTGCCAGAATAACGTTTTCTGCACTTCCCATATAGATTGCCCATTCCCTGCTAAGAGTGGGTGAAGATCAGATTAGGGAATGCATTTCAAGTGATTTTACTTTTGTCAGAATCATGTTTTTTGCGCTTCCCATCTACATCATGGCACGATGAAAATTAGGACTACAGACCAGTCCCTGATCGGGAAACAAACATGGCAGAAGTATTTGGTCATGGTATTTAATCTATAGTCTATACACATTAAGATGATCTTACAATGTGCCAGGGAGCTGTCAAGCTTCCCACATCTCATATAGCATCGATTTTTAGGGTAGTTCTTTATTCGTTGTTCTAATCTATCAGTTAACAAATTGCTGTGCAACTGCTATTAAATAAACAGTTTTGGGTCAATGTGTGCCACAAAACCCTTCTCAAATCCATTGAAATTCAATCAGGTTCCTCCAAAATCAGGTGTAAAAGGCCAGCTCAGTGCACGAGGCACCTACCACTACAGGATCCGGGAAGAGTTAGATGTGCACAACCTGACCCTTGCATGCGCTTAATGACCAGGTCACAGTGGAGTAATCATACTCGTGTGCCAAGGCCCACCCTCCAAAATGAAATGTGAAAAGGAAAAAAATACATCTTGAGGAAGAGTAATGAAATACGATTCAATGGTAATGCATGGGGTAGAGATAGACCGAAAAATTAATTTTGAATGATATAGTAAAAAACCAAATGATAACTTACACTGGGAAATATGACTCTTGATAAAGGACACTGGGAGAACATGATTCATGTAATAGTCTTAAATAGTTGGGACAAACCATCATTAAGTTGAGATGATACCCACTGTTGAAGCCTTTTGTAGTTAGATAAACAAGATCAGGAAGTTTTTATGCAGGACCCTTTTCTTTGCTTGCAAAATTGGTTTGTAATTGCAACGAGCTATTACAAAGGTTTGTCTTTTAGTTTTTCTTGCACTGATATGTAGATCATGGAAAGCTGCAGTTTTCATATGCCTGCATTATTCTAACTTTTTACAAGAACCAGCAATGCCCCTTTGGTGACCTGAGCATGACTCACCCTTCAATGCCTGTACGCCTGAGTATGACACAGCCTTGAATGCCTTTCCAGCATGGGATTTATAGCAGCAAAGGCAGAAGTAACCCATCCTAGAAATTTCAGAATAGGCCTGGATTGCTAGTTAGTAATGCATGAAATTGTATTTTTTTTAGGTTAAGCCTACATCATTCATGCATTTCAAACTGGAATCTGTGAACATAGGTAATTTTGATTTTCTGAACTAATATTTGAAAAGATTACAAATCTTTGTTTCCATTTAAAAATACTCACAGAAATGCATTACAATGGTAAAGAATTGAATCCTATTGTTGATTTAGCTTTTTCAGGCCCTAAATCTACATGAAAAGAGTTCTTCACTGGCTTCTTATGTGATGGCAGGAAATATCAAGGTTGATCTACACTAATGCAGGTAATGCGATCCTGGCATTAGTAGCAAATGGTGGCCTTCTACTTTGGAAATGGTCGCAAAATGAAACCAATTCGAGTGGCAAGGTAACAGAATTTAACACAGTAAATTTTTTTATTCCAATTTAAAACTCAATCTGGCTAAAAGTATGTGTCTATCGATCTAGTCAGTAAGCAAAATGTTCATCAGCTGCAGGTGACCACAAAGGTTGCCCCTCAACTATGGCAACCAAGGGGTGGATTACAAATGACCAGTGACCTTACCTGCAGTAACTTTGATGAGGTTTTGCCTTGCTTTGCTTTGTCCAAAAATGATTGTTACGTCATTTCAGCCTCAGGGGCAGCGGTCTCTCTGTTCAACATGATGACACTTAAGGTACGTACTATAGCTACTTCAGGACATTGCATCAATATTTTTCAATGTTTACCATACATTAAACTATGTGCAACCTACTCATTAAGTATGGACTATATAATCAGATCATGTGAACTTCAGTAATTTGTGCATTTATTAGTTATTCTACAGTTCCAGTCCAACAAACAATAGATCTGCTTATCATGAGGAATTATATTTGTTCGTCATACTGTTGTCAATAGAATGAGTCTGGAAAAAATTGCACATTAAAGAGAAAAGGAAGAGGAAACTAAATTGTTTCAAACAATTTAACACATGGTTATTTTGCTTTCCTTGTTACTTGACTGCTTGTGCCATTGCCAACATCTATGCTTCTCTATACTTGTTTCCGTTCTTATTGGTAAGCCCTAAAACCAATTTTTTCACCTGATATATTATCGTCAATTTGATCCTTAACTTATCTTGATTAGAATACAGTCGTCATATTCTAAACCACTCCAGACCCTGAATCTGTCAACCATGGTTGGTTGTCATTCAAGATGAAGACCAGATGCAACTGACCATTATAAAATCCTGTTGGAAAATGCAGAAAATGAAAACTTTCATGGCTCCACCACCTGCAGCAAGATGTATTGCTTTCTACCCCTCAGACAATAACATAATTGCCGTTGGCATGGATGATTCCACAATTTTGATATTTAATGTCCGTATGGATGAGGTATGATATTTGTTTCCAATATACAGGAATACTTGAATGACAACATAAGAAAAAGAGTCAAGTTAATTGTTGCCTTTGTTTATGCAGGTTAAAAGTATCCTAGAGGGTCACCACGACAGAATAACTGGCCTTGCCTTCTCTAATTTAGTGAATGCACTTGTCTCGTGTGGGGCAGATGCTGAGGTTAGTATGTTACAATTCATTCACGCATAATAAGAAACTATGCGCTTGATGGGGCTGTGATTGTTCTTCAATAAATGAATACTCACTTCTATTCTATGGGACCCCTTGGATGTGAAAAGCTTTCCCTTTACAAACGATTGGAAAAAAGACTCGTATCTGATCAGATTATGTTGTCTGTCTGGTCATACGTGAATGATTAGCTTTAGAGTGAGAAATCAGGAAAAATGGAGGAGACGTAGCTGAGGCCCTCACACTACGCTACTCAAAACTAAAAAAAAAAAGTGCACTATGAAATTGACAATTTTAAGCATTCGAATGTTAAATACAGCCTTTACAATCATCTCATAATCAGGAATTTCTGTTTTACAAGTTTATTAACCATTCTTTGTCGTCCAGATTGTTGTGTGGGATTCCATTTGCTGGGAAAAGAAGAAAAGCAGAATGTTGGATATTTCCACCGAGTGGTTCCCATCAAAACTATCAGAGACCCATGTCCAATTCCACCATGACCAAACACTATTCCTTGTTGTACATGAGACTCGGCTTGCAATATATGAAGCAGAAAAACTACAACGTGTGAATGAGGTTTGCTCTCTCTCTCTCTCTCTCACACACACACACACACATGATAAATGACACTTTTTCTCAGTTTGTATGACAGTGCAAATATATATTTTTCAGTGGATTGTTGGAGACTTTCGTGCACAGATCTGCCATGCAACATTCTCATGTGATAGCCAGTTAATATTTGCCAGCTTCCTTGATGGAACAGTTTTGGTATTCAGTGCATCAGATCTCCACACGCGATGTGAAATTAATCCCTCTGCTTACCTTCCAGCTGATATCAGGTTTTTTCAATGCTGCACTTTTGATTTGAGCAATATTTATGGTTCTTTTTCACAATGGCACATATTTTGCATGCGAACGTGACTTTCATGAAGACAAATTTGCCTTAGGTTACGGATACGATTCTAAAAATTTGCGTACATTATTTACAAGGAATTTACTCTATTTTTTCACATGTGATTCAATGTCATGAGCTATTGTCAAATGTTGTAAATGCTATTACTAATCATTGTCTTGAATAATTCCAGTTGATTTACACAGTTAAATGTTCATCCATATTTGCCCAATATAAGTAACTTTTAATACCATTTTTATACTTCTCTAAATTCATCAAGTTCTTCCAAAATTGGATCATTTCCTGATATTTTCCTCTTTGGCTCTTTGACGATATCTTATTTATGGATCCAACTTGTTTTCAAGCTGAAATGATTGTGGCTTCACTTTTATCAACATTCACATTCCTCATCCCACATCTGCAGCCCCCCTCTTTAACTCAGCCTATACTTGAATTCTTCTAAGCTCTAGATAAACATTTTTAACCCCTCGTTTTGGTTGGTGGCTGCAGTTTTAATGCATACCCGCTCGTGATTGCTGCACATCCAAAAGAGCCAAATCAGTTTGCCTTGGGCCTCATGGATGGTGGGGTTGTTGTCATTGAGCCTCTGGAATCTGAAAGTAAATGGTATGCTGCCACAAGTTGACAATGGATCAGTGAAACAAGCCTTTGGTATTTCCATGTCCTCTAGGAGATGCTTGATTGAACAAAGAAGCTGTTATGTATTTCACTGTTGAATGGAAATTTAGCAGCATAAACCGATAAATAAGAGTTTCTTTTTTGGTAAGCCCTGTAATTAAGAACATGATAACCACAAATTACATGATACCAACATTTTTTAAGGAATATAATGGTTAATGGTTTTTCTTTGTGATGCATGAACCATGTACTCTCTTTCTTTGATGCTCCAAATTTGGAATTAGCTGAAATTTACAGGCAGATATATGATCAGAAAAGTAGGAAGTGGTCCTTGCATTTCAACTGCCCCATTGTTAGGTGATTCTGTAGGAAAAGGATTTATGTGACAAAAAAGCTTTACGTTCCTCCAAGCATGTTGAAGTCTAATAGAAAAGCCCAGATCTTACATGCTTGAAATGTTTCTTGTAGAATTTCACCGCAAATATTTTTGGGCTAATGCCTATGTCTTATTATCTTCCTTATATAACATTACTACACCAAATACTTTTCCCAAAGAAAAAAAAAAAACATTACTACCATAAGATCCCTTCAATGCCCCTATAAGACCTCTTGGATAACTCGTGTAGGCTTCTCTATTATGTTCAAACCAGAATTTGGAGGGAAGACATTAGACCATTTTTCAATTCGCGCGTGTCATCCTTACTCTTCTGCGTATCGTTCCATTTCCCCGAGGGGACTGAATGGAAGAGATTGATTGATACATTTTTAGTGATTCAATGATATATTGAGGCAAATTAAAATTGAGAGGCATTTTTGAACCTGGGGTGTAGTTCAAGGGTAACCTAATGGAATTTGCTGCAGATTTTACCTCTACAAATTAGAAGAGATAATGTATGGTGTAACTGAGGTGCATTGTGTGTGATGGACCTGATGTAAGTGGTCAAATTCCCAAAGTGGCCATCTGCCTTATATATTTGTTTTCTCTCTCTTTTTTTTTTTTTTGAGTAGCCAACAGGATAAGCATACAAATTCTTCTCTTTTTATTTTTGTCATGCCAAAAAAAAAAAAAAATAGATATCCGAAAATTAGTTAAAGGAGATGAATGATCCTAACGAAGAAATCAGATGACCAACCCATATAGCCCATTCCATCAAGGCAGTGGACCAATAGCTCAAATCTAGAGCTCGCATTTAGAATTGATTTTTTGCCTACTTCTTGTTGGAACCCCTTAGGCATTAGACAGTATTAGATTGGACAAATACGTCCATATTAGATCCATCCATTTGAACTTTGGATTAATTATAGTGATAATGTTTTCTTATCTTATATTTAATTCAAAAATTTAGTAGTAATGAGCCCTACATTTATCTTATCCTAAAGATTTTTTAGGGTAAAAAATATCTCAAACAAACTATTTAAACCCACAAAATAGGTGAGTTTATTTAAGATGAGTGAATTTAAAAATACTATTCATTTGGGCCGGGAATATTTTTATGTGATAATGTTGAATCCAACGTGTGTATCCAAACAAGAGAATAAATGAAATAAAGTAGGCCAGACATTAATTTGTCCAAAATTCTCTCCGAATGCCTAAACCAAATACATCCTTAATTGTTGAAAATGTTTGTAATATTGAAACTAAATTAAAATGATTGTTTAATTTGGTTATGTTAATCAAATGGTGTTACCATTAAACAATAGTGTTACGAAAAGTAACTTGAATGCAAAATACCCTAGTGAGATCTTTTTTGCAGAATAGATAATTAGAATTTGAAAATTGTATATAAATAGAGTACAGTGAAGAAACAAAATTCATATAACCAACTTAATATAGTTAAAATAAAGAGTTTGTTAAATTGAATAAAATTATGTTGATGATATCAGCAAAATAGCAAAAGATTCGAACCACAAAGGTTCAACCCTCACTAGTGTCTTCCAAACTTAACCGATGATTATAGAGATCCGGAGTTTACTCTCTCTAGTAGGAAAGAGTCCAAAGTAACCTTACCTCAGAAAGGTTTCGCATTAACAAAGAAAAACATAAATAAGTGCAACAAATTTATGGCAAATAAGCCAGCAGACAATCTATAATGAATAAGAAACAATCGAATTATACACACACTACATTTTCCTCCCAAAGACCTTATAGACCAACCATTTAGCTACTCTACCGCAACTGTAAACGATTGAATCCAAATTACGAAGCCCTGCTTCCTCAATGCAATCTTTGACAATAAATTCCCCAAAGAAATCACAAATTATAATGGAAATGGCTTTACAGCCAGAACAATGACGGATTTTAATTCAAAACCAACACTTCCAAGAAATTCTTGTGTTCTTTGCTTCCATAAGCAAACAACTGAAGACGAAGACAACGACCCACAAAGAAACCTGCAATAACAATGCAAAACATGTTTCACTGAGTGAAGGCAAGCTAGTTTGGGACATCAAATTATGTAAATACATTGTGAATACATGCATATGAAGTTGTGGTCTAGAAGCACAAAACCAAGTTGCTAGCCTATTGATTATTCAATGCAGTTAAAACAATTGTATAAAAGAACAATAAAGATAGATCTCAAGGTGTTATCATAAAGGATTCTTAGGAAAAGGAGTATAAAATTCGACAAGCATCAATATGGACATCACTTGAGCCTCTAACCCATCTACCCTTAATCATCTAAGTATTATTTTAAATCCAAATCATCTATATAATAAGGATACATTTACCACCATCTTTTGATGACACAATAACCTGACACCTCTTCCAGATATGATTTTCTCTTGTCACTTACAATTTCCCAATTCTTCTTTCTTTAGAATGCTAACTCTCCAGCGCATTGGGCTCTTCCCCTCACATCAATAGCCATTGCACAAAGAAATCCAGCATTCAAAACAGAGAAGGCTACAATGTCAAATATAGCCAAAAACCTAACTTCTTTCTGCTTTGTCCCAACTGCCACAAAATTCGCAGCCCCCAAAGGGGAAAACGCCTTAATCACCATGTTCCTTCCAAAGAAAGCACAATAGAATCTTCTAATCCCCAGGAAACTTACATAGAAGCAGAAAAAGGTGGCAGCACAGATTAAAGAGAGCTCCCTGAAAGAGTCAAAGTCTACAGCTGCACAAAAACAACATTTTAGGTAGCTTTTTCAGCTTTGGTCCTATATTACAGAACCGCATGCTGAAGTGTAGCTCAAAGATGTACCCAGCCTCCCATTTATGTTGGTTGCGTACTACCAGCCTATGATCAGAACACAGAATGTTGAAACACCCCCTCTTTCCTTTTTTCTGGAAACTCACGGTGATATCCCTCTCATGGGAACACAAAAGGAAAAAAAGATTGTTTAACCAAAATAGAAAATAAGAAAGAAAAAAAAAACCAAAGATAGATGTTAAAAAAATTATTGAGCTTTCTCAACATTTGGCAAAGAAATCTACCCACACAAAGGTCAATACTGAAGATGAAAGAGGGGTAAGGAAAGACGAACAAACCAAGTGAGCAATGGAACCATGAAAATGAATGGAAAGAACAAGTTAGTCAAGCAAATGATATACATGATACATCTAATCTATCAGATAAAATGAACTCAACATTATGCATCTGAACTTAAAAAGAGAACTCGAGATATGTATTTTTAATGCTTCAAATTTGGTTCAGCTTGGTTTACAAATCAATCTTTCTTTATAACATATGTGAGGGACAGCCTCCCATGTGTGTTTTGGGAGGTATAGAGGAGCAGTGCCTGAACTGGTCCGGTTTATGAATTAGACCGCGTGGGCAATTAAATCATCAAAAAACTACAAAACCAGCCGATTTTTTACAAAACCAGTGAACCAGATGGTTCAGATGTCATTTGTTATAAAAACCAAAAAAAATCCTAATTTTGCCCTAAAATCAGTCGATCTATCCACTCCAGTCCACTTCTCCTCTCCAGTCTCCTTCGGTCCTCCTTCTCCAGGCACTGTGAACATGCATCCTTCTCCAGTTGATCTCTCACTGGCCCTCTGCTCCAGCCTCCAGCAGTCCAACTTTCGTCCTCAGCTCAGTGCCTCAGGCTGCCACACAGCCACTCGATCAGTCGATCTAAGGCTTTCTGCTCCAGCCTTTTGTGAGTGAGTGTTGTACGTTCTCTCGATTCACGACGAGTCTCACTCGCTCGGTCAATCTCTGTGTCTCTCTCTTTTCATCCCCTTTGCAGTTTGTTCAAAAGTTGTAATTACTGCTTTTAATTTCATTTAAACATCAACCATGGTTAAAATCGATGAATGAACTGATTTGATCATTATATAAAAACAAACATTTAGTTTCTTTGTTTTCTTTTAACAACAATGCTACATCCATTATTTACCAACTTTTGAATCCCAAATCAATATAAACCATAAGATCAGTAGGTCCCACAAACCCTCACTAGCCATCCAATGGCTATTAATGAGACACATCATTCGGGATTCAAAACAATTTTTGTCATACTGTTTTTCATTTTTAACACAGATGTTTCTATTCTCAACTTAACTTCATTTCTTATATGCATTGGGAACATGTTTAATATTTTGTTAGCTAAATTATTATATTTTATAATTTTTTATTATGTGACCGATCCACACACTTAACCCAGTGGTAGGACTAGTGAACTATTGACCAGGTACCTCTGCCAGTTCAATATGTGGTCCGATTTTGATAACTGTGGAGAAGATAAGGAAACACCCGCAGTAGTCAAGAGGAAACCAGATAAGCTAAGTGTGATGAATACAAAGTCATTGAGATTGATAAGGTGATAAACCACAGGTCTTGCCAGAGTAGTGAAAAAGGAATATACGACACAGAAAACTGAATAAAGAGGAAGAAAAAAAAAATGAAGGAAGCATGAATTGAAAGCGATATTCAGGAAATGGTCAAGTTGAGCTTTTCGGAAGGAGTCTCTCCATGGGAAATAGCATCTGTGGTACAAGACATTAGAGAATTAGCAGGAAGTCTAAGACATAAGTTTTCTTATGTCCCTAGGGTCCTTAATAGAGCTGCCCACTAGGTTGCGAGTTTAGCAAACTCTGGCTCTCTGTCTTGTAACTAGGTCTGTCTGTCTTCCATTGAATTAGGGAGCATCTTGTCATGTGATTTCTCTAGTTCAAATTTATGGGCTATGACCCACTTGTTCAAAAACAAAAAAGGCCATCAAAATCCTTCAGTACTTCTCTAATAAAATAGGCACTTGCTTAGCCCAAAAATCTACGTCAAAGTAACCAAGTCTTGAAATACCAACTCAAAAAGGAAATACCAACCCTAAAGCAATTCAACTTGACAACAAAGTTCATGAGTTATAACAATATCATTATCACCTTCAACACTTAGCAGAGGGCATGCTACAAGATTTGCTTTCAGATATATTACAACCTAGGAAGCACGGATACGGATACGGGAATACGATAAAATCCCAAAATATAGAACACGGGTACGGTGAGGATACAACTAATTAAAATAACATTTTATATTTTATATATATAATAACAACATTAATAATAACTAATAACACCTAGCAAAAATTAATTTTTTTTAATAATTGAAATAGATTAAAGATCCAAAATAAACATCCACCATTTCATCAAATATAATTACATCACATAAATGTATAACAGTATATGCAAAATTAGAGATACACAAAATCAACCCTAAAATGTGCAAACCACAAAAGCAGCAAAATCCAAGAAAAGAAAAAGAAAAAGAACCCAATCTGGAGTTCGATCGAAGTAAATCTGGAGATCTGGAGTTTGATCGAAACAAAACCCAAAACAAACTCGTTGTCGAAGTAGAATTGGAGTTTGATCGAAACCTTCGTCTTCTTTTTCTCCTTTTTTTTTCTTTTCTCCTCTTCTTCTATAACCTTCCTCGATCAAACTGAAAACTGTAGAGTTACAGACTAGGAATTGGGAAGCGATCCCTATTCTTTTTTTTCCTTTTCCAGTCCTAAAACGACTACGTTTCATTTATTTTTATTTTTGTTTCAATTCTCAAAAGTTTTTAAAATAACAAAAGGTAATCTGCCATAACCCCCTCGTCTCCCGACATGTCCCCAACGTATCGGTCACATATCCGAGCAAAAAAAAAAAAAAATCTTTTCTTGTTCAGAACACTTTTAGAGGTGTTGGACCAGTGTCTGGCCGTGTCCCACACATGTCCGACACTGCCATGTCAAACCCCGGCGAGTATCTGTGTGTTTCCTAGAGACATGAATCTGTAAAAACTACAAATGATGTATTCTTATGTTCAAGCTTTAGCATCTCAAGCATAGATACTTTGACTAAGTTGTATTTGGGGACCCTCCTCTTCCCCGAGAAAATATTTCTTTCATTGTGGATAGTTTGTCACAATTTCATCAAAGAGATAGGGTTGTCAACAGGGATCTTTTTAAAGTCACCTTTTTTTTTTGTTATTCATTTATATGATGGCGACAGATGTTTACGGTGGTTAAACCGGTAATATATAGTTATATACTAATAAAGTAGACATTATAAAATTATTTGCTCATGTCCAACACAAATAATAACACAAGTGATTTCCCAAATGTAAATTAGAGTTACCACTATGTCCCTTCAAATACATTGAACTTTCTGGCCATGCTTTGCAATCTCTAAAGAGTATTTTCCCTGAATTTTGTGCCAATCACAGAATTAACACTAGAGTTTTGTTACTACTCCATCGATTTCGAGTAGCTATAGAAGCACCAGCAAAACATATAGGAGAAAATTTGACTCTCTTTATTTGAAGTCAATGGCAAATATTCAGTTCAAGACTTCAAGTTAAGCAACAATGAAAGCTTCAATGTCTTTTAAGGGGGTGAAACAACATATTCACATGTTTCATCCTTGTTCTGTTAGATTTTTTATATTGTCTTATTGGATTTGGAACTAATATATATTTCAACAACTCAATGCAAACGACGAGATGGCTTGAATCTCTTCCATATTTACTACTCAGATGATAATAAGAAAGAGGAAGTAAAAGGATCCTGAACAAGCAAATTTATAAGCTAAGGATTACCTGCTTTAGCTGACAACCACATTGCCATAGGGCAATGAAAGCACGATACGCCGCTTCCTACCACTGTTTCTAACAAATCACCAATCATAAACAAAATACTCAAACATGCTCCAAGATGGAATGAAGTTTTGGAGCCCGCCGACGAAACAATGGTTCTAACCGAAAAGATGGAACACCATTCTGCCACCTTTTAGCATCATACATCTCATTCCATGCCTGCACTATCTCATCAATTTTGAACCCTAGACAGCAGTGGTTGGACGATGTCAATACTTTGAGATTTAACTAAATTGACAAGAAAACATATAAGAAAGAATATCAATAAAGAAAATTTTCTGTCTGTCTATATTTACCTTCCAGTGCAGTTTCATTGGAGTAGTGGTTCTTTATCATAACAGCTACATCTGTTGGAGATGCTCCAGCAAGTTCAAACTTTTCAACTGCAACCTCCAAACATTCTTCCCAAGTCGGTAAACCCAACTTAAATTCCACAACAGAACGTTCATAAAGCAAGGTACCCCATAGAAGGTATATCAGAGACCTTGTGTTCACAGCCTGCTCTGCAGCTTCATCAGGAGATATATCTTTAAGTAGACCGTCCAACCCCATTTTTGTCAGGTCCGCTTTATATTTATCTGATTTGGAGAGTCCATTAAGACGCTGCTCCTCCATCTCTTCCCACATCTGCATGCTTCTCTCCATGCTATCCTCAGACTTATTATATAGCTCCAGTACCTGTGCAGAAGGTCCTGTCTCTAAATCAATGTTGCTTCCTACTGCATAATACCAAGAGAGTTTTGCTTGTTCAAACTGCTGATGCCCAAGTGCGAGAAGGCCTTCATAGAAGTCTGGTTTGATCTTTAGAGCTTCTTCATATTGTATACCTGCCGTGGCATATTCTTTTTGGGCCCATTCATAAGCAGTTTTTACTTGAGCGAGTACTGATTCCCGTGAACCATCTTCGGTAAAGAACACCCGCTTCCTTGCCCTGGACAAGTGAACATTTCCCCAGTTTAGCAAGGCTAAAGCAGCCATCTCTTGGAACTTAGCTGCAGCAATTTCAAAAAGTTCTTGAGCATCTTCACTTGTAACAGTGTCCTCCATTGCTTCCGAGTATAGCTTCATCCCTATCTCATGAAGATCCAAGTAGGAATCACAATCGATACCAACATGGTTCCTAAACATCTGTGCAAACTGGATTACCCATTCCTCTACACTAGAAGGCCCCTTCTCCACTTCTCCACCTATCTCCATATACCCATTCTCAGTCACATTAGTTGGTTTACTGGTGACTTTGAGCACCTCCACCTCATTGCTCATACCATCATAATGTGGTTCGTCATTCGGACTAACTTCCGCAACATACAATCTCAAAGAACCCCGAGGATCACCTGATGCTTCAGCCAACCTCAACTCATCCGTTGTTGTGATTGTAACCAAGTCACCTTCTTGATCCCTATACTTGATAAGCACTCCTTTCGAGCTTGGAAATCGATCCCTAACTATGTCCCTCACTAGTCGAATGCCACAATTGACAGGTAATTGTGCCCATCTTATATCCTCTCCAAACACCAGTTTCACTGTCTTTGTGACTACTTTTTCTTCTGTTACACTCCTCTTCTCCTCCACAACCACCTTATCATCAGCCTTCCTTTCCTCTTCTTCCTCAACCTTCTTTTCCTCTTCTTCCTCAACCTTCTTGTCCTCAACTTCCTCAACCTTCTTCCTCTCCAATTTATTGCTCTTTTTCTTCTTTGCTTTGTCTTTCATAGCCTTGTTTGAAGGTGGTGGACTTGGCTCAACATATTCAGGGGACAGAAGAATTTCTTTGTCTTCAACATTGACCGCCTTTTGCTCAAGTGCCTTTTTGACCTTATCAGCAATCTCCAATGCAGTCAAATTATTCGGTTCCATACTCAACACATTATTAACATCTCTCAAAGCCAAATCAAACCTATTTAGAGCCTCATAACATTTTGCCCTCTTCAATAACGCTTTGCTATACTTCGGGGCAACTTCAAGTGCCAAATTGCATTCATTTATAGCTCTTGGGTACTCACCAAGACCCATTTGCATATAGCAAGCAGCCATGTTACTACGCAAATATGCAACATCAATATGATTTCTAGGAAGCAATTTGAGGGCTTTTTCATACTTTAACATTGCACCCTCATGATCGCGCTTTTGAAATAATTTATTCCCTTCTTCCTTCAGTTCTTGGGACATGTTGATGAAGACAGCAGTGTCTTCATCAAATGCTTTCGAAGTACGATCAGAAACTTTGCCATGCTTGACATCTACATCACCTGGTTTTGACCCAACCTGATTTTTCTTCTTCCCAGTAGGCTTCCCCATCTCCAATCAAATAATTCGGCTGCAAAACCCCAAAATCAAAGGTTACATAACTTATTGTTTGTTTTTCAAACCAAAACCCACCTCACAAATACAGTAAACTCCACATCAATCAATCAGACAACAATTTTCAAGAATTCTTAATCTTTAAATAAATGAAAAAAAAATCAAGTTTGTTTGTTTCCTAATCAAAACCCACCCCACGAATTTATTCGGTCAAGCATAACATCAAACAAAGATTACTCTTAAATGTCTCTCACTCTGCAAATGAGTCATTTTAATAAATAAAAAAAGAAAGAAAGAAATCCAGAAAACATTAAAAGAAAAACACAGAAAACAAATAGAAAAATAAAAGAAAGAAATCCAGACCTTATTAGCTCCAATACACCTCTCTAAAACACAAACTGTCTCTCTCTCTGTCTGTCCACCCTTTCTGGTTTGTCTCTGCAAAACTTTCTACCTCTAAAGAAGTAGAAAGTTTGATTAAAGCTAATAAAAGGTCGGGTTGTGGGAAGAGAATGTCGGTGATGACGGCTTCCAATGAAGAGAAGAGGAAAGGTTGATGGGAAAAGGCCAGATAGCTCATTTCTCTCTCTCTTCTAGGGCTTCTGCCGGCCAGCGTAGAACGTCAACGAACGCCCCCATTCCATGCTGACCGTTAAAGCCCCACTCTCAGGTAATGCGCGTTCGTTCACACTTCCTATACTTATTGGGGTCATTTGGTTATGGTTTGTTCTTGCCAATCCTAAAATAATTATGATTCAATTATATAGGGAACATATTTGTAAATAAATTGACTAATATGATCATAATAATTAAATTCTCAAATTATGTATCAATAATATTGCTTATGTGGGTTTAAATAACACCACGTGCATGGTGCTATTTTTGATAATAACTGTAGTTTCAAGCCTGACTTATCTTTCTTCAATCCCTTATCTTTCTAATTCTGACAACTCAAACGGCTCCATTTTGCATTGTTTTTCGAGTGGTGAGGAAATAATTTCTTCTCTTTTTATTTTTCTTGTTTCCTTAAATGATATTGATGATTTTTGTAAGAGGCAAGACATGTGGATACCTCCTACAGGAAATGAGAATGGACGTTTTCTGATCAAAGTGAGCTCTGAACTTGATCTCCCAGTCTTTCCTTCCTGTAAAATGAACAAATTATTCAAGATTGAAGTGTTTCGATCAAAGGCACTCCGATGTTTAAGTCAGTAATGAAACTGAGACAATTGCAAAAAGACAAGGAGAGTTCAACGTACCTTTCACCTTAGCTTCTTATGCCTTTTATAGATCCATGTTTACTTAGGGTTTCCATGATTTTCAATTCAAGGATGTACACTTTCCTTCAATCAGGTGATTTTGTTTAGGAAATTGTTGAGATCTCTATAACAATTCTTTCCGCCGAGCCTATGATCATGCTTATTCATTTAACCAAAATGCCTTTGTTACTGGCATCTTTTTAGCATTCCCATTTACTGTTTCAACAAATCGGTCATGACGAGGACCAAACTCTACTCTTTGTTACCGAGCTTATTGAATGGCTTGGCTTTGATCTGTCTTTCTCACGTGATTGGTCTTGTTATCCTCACATGGGATCATTTAATGTAATTGTACGTGTCATAAAGGGAGCCACCCCTTCATTTGCCCTCAGGAAACGTCTGACAAACGTTTCATGCCCCCAAACTCATTATTGGGCGTACTTTTGGGACATCTCCCCTTTTTTTGGTGCGCATGTTTTGTATTTAAATATTGCCTTTTAGAATTCCCTCCTTATAAGCGACTTCCTTCATTCCTTTCTTCACTTTGTCTTCCCTAGCTTCAGACTTCTTTACCTCTTTTTGCTCCTTCATTCTCTGTTGTTATGGCTCCTCTTACTCCTCTTGAGATTCCTACCTTCAAAGTCAAATACAATATTCCAGACGACGTCGACATACGAGTTGCTGGTAGTGATGAGTCTTTGATAGGCACCAAAGAGAACATCCCAATCCACACCCGAGCTATAATAGAAGGTGGAGTTCGCTTTCCCCTTGATCCCTTGTTTCTCTGGGTGCTAGTAGCAATGAAGTTGTGCCCCATCCAATGCTGCCCCAACTTCTTCAGAATATTGATGAGGGTAGCTGCTTTGAACAGACTTCTGAACTTGAGCCTCAGATTATGGGAGATTTTGTAATGTTACATCGTCAAGTCGATTGGAGACAACTACTACCTTGCTGTGGGAAACAAGGATCGTTACTTGGTGACCCATCTTCCAGACTCCAACAAAGACCATGAGAATGATGTGATCTTTGTCTCTGGGAATTGAGAGTACACTGCTAAGGCCACTTCTTCCTATCGATGCCCATATGAGGAAGGCGCACCAGGTGGTTGTGGTTTTTACTTCATTTCTTGTTTTCTTTTTTTAGCAATTTTGCTCACATTGTTTTATTTTTTGAAGGTGAAACTGTGAAGGGAAGGATCCATGATCGGGCTGTCAAGATGAAATAACTGAAGAGAGTGTAGGAGTATAATGATTCACTTTTTTGCTGGACTGCTCATACTCTGATCAGATACATTCTCACATATATATCATTCATTGTTGTTCCACCCCGACCCAATTTTGCCCTTGCCAAAGACTGCCAAGCTATCCAATCTGCTCGAGACTAGACCCCTCACCAACGCAAACGTCCTTTGACTGGTCCTTCTGGAAGAAATAGGACGGTCAAGAACTTTCTTGATTTTTTGTCTATTGTCGAACCAGACGCCATTGTCGAACTGAGTGTGCTAATTGATTCTCTTGCTTCTTTCATTCCTGGACTTGTAGAGGAGCCTACTCCTGAAGTCTCTGTTGAAGTTGCAACTCTAGAATCGAACAACGTGGTTTTTCCATAAGATGACCCGACTGATTTGGTTTGGAACCACAGAGTCTTTTGTTCCAATTGAGCTCGATCCTCCAATTTCTATTCATTCCCCTGACAACCAAGCTGATTCAATTTTTGAACTTTCTAAAAACCCTGCCCCAAAAAGACGTAAAGTTGCAGAGTCTGACGCAGCACCTTCCACCATGCCTACTACTCCTCTTTTCCGACATGTTCTTAAAACAAAAGGGAGAGAGATTATGGTGAAGGACTCTACTGCTGAAGATTTTAACGTCACAGTAGGGATCGCTAGGGGGTAATTCTTCCTCGAGACTTAGCCACAAATGAGGCTTTGTCTGATGATGAAATAACTCGCCAAGCAATTCAACAGATGGTTCTGGTACTTCTCTTCTTCCCTTTATCTTTATTGTTAAGAATAACTCTTGTCCAACCTTCTCATTTTTTCTTTTAATTTGTAAGGGCTTCAAAAAGTTTATGAGGTGGGGGCAAGGATAGAAAGGAAAGATAAAGCTATGAAAGACATTATTCATACCCAAGCCTCTGCCTTGGCGAAGAAAGAATCCGTGGATGAAGAGTATTCCAAGCTCTGTGAGGAAGTCTCGGTTCTTCAAGCTCAAATGCATAGCCTGACCGAAGCAAACAAGAAACTTTCAGTAGAGATTGAGAAGTTAAAAGAATCTAAACATGAAGTAAATGTGAAACTTTCCCAAGCCCCGTTTGATCACGCTAGTCTTCTAAAAGAGTTTGACCATTTTAAGGCTGAGGCAAAGGATAGAGAGGACGCTACATATGATGAAGGAATGGAGAAGGCGGTGAGTGATTTGGCTTTGCAAGTCTCATTGCTAGAGAAGGCACACTTCAACAAGGGCTGGCATGCCGCCCTGACTGCTGAGCTTTACTCTCGTCATTCTCTTCCTAGTTCCTGCCAGTCCCTTTCTTTCTGAAAACACTTAGAAAATTTATGTTCTTCTTGATGTATATGTTTGACAACTTCTTGGAATGATGCTGTAATTTTTTGAAGTGTAATGAAAGTTTCATTTCCTGGTTCTATGTTTTTATTTCTTCTTTGGTTTCTGTGATTTGTTCGAAGATAAAGGATTGCTCAAATCCTTGTGGCCTCTACTTGGCCTTTCTTTCCTTAAACTCGGTAACAACATAAGGACTTATTATACTTAGAAAAGTTTTAAGCCCTAGAAGTTGACCTAGCTTGGCCTTTCTTCAAAGAGCTCGGTCCCTCAATGGGGACCTTTAAATATTTAAAAAAAATTTAGAGAAAAGTTTTAGGCTCTTGAAGTTATGGCCTTGACTTAGCACTTCTTCAAAGAGCTCGGTCCCTCAATAGGGACCTTTTAAATACTTAGAAAAGTTTTAGTCTCTTGAAGTTATGGCTCTTGTTTAGCCCTTCTTCAATGAGTTCGGCCCCTCAATAGGGACTTTTAAATATTTAGAAAAATTTTAGACTCTTGAAGTTATGGTCTTTGCTCGGCACTTCTTCAAAGAGCTCGGTCCCTCAATAAAAAGTTGTACTCTTGAAGTTTTGGCCTTTGCTCAGCCCTTCTTCAATGAGCTCGATCATCTGGTAGTATTAGGCTCTGACCTCCTAGGCATTTTCAGAGAGTGCTTCTACCCCACACCGACCCGCCAATCTAATCGGGCTCAAATCCATCCCAAATCTAAAGGACTGGATCCGATCGGGTGGTTGCACCTGATTTAAGTTTACACTCTTATCAAGATTTTTTGCCTCTCTGTCGTAGTAGTAAGACGTATTCAGTAATGAAAACAGAAAAATATATCTTAAGAACTTTTATTTATACTCTTATCAGTACATCATAGAGGACTTGCTAATAATGAATCACTCTTACTGAATCTTCAAGATAAGGGGCACCCTTATGTTCCCGAAAGCACTTAGGAGTTCATATTCCAAAAATGTACTTTTTAGTAATAGAACTTTCTTAGGTTGATAGAGTACCAAGAGCGCGGTACCATTTTATGGTCCAAGGTTTCGAGCTCATAATTAAGGGTGTTCAAATTTTCGACTGACCTCAATTTTCTACCCTACCCTACTTAACGACTAGCCACAAAAATCGAGTAGGAATACGGAAGAGTTTTTGGTCTTCTGATTAAATCGGGTAGGAATGCGGAATACCCATCAATTTCTGCATTTCTATCCTACCCTACCCATAAAAAATATATTATATTTTTTTTAGTAATTATAAGAGTATTTGTGTGATATAATTTATATTATAACATTGTTATTGTTGTGGATGTTTGAGTCGCTAAAACATGGACTTATTTTTTGTGTAGGTTACATGATTTGTGGTGAACTAGTGATCTATTGAAGTAATTATGATTTTAATGTGTTTTATATGATTTAAATTTAAAATAATTGTTATTATATTTGTGTAACAATTATGATGGATTGATGTTCATGCTTTCTTGTGTTTTATTGTAATTGTTGTTATAGTTGTTTTAAGTTTTAGTGTTATTAATTTATTATATTGTTAAATTGGTGTATGTTATTTAATTGAATTGTTAAAATGATCCAAAAATTAATAGCTACAAAAATATTTACCCAACTTCCTACCCGATTAAGTTTATCCTACCTGATCAGGTATGGTTCTTTCGCAAAGTATCGGGTAAGAAGACGGAAGACTATATTTCCTACCCATATGGTAAGGTGAACACTCCTACTCATAAAACCCACTGCCCGCTACTCGGGCTACTCTGTATGACCCTTCCCAATTGGCTCCAAGCTTTCCATGTGCTGGATTTTTAGCTGATCCCAAAACGTGCCTAAGGACCAAGTCTCCGAGGGAGAAAGCCCGAGGATTAACCCTCTTGTTGTAAGTTCGGGACATTTGCTACCGATAAGAAGCCATCTGTATTGTTGCTTGCTCTCTTTTCTCCTCAGCTAAATCGAGGGCCAAAGTGATGACAGTATCATTACTATTTCTTTCGACAAGCTCGATTCTCAAGGTCGGTAAATCAATCTCCAGTGGAATCACTGTCTCCATCCCGTAGGATAATGTGAATGGAGTTTCTCCTGTTGAGCGCCGAGGTGTGGTTCGGTACGTCCACAGAACACTCGGCATCTCTTCCACCCATCTTCCTTTGGCATCCTCTAGTCTCTTCTTAATGCTATCCAGGATTGTTTTGTTAGAAATCTCTGTTTGCCCGTTACTCTGACGATAAGTTGGGGTCGAGTAGTGGTTTCGAATTTTGTACTGCTGACAAAAAGCTTTGAAGAAACCGTTATCGAATTGATTCCCGTTATCAGAGACGAGGGCATTAGAGATACTGAACCTAGTGATGATGATTCTCCACACGAATTTTCTTGTGTCAGTATCTCTGATGTTTGCTAGGGGCTCGGCTTCCACCTATTTTGTAAAATAACCGGTTACAGCAAGAAGGAATCTCTTATTACCCAGGGCCCGAGGTAGAGATCCTACAATATCCAGCCTCTATTGTGCAAATGGCCACATGCTAGCCAATAGAAGCAATTCCTGAGTAGGTATTCTCGGTATCGGCAAAAATTTTTGGCATTTTTTGCACTGCCTAACAAAATGTTGTGCATCTTTCTGCATGTATAGCCATCAGAACCCTTGAGAGATGGCTCGGTGGGCTAGCGATCTTTCACCAATATGAGCACCGCAGCTTCCCTTATGGATCTTAGTCAAGAATCCTAGTATAAGCTTCGGATGGACACATTTCAGGTATGACCCTCCAAATGATCATCGATAAAGCTCATCTTTCGGGGATAACCAAAACTTGGCCGCTTTTAGTCGTAGCTTATGGGCTTCCTTCTTATCCTCAGGCAAGTCTCCATTCTTCAGTAAGCCTATGATTGGGTCCATCCAACTTGGCTCCATTTTACTAGATAAGACTTCGTCAGAACTGGTAACCAAAATACTTGGCTCGAGCTGGAATTCAATAGTAATAGTCCTTTCAATCTCTTGGTTAATGACCGAGGCCAATGATGCTAGGGCATCAGCATGAGAATTTTTTGTTCTTCCTGCCTACTAGATCGAGTATTCTAGAATCTGGCCTAATTCCTTTTCTGTAGTAACATAATATGTCATCATTCTCTCATCTTTTGTCGTGTACTCCCCTATTAACTGATTCACCCCAGTTGTGAATCAGAAAATATTTGGAGCTTTCTTACTCTCAATTCGGTTGCAAGTCTTACTCCTACTATCAGGGCCTTATATTATGCTTCGTTGTTCGAGGCTGGAAAACCGAGCCTGATAGCTTTTTCTAGAATACATCCCTTCGGACTCTCTAGTATGAGGCCAATGCCTGCACCCCTCTGATTAGAAGCTCCGTCTACAAATAAACTCCATTTTCCCTCGAGCTTTGGCTCGTCATTGTTGTTAGGTTTTTCATTTGGTCCCGAGCTATCCTTGGGTTGGAATTCAGCAATAAAATCTGCCACCACCTGTCCCCTTGGTTGAGGTTTTTGGCTCGAACACAATGTCGAACTCCCCGAACTCCATTGCCCACTTAGCGATGCGTCCAGATAGATCGGCCTTCCAAAAAAGAGCTTTCAAAGACTAGTCCGTGAGTACTACGATTTGGTGTGCCTAGAAGTAGTGTCTTAGTTTCCTAGCCGAACTTACCAAGACAAGGGCAAGTTTCTTCAATGGCGTGTATCTTGACTCGGCATCCAAGAGCATTTTGCCCACATAGTACACATGACTTAATTTTCTCGGTCACATCTCATCAGTGCCCCACTCATCGCATACTCAAACACGACCAGGTAGAGCAATAGTTATTCCTCGAGTAGTGGTGTTGTCAATATTGGTGGGGACGCCAATTATGACTTTAGATTAATAAATGCCTCTTTGCTCTCCTGATTCCACATTGCTCCTTTCTTCTCTTTGATAGATTGGAAGAAAAGTCTACATTTATCTGATGCCTGAGATATGAATCTCCTCAACGTGGCTGTCATTCCTGTCAACCTTTGCACTTCCTTCACCGTTCTGGGTGATTGCAGTTCTGCAATTGCCTTTACTTGATCGGGATTCACCTCGACTCCTCGATGGGTAACCAAAAACCCTAGGAACTTTCCCGAGCCCACCCCAAATGCACACTTTGAGGCATTCAGCTTCATTTTGTATTTTCAAAGTATGTTGAATGTGTTCCTCAAGTCTAAGCAATGACTGGTGGCCCTTTGACTTTTAACCACGATGTCATCAATGTAAACTTCCATGGTGTTGCCCAACATGTGGGAAAACATCTTTGTTACCAATCTCTGATAGGTCACTCCAGCATTTTTTAACCCAAAGGGCATTACCTTGTAACAGTATGTTCCCTCGGGTGTTATAAAGGTAGTTTTCTCTTGATCTTGTTCGGCAAGTAAGATCTGATGATATACCCTATACACGTCTAGGAATCTCATCCGCTCATGACCGCGCGGGTGCATCAACTAATTGATCTATTTTTGGTATAGGAAAGTTATATTTTGGACAAGCTTTGTTGAGGTCAGTGAAGTCAACACAAACTCTTCACTTCCCATTTTTCTTCTTGTTAACTACGGTATTTGACAACTAAGTTGGGTATTGAACCTCCCTGATAGTCTGGGATTACAAAAACCGTGCCACCTCTTCCTTTACCATTTCTTGATACTATGGAGCTGACCTCCTAAGTTTCTACTTGACTGGATTAAAACCAAGGTCAATGTTCAGTTGATGACATGCCACTTCGGACGATAGGCCAGACATCCCGTACATCGTCCATGCGAAGACATTGGCGTACTCCCTCAGTAGTGAGGCAAGCTCGTTTCACTGCTCGGAGCCTAGAGAGGTTCCAAAAAGAAAAAACTTGTCATCGCCCTTGTCTAAAGATACTTTAGACAAGTCTTCTATTGTTTGGTCGGTTAGCTACTGCTCTGTTTCTAAAAGTACTTTAGGTTTTTCCTCGATAGTTCGATCGATCGTATCAACCGACCTATTGAGGTTTGGTTGCTATTTTGTTGTTTCAACTATCGAACTCTTCCCTCTACCTTCCCCACCATCCCTTCCTTTAACTGAGGATAGTAAGCAATTTTGGAAACTTACTTGGTCTCCTCAAATGTTCACTACTCCTTCTATCGAGGGAAACCTGAGCATCTAGTGGTATGTTGATGGCACTGCCTTCATCTCATATAACCAGGTTCAACCCATAATGGCATTATATACCGAGGTCGTATCCACTACTAAAAACTCGATCATGAGCCAAACAAGGCTAGTCTTTATCGGAAGCGTGACTCTTCCTTTTGGGAGAACAGTTTTTCCACTGAAGCCAACCGGCGAAGTATTAGTTGGTTTGAGATCCTCTTGTCTTATCCCGAGCTTCTGAAAAAGGTCCATCTACATGATCTCAGAGGAGCTTCCTGGATCAATCAATACTCTTTTCACATCATAGCTTGCGGTTCGGTGTGTTACCACTAGAGCATCATTGTGTGACTAGTGTATCCCGATCAAATCCTGCTCGGAGAAATAGATTGTCTTGGTTGCATCTTCTAACTTCATCCTCTTGTTCTTGACTTTGGGGGACGATCGCAACTGGTAAACTTCTCTCTCCTTAGTTGCTCTCTGAATGTATGCCCTAGCAGCATTATTTGTTACCATTTGTGGATTTGTTGCAATGTGGATTACATCTATCACACCTGCTATCGTGGCCTGGTTCTCTTGGGGCTCGATTTTCATATCATTAGCTCTAGCACCATCCTCAATGAATTGGACAAGATTCCCTACCTGAACTAGCTCCTCCAAGTGCTGCTTCAAAGATTAGCAGTTCTCGGTCATATGCCCTACATCCCGATGGTAAAAGCACCTAAAATTAGGATTTCTCTTTGAAGGATCACCTGTTAGCTTGTTGGGCCAATTGAAATATGGTTTCCCCTTAATCTGAGCCAATATTTTGTATATTGGCTCTTTAAACATTGTGTTGACTCCGACAAAAGGGGACTTTGAGGGAAGCCCCTCCTTTTCTTTTTTCCTACCTACATCTCTGTTCGGCTCGGTCTATTTATCACGGCTAAATTGTTTTCTCAGAGACTGTTCCTTCCCCACATCTCTGGATAGGTCGTCATCTACCTTTGCATACTTCTCAATCCTAGTCATTAGTTCTTCCATGTCCACGGCAGGTCTTCTGGTGAGGGATTGGTATAATGGGCTTTTTTTTGGCAATCCTATTTTGAAGGAGGTCACCGTAATTTTTGGGTTTCAAGCTTTGATTTCGTTCATCGTTTCCCAGTAACGATGAGCATATTCCCTTAGAGTTTTAGAATTTTTCTTTTTTTGTGTCAGCAATGCCCCAACATCCTTGGGTTGTCTACTGCTCGTGATGAAACGAGCTGTGAACTGCTTAGCTAGCTGAGCCCATCCATATACTGAACCTTTCGGTAGACTATCGAACCACTTTATGGCTGACTCCCTGAGGCTGCTGGGAAAAATAGCGTAGAGTAATGGCTCATTCCTTTGATGGATGGTCATAAGCTATCGGTAATGTCGGATATGAGAGGCTGGATCTGTCTCTCCATCGTATAATCTAAAATTTGGAACTGTGAATTTGTTGGAGATATGTCCTCTCTCAATCCAACTAGTGTAGGGGGAGGACTCCATACCGTCTCCGTATTCGCCAGTGGCTCTTCGAGCTAGGTCCCTAGCCGAATTTTGCTCGAGTCTCCTTAATTGGTTGTTGAGCTCCTCGGTTATGAACCATTTCTAGGAATCCTCATCCTGACCCCAACACCTTTTCTATTTATTCTCCTGTTCCTCGGCATTTTCTCTTTTATCTCATTTCTTCTCGGGACTCTTTCATCAACTTTCCTTGTTACACATCTCGTTCTTGGTCAACTCCTTCAATTTAGCCTTCAACTCTTCATTTTCCTTCATCAGATCTTTTTCCTTGATATATTATTTTTTGAATAGTTTGTCATATGCATCGAGTCGATCCTATAGGGACTGAACCAACTTTGCCAGAGAGTGGTTCTCCCCCTCGGCACGGAGGGATTTGCCATAGTCGGCATTCAGTTGATTCCGGTGTTTAGACAGCCTGCAACTTGCTGAGGACAACTCATCATCCTCACGGGGGCTAGCTGGGCTTCTGTTTATATTCATCCTAACGTCGCTGTCAGATGGAAGAGACACTCTGTAGGTGGGAACAGATTTTTCCAAGGCCAAAATACCTATAGGCAAGCCGATTACACTTTTTAGTCTTGACATTGGCTTTTTGTTTCGGTTAATGAAAAGCTTTCCCACAGACGGTGCCAAAATGTAACAGACAAAAAATATGGATACCTCATACAGGAAATGAGAATGGACATTTCTGATCAAAGTGAGCTCCCAATCTTTCGCTCCTGTAAAATGAATAAACTGCCCAAGATTGAAGTGCTTCGATCGAAGGCACTCTGATGCTTAAGTCAGTAATAGAACTGGGACAATTGCAAGAAGACAAGGACAGTTCACATACCTTTCATCTTGGCTTCTTATGCCTTTATAGATCCCTGTTTAGTTAGGGTTTCCATAATTTTTGATTCAAAGTGGTACGCCTTCCTTCAATCAGGTGATTTTGTTTAGGAAGTTGCTAAGATCTCTATAGCAATTCCTTCCGCCGAGCCTATGATCACACTCATTGGTTTAACCAGAATGCCTTAGTTAGAGGCATCTTTTTAGCATTCCCATTTACTGTTTCAACAGCTCGGTCATGACAAGGACCAAACTCTACTATTTGTTACTAAGCTTATTGAACGGCTCGGCTTTGATCTGTTGACTAAGTCTACTGATGTCTTTCTCACGTGACTGGTCTTGTCACCCTCATGTGGGATCATTTAATGTAATTGCACATGTCATAAAGGGAGCCACCCCCTTCAATTTTCAATTTCTCACTTCTAAAAGTATTTTTTTTGTGCAAAACTTTGATTTGTGTTAATAATGTTATTCAAATCTAATTTTTTAACTTCATTAGTTGATCTAATCTATTAATATTGTCATACCCCATTCGAAAAAGAGTTAAGAGTGTGGATAAACCTAACCCGTAATACATACACCCAACATACAAATTACAGTTTAATATCAATTAATTAAAGTTAATTAAAACTAATCTCATAAACCAACAACATGATATTAACAAATGTACATAACCAAATATTCACGTCATTATGATATCATGCTAGTAAAATTTCCTAACCATGTACAAGATGACATGACATATTGTACAACTGAAGTCAATCCTCTCCTACACTGAGTCAAATTGGACAGTGGACCTCCACCTATATCAAACACCTTAAAGCAAACAACTATTGGGGGTCAGTAAACCAAACACGCAGTGAATATATTTGAGATATATAGAAAGAAAACACATAGCACATTACAGTTATAATAAATTCACATAATTAAAAAAAAAAACTAATATCTGACTATCCAATAACGTCTAGAAGTCTCGATAAGAATTAACGACTACTCGCTTTCTCTTGAGAGTCTCGACAATTACATCGCTACCCATATATGCCCGAGATTACTCTCCGCAACCAATAATATTAGAAAGCACATAACCGACACTTGAACTCATATCCAATCGTCAATTCACAAAACATAGTCCTTAAATCACATACCCGCTATTTACATATAAATATAGCTAACAGGCAACCAGTTATATTTTTAATCAATATCAATCAATACAGTCACCTCAGGTTAAATTTCAAACCAAAAAATCACTTTTCTTGTGACACCGCACCTAATACATACTTCATCACAAGACACATGAGTATTCTGCTATGTATACATATGCATGAATGCATAATCATGCTTAGAACAATACATTCCCAATTCCCCATCCAAATAATGTAATGTAGACAAATTCTTAGGTTTAATTATATGTTTGTAAGTAAATAAGACCTAAGAGGATTAATTTAAACTCATTTGAGTGCTTGGGGGAAGCTTTGAAATTGAGTGCTCAATGAATTAGAAGCGATATGGAAAAAATGGAGAGAAGACCTGTTTGTACTGGTACAATTTGTACCAATTCTACAGTGATAGAATTTATTTGTACCTGTATGACTTTATTTGTACTAAACTACAGATTCATCATTGATAGAATATTGTTGTACCGATACAACCTCATTGTACCAATTCATCCTCAAACAAAGGGCCCTTGTACTGGTACAACACTGGTTTCACATGCGATTCAATTCCAATTCCTCCTAAACGCACTTATTTATTTCTCCACAACTCCCAAATACCTATACTACCATCTACAACTATTTAATTGCTTGTAAAACTTAACTAAAAGACCCCCCGGTAGCCATGGTTCTTGAGTCGAAATTGGAACCACCACTACAACCGAGATTACAAAGGATTTTACCCAGCACTCTCCAACAACAACAACAATTTATCTCAAAACATATAAATTAAAAGAAAAAGATTTACTTGCTGAGAAGAACCTCATCTCCAAACTCACCGAAAACTTCAAGTGGAAACAACTCAAGGTTCTTGAGTTCCTTAACCCAACACCAAAACAAACTCAAACACCAAACTCTTGCTAAGCTTCTCTTCTCTCTTAGCTTTCAGTATTTGTTCCTCTTCTCCTCTCTCTTTCCTTTCTCTTTTTGCATTTAAAATAGATTTTGAAGAATAATTTAAAAGGGTAACTCTTTTCAATAAGAAATTTTGCTAATAATTCTTTGCACTTGGTTGTTTGAAATCATAGAAAAAAAGGTTGAGTTTTGGTGTATGTAAATCTTGATTATGGGTGTAGGTTTGGTTTTGGTTTTGATTTGTGGATTTTACATGTTGGGTATATAATAGATATGATATATCATGTATTTGGAGATTATAATTGATGGTATGTATATTAGAAGTGGTGTGATTGAGAGAGGAAAATTGAAGAAGAAGATGGAATAAAGAAGGGTTTCTGTCAAACTTCTATCGATAAAAAATGGTGTTCTACCAATAGAACAAACTTCTTACCGATATTCTGTAAGAAATTCTACCAGTAGGAAGGGATGCTCTACTGGTAGAATGACATTTTGTGAGATATTATACCGATAGAACAATATTCTGTGAGGTGTTTTACCGGTAGGATTCCGATAAGAACATGGAATTTCCACTATTTTACTATAATGTTTGTAATTCGTTGTCCACTCAACCTCAAACCTTCTGTAAACATTTTAATGGGTTAAAATCAATCTTAGTTGATTTTATTCAACTCCAAGCACATCACTAAACCTAAGGGTTTGAGTACATTATAATAAACGGAAAGGGGTAAAGGAAAGGTATCGAGTTAAACCGATTAATCATTTAAGCTTGTGTAACATAACAATTGTATTTTAAGAATGATATTTATGTGACTTGTGATGATGTATGTTAGGTTTTGAGGCGATGACATCAGTGTTGGAATCACCTAAAATTACACAGAGAGACTAAATTTGGGTTTGAATTTAACCCAAGGCAAGTGTATTGATTCTTATTGATTGAAAAAGTGAATATATGTTTATTGGTTATGTGAGATCCCAAATTTTTAGAAGTAGTTTAAGCATAATTATGTGGACTAATTGCAATTATATAAAATTATTTATTAGATAGAATTTTGTGTATGAAAATAGTATTGGGTTGATTTTGAAATCACTTAAGAATTTGGGGGGAGGCAAGCATAATTATTAAATATGCATGAAATATCGTTACATGTGTCAAGACATAAAGTGGTGGGTCATTTTTAAAAGTCAAGTGCATATGTGTGTGCATGTCGGGTGTGTGTGGGTGATTTAAAGTGTAGAAAATGTGTGTGTGTGTGTGTGTACTTTAAGGTATAGTAAAGTGTGTGTGTGTGTGTGTTCCGGTTTGTTGAAACCGTAAGTAAGGGAGAATAAAAGAGAGGAAAGAAAAATATGTGGGTGTGGGTGTGTTAAGTCGAAAACAAGGAAGGAGAGAAAAAAATCAAGTTGGTGGGTGTTGCCAGCTTAAACCGAAAGTAAGAAGAATGAAACAGAAATCAGAGTTATCGAATTCAAATAATGATTCTGAGGTACAAGGTGGTATGTACTTAAATCTCTTTACAAAGAGTATTTCTTTAATTAGCTTCTGATTTGTATTCCAACTTGTGCTATCGTTATTTTAGAATTTCGATTGAATATCGTTGAATATTTTGATCTCATTGATCGTGTTCTGCGGATATTGAGACGAGATCGTGGCAGCTAATAGCCGATGCATTGCCAATTAAGAGACCTGTAAGATCGGGCTGAGATGAGATGACTGGTGAGATGTCAGATCTGTATTAAGATCCTGCATGATGTGTGATATACAATTATGACATTTGTATCTGTTGATTGAGATACTGTGATACTCGATTATTTGGTATTCAATGTCCTTGAGCTTATTTTTTCTCGTCATATTGTATACTTCCCCGCTTTATTTAATATTTTTAGGTTGAATTTAGAGAAAAAAACAAAAAAAATATAATCAGAATATTAAAGACAATGAGATGTTGATGTAATTGATGTTTGAATCATATTGAGAGATTTATTTATATTAACAGATTTATTTGTATTGGGAGATGATTTTGATAAATGAAATTTTATTGGGATAATTAGCGCTTCGTTATTTTTATTTGAGTGTTTTTATATCAATTAACGTCTCTAAAAAGAAGAGAAAATTGGGGCATTACAAATGGTATCAGAGCCTAAGCTTCAAATCTTATATGAGATTTGTGGAAAGTGAGTTCACTGCGTTTTCGTTGTGAGATCAAACAACTAAGAAAAAGAAGAAAGAGAAAGTTTGGTGGTGCAAGTTCTGAACGCTTGGAAAAGATGAAAAGATAGTGGAATTGGTGTGATATATAGCAGAGACTTTCGGTTTAGTAAATTGAGAGAAAGTTAGTGTAATTACACTTTTATTAAAAAAAAAAAAACCAATAACACCCCTTTCTTTTGAACAATAAACACTTTATATTCTTTTTCTTTCTCGTGTTACACTTTGCAACCCAACAAATTTTGGGATTCTTGGTGAACTAATATGTTTCCAGCTTTTGGATAATTACTTGAAGGTCCCCTTATTTGTAAACATATTACATATATGTTTAACTAGTGAAGGATGTAGAACAAATAATAATAATAATATAGCTTAAGGAATTTCGGGAACAAAATTCTTTTAAGGAGGGCAGATTGTGAGATCCCAATTTTTTAGAAGTAGTTTAAGCATAATTATGTGCACTAATTTCAATTATGTGAAATTATTTATTAGGTGAAATTTTGTGTATGAAAATAGTATTGGATTGATTTTGAAATCACTTAAGAATTTGGGGGGAGGCAAGCATAATTATTATCTTTACATGTGTCAAGACATAAAGTGGTGGGTCATTTTTAAAAGTCAAGTGCATGTGTGTGTGCATGCAGTGTGTGTGTGTGTGCTTGTGTGATTTAAAGTGTAGAAAATGTGTGTGTGTTTACTTTAAGGTGTAGTAAAGTGTGTGTTTAAAACACAAACTAGTGTGTGTGTTCTAGTTTGTTGAAACCGTAAGTGAGGGAGAATAAAAGAGAGGAAAGAAAAATATGTCGGTGTGGGTGTGTTAAGCTAAAAGCAAGGAAAGAGAGAAGAGGAGAAGGAGAGAAAAAAACCAAGTTGGTGGGTGTTGCTAGATTAAACCGAAAGTAAAAAGAATGAAATGGAAATCAGAGTTATCGAATTCAAATAATGATTCTGAGATACGGGGTGGTATGCAATATGCTCTCCTTAAATCTCTTTTGCAAAAAATATTTTTTTGATTATCCTCTGATTTGTATTACAACTTGTGCTATCGTTATTTTAGAATTTCGATTGAATATCGTTGAATATTTTGATCTCATTGATCGTGTTTTGCGGATATTGAGACGAGATCGTGACAACCAATAGCGATGCATCACCAACCAAGAGACCCGTGAGATCAAGTTAAGGTGGGATGATTGGTGAGGTGTCAGATCTGTGTTAAAGTCCTGCATGACGTGTGATATGCTAATATGATATTTGTATCGGTTGATTGAGATACTTTGTGATACTCAATTATTTGGTATTCAATGTCCTTGAACATATTTTTCCTCGTCATATTATATACTTATCCGCTTTATTTAATATTTTCAAGTTGATTTTAGAGAAAAGATCAGAACGAGATAATCAGAATATTAAAGACGAGGAGATGTCAATGTAATTGATGTTTTAATCATATTGAGAGATTTATTTATATTAACAGATTTATTTGTATTAGGAGATGATTTTGATAAATAAAATTTTATTAGGATAATTAGCGTTCTGTTATTTTTATTTGAGTCTTTTTATATCAATTAACGTCTCCGAAAAGAAGAGAAAATCAGAGCGTTACAGGTTATGCTTAAGTGACATGGTTGGAAGATAATTTAGTAGATTTTGAATAAATGTTTATTTATTGCTAGCTATGTCTATTTTATAAATGGCTAGAAGGTGATTTAATGGGTTACGATTGTGAATTGGCGTTGGGTGTGATTTCAAGTACTTGATTTCAAGTACTTGAATGGATTGCAGGTGTTTACCAATTTGTGGTTACCGAGACTGTCAGGCATAAACAATGACAATAAAACTGTCGAATGTAAACGGTAACGATGAGATTGTCGATACTGCTGGGCAAAAATAGTATCGATACGATTGCCGAGACTTCTAGACAGAAACAGGTAGCGTTAATTGTTATTTGATACAAAAGATTAATAAATAGTTTATTGGATATTGTTTAATGGTTGTTAAAACTCTGATGTGAGTTCTATATTAAATGTGTATGCGAGATATGATTATGACTGTTAAGTATTTATGTGCTTCCTTTTATTATGTCTCAAATATACTCACTAAACGTGTAGTTTTGCTCAACCCCCAACAGCTATTTGGTTTCAGGTGCATGGTTTGGGTGGTAGTCCACTGAAAAGTCTAGCATGGCCTTGATGTTTTGTTATCAGTTTATACACTGTGTTTTGAGTCATCTTATACACGTTTGGCAAAGGTGTTTTAAGGGCATGGTGCCCTATTTACAATATAACACTGCACTTTGTAAATGTCAATTCGTTGTATTATGAAAAATAAGTTAGTTTAATTACTGCACAAGTTAATTAATATTTGCTGAATTTTATTGTAAAAGATAATGAGTAGGTTACCCCCACCTTATCTCTTTTCCAGGATAAGGTGTGACATTAAACTCATGTGAACAGTTGACCAGTACCAAACTCAACAAAGAATAATGAGTCGTGTCTAGTTACTCTTTGATACTCTTATTACTATTCTCGTCTTGAAAATCATCAAGTTTTATTCATCCCGCAGTAAGATGCGGATTGTGTCACATTAATTTCTTTCAAATGCTCACAGTATCATTTTTCTTTTAGAGACAAGATCCATGTGTTCTCTTCCTAGGTTTTCCCCTTTGATCTTTGGAGTGCCACTCTTGGCTCCACAGACAAAGTTCTTAAAATTTGCGGGTGATCATTACTAATCACTTCAAACTGTGTTTTTGAATTCATGATGTCATATGCGAAGTTAAAAAAGAGTAAACATGCCACGATTTTGTGTGCTACTGCCGATAAAATGTCTAATCCCCATCGTGTTCTCGCATTGCATGATCAGTCAATGATTTTTACTTAATAAATTAGAAAAAGAAAAAGAAAAAGAAAAACTAATTTATTGAGTTACAAATTAAGTTGGGGGGCGCGGCGCTCGTGGCTTTCACGCTCGTGTTAAAGCAGTTGGGCCATATTGCTTGCTAGTCGAAACAGATGGTGGTGGACATCCAAGTTCCCTTCTGTTTTTATTCCACCTTTTTCCACGTGTGTTTAAATCTTTGGTGGACCCCACTCCCACTTTCCCCTCCTGAAATAATGGGGAATATTCCAGAAACCATTACTGCTGCCCGAACGCGTATCTTTGTCTGATGCCTTCTTCTTCTTCTGAAGCTTACGTTATAAAAATGTACTTTTATTTTCTTTTTTTGTTTTTTGATCAATGAAAATTCATCATGTGTGTAATTTTTATTTTATTATTTTTTAATTATAAATTATTCCATTTAAAAATCTAGGACCCAAATCAATTTTGTTTTAATATTGCAGTCTAACCATTTACGTCATTTGATTTTGTCATTGTTGACATCCCCATCAGAATTTCTTTCTAAATTACAATTATTTTTATATTTATTTTTTACATTAGAAACAGATATATGTTTTTTTCACGATACAAGTAAGTTTCAAAAATATATTTTGAGCTGAAAATTTTGAGCTTAATTATGTTTTTACAAAAACATAATTTGAAAAAGATTGTATTTGAGCAATAAAATTAAAAAATTGACATGAAATAAAAGTTGATTCTACCTCACACACCATCATTCCTGCCCCCTCACATTCTAAAACAAAAGAACACAAAAGGAGAAAATAACCTAAAAGTAAAGCAAAAGAAACAAAAAAAAATATCTTCTATACACATTTAACTCGAATGATAATTTTATATGAATAGTTACTGCACATATGCGTTGCATATGGGCCATTTTAAATATCAAATATCATATATCACTAGAGCAAAGATTACGTAATATTTATATTACTCAAATCATCATAAACACATGAATGTAGAACATTATAATTCAAGTGTTATAGACGACAAAAAGAAAATTTACATTTCAAAAATATTATAATTATTTACACACTATTTTACGTTATGGATGTGAATATGCTTAAGCAAATCATTTTAATTCTTCAAAACCATGAAAAGATGCAACATGCCTTTGTCGTTATGAGATATTACAATATCTCATGACACATTCAGTATCACATTCTTTTTCTCCTATGCACATGCAATAAAACAAATTTGTAGATCCTAAACTATGGACACATGTGTATACTCAAATTATTGAAACTAACATTATTGTTTAACCAAATGGAGCCCATGAAGAAATTAATAGAGATCATATGTATGATCACTATCAAAATATAATATTTGCATCATGATTTCTTTATCCTTGACTCGTTAATCCATTCCATCTAGAACAAATCTATTCAACTTAAAATTATCAAACCAAAGTGGTTGTATAAGAGTCGAAGAACCAAATTTTCACAAATAATTACAATAGGGATTTGTCATGTCACTTCTTTTACGCTCCTTATCTGCACAAATTCTACATTATTAAGTGAATCTTTAAATTGGAAAGAAGCTAAAAAAAAAAAAAAAATTAGATGCAGTCCATATGTCTAAGTAGTTTACAACATCTGATAAAAAAAACATTACATGCACTATAAATCAGAATGACAAGACCAGAAGTTGTTTAATCCAAAGGACCCAAAAGTATTGTATGTACACAACAAGGAAAACCCAAAAAAAAAAATTCTCAAATAAGAAACATAGATAGAGAGACGAACAACAAAAACAATTGAAATCAAAAAAATCATGAGAACTGTGTCGTTAAACCAAAAACAAAGGTACCAATACAAGCGGCACGGGAAACATATACATGCCTAAATCCAAACAACATCATCAACAAAAACACACCCTTGTTTGAAATCAAATGTCTTTAGGTTTAGATTATAACCACTATAATCTTTGTATATCGAGGAAGAGAAAAAACTAAGATAAAAATACAAAATAAATCGGTGAAAATTATCAAACCTATAACAATTCGAAAATCTAATTTGATAATTCATTAAAATGGTGGTTGTAGTTTTTGTCGGCAGCTGCAAAAGAGAAGACAAAGTTGATGGGTATTTGTTGGTGAGAAAAATATCTGATGCGTATTTTTAGTGACTTCTTAGCCCTTTTTAACTTCAATCCAGAGAAAGTTTTGATATTGGTCAAATAACTTCCATCCGTTTTTTTTTTTTTTTTGTAATGGAGTTACGAAACTCCAAGAGTTTCAATAACGATAAGGTTTCCACAATTTAAGTGATGTTGTAATTTAACTCAAGCAAGTAACTTAATTAGGTTGATGAAAAATAGTTGCTAATAGCTCAATAAAAAATTGGTACAGTAGATAGCTTAATTAATTAATTACAATAATTAATCTAGTACTAATTTAACTTTATACAATTGTTTGAGGGTAATGATGACAATTTTTTTTTTTTTTGATTTAGTAACCTTTTAAGAGTAGTATAGATACAAATATAGATATAGATATATAGTATAGATATAAATTTAGATATAGATATATAGTATAGATAGATAGAAATATAGGGGAAGATAAACAATTTTTTAGGAGTAGTAATCGTCCATCTATATTGTTTCATAAACTAATAATTTAATGGAGAAATTAGAACATGAGGAGTATGTCATAAATGATATTAATATAATAAATAAAAGGTGTATTGTATTGTCTTTATTATATAGTTATTCATGATAGTTTACATAATTAAGAAATGTTATAGGGTAAAAGAGAAAAATAAAAGTTTTTCAAAAATACATACTTTTTAAAGTAGTATAGATAATTTCATTTTATGCATTGGACAGGAGTGGCCCAATAGAATTGGGGGCCTAAAACAAAATTTATAAATGAAGTCATATTAATATTTTAATAAAATAATAATAATAAATATTAAATTGCATTCATTTGAAATTTTTTTTTTTTTTGATTCGAGATGAGGAAATATATATATATATATATATATATATATATATATTGTATATCATCCTCAATAAATAATACAACTAAATCATTTATAGATTTCTAATCTAATTATGGGTCTTATTTATTGGACTTAAAATTTTCTAATTGAGTTATATCCTTATAAGACCTTTTTGCTAGGTCTAAACATGTTATGAATGTAAAAATTTGACATAAGCAATTAATATACACAAAAATTGGGGTCTTACATTTGGGAGGGGCCTAAAGCCTAGACTTTAGCAGCCTAATGGTTGGGCCAACCCTGACATTAGAAAACCAAAATTACAAGAATTTTCTCGGGGGGGAGAAATGGAAGTCGGTACAAAAATTTAGATTATTTGAGATAAAATATATTAAAAAAACTAATTTGACCCTAGGTATATTTTTGTGGAAGAAGACTAAAAGGACATTCAATAAAAGTAAAAAAAAAAAATTCAAGGAGCAAGTTGTTACTCTCTGTCTCCCTATCTCCCTATTTTTTTTCTCTCTCTTCCCGTTACTCTGTCTCCCTATATGTTACTCTCTTTCCCTTGTTTTTTCTCTCCCTCTCTTACTATCTCTCCCCTATTTTCTCTCTACACTACGTATTCAAGACACAATTACTCTCTCTCAATCCGAAATCGACATTCTTAAACATTGTTGTATTAATACTCCAAAAGAGATACACTGAAAAGATCATAACTGATTGATAATTTTTTTTTTCAAATATTGAAAAAATTGATATCATCGAATATTAACATTACACCAAACAGTTACTTAGACATAATTAGATAACAACATTATATCAAACAGTTATATCAATCAGTTACACTTGTGCTATGATACAACATAGAATTACACATGCGTTCTGATAGATAAAACAGTTTCACCAATCGGTTACACTTCTGCTTTGATACAACATAGAGTTACACATGCATTCTGATAGATCAAACAATTACACCAAACATGAACACGAAATGACGGTACCATAACTAATGCATTATTAATTTCTTTATATAAATTAAATAGTTACACCATTTAGTATCACCACATTATTACACCAATAAAATACACCAAAATGAGTGAACCAAAAAAACACACCAAATATATAACGTTAGTGTAACTGTTTTTACTAATTATGTTGAAGTAACTGTTAGTGTAACGTTGATATTTGATTATGTCAAATTTTTACATATTTGAAAAGAAAATAAATTATCAATTAATTATGATCTTTTCGGTGTATCTTTTTTTAGAGTATCAATACAACGATATTTAAGAATGTCGACTTCAGATGGAGAGAAAGAGATAGTAATTGTGCCTTGAATATGCAATGGAGAAAGAGAAAATAGGAAGAGAGATGTGAGAAAGAGAGAAAAAAAATAGGGGAGATAAAGTGAGAGAGTAACGAATAGGGAGAGAGAGTGAGAGAGTAACAGGGAGAGAAAGAGAGAGTGAGAGAAAAAGAATAAATGTTTAAAATTCAAATGAATGATAAAATATAATCAAGTCTTTAAATATTTGATTCAAAAATAAATTGTCAATTAATTATGCATTATTTAAAGAAGAGTAAACAAATAATATAAATAAAAGGTGATCTGAATTTTATACCTAATAACAAGATGTTTTAATAAAAGTGGACTTAATAGAGTAAAAAACTTATCATTAAACTTCCTCTCAAATAAGTCTAAAAAAATATACCCACATCCAAAAAAAACCTAAAAAATAAAGGGAGAAAATTGAAAGATAATTAGTTTATTTTTCTAATTGATCTTCTCCATAAAATAAAATAGGCATAAATCTAAGTATGTAAGTTTCAATCAACACCACAAACATAAATATTAAACAGTAAATAATATAACATAAATTAAAGGAAAGAAAAATATATCTTCTCATGTGTATTTTGGTAGTATAATCTTATTTAAAAAAATTGCAAGTCAATTTTATTTTATGATTTGAATAGGACCCCATAATATCATTTATTGACCGGAAGAGAAGATGTGGAGCCTCGTTAACCATCCAATCCATCCCACGTCGGGGCGTTTGTTTGACAGGTTTGGGTGGTTGGATTTAAGTAAAATAGTTTGATAGATCACTTAATTTTATGTTTAGATATAATTTTTAAATCCAGAATTCATATCCTAACCCGAAAAATTAAAACTCGTGAATATGGATGTCAACATCCCATGGGCCCCAGGCGGGGTTTGAAATCAACCAATTTAGGATATAAGGGTAAAATAATTTTTCTATCCCTAATCTACATAATTACAAAAGATTGGATAAGATAATTTAGTCAATTCCATGAAAAATATTTAGTTATAATTATGATTAATCCATGAGTCTCATATATATATACATGCTACTTACCAAATATAGGTATGAATAAAATTCGTCTAGAATCCCATGATTTGTCAATTAAACAGGCGGACCATCTAACATTTGACAAATTACACCGGGAGTCCATGTCATTAACAGTCATCTAACAGACATAGAGTCCAGTTTGGAGTGACCTGGTAAATTCTTGTCTTCTCATCTTGAACACCAATATTTTGTGTGCTATAACTTTCAAACATACTTACCAACACGCTTTCAATGGGGGATCGAAAAAACCCATGGCCCAGGTTGGCAATCTCCATTGCACTTTCATCATTTGTAGGTACAAAAAAGGCAAATGATCAATTGTACAACTTTCAAAATAAGTCGTTTCATCATTTCAGCACCACAAAATTGTTCTGAAAAATCAAGAAAAAAAACAAAAATTGTGTTCCCTGGACAGTGGGGGCGTGGGTCGTGGGCTTGGGTGCGTGGACTAGATTATCTTACACCAAGTTACACGATGATATTAGGCATGTCAATACATTAGTCAGTAAAGGGAACACATTGAAATGCCCATTTGGTGAAACCCTTACCACAAACCAAGGAATTTGTCAGAACTGTGTTCCTAGCTAGTATGATAGTGAAGTCGGCCACCCCGCTTTACAACACGAGAACAAGTTCTCGTTCATACATAATTTTGTGAACTTCAGGAGCCATCAACTGGAAGTTGATTAGGAGAGCAACAGTCTAATGGATGTGTTATTTGAACAGTTCCAAAAGCAAGATAAGAAACTTAAGATGCCTGCCTCCGTAGGTTGAGCAATGTCTCTTTCTCGTTTCTGCAACACTCTTACAAACTCATTTGCGCTTAAACTTCCATCACCATTTGCGTCAAAAAGGTGGAAGATGATTCCAATCACATTGTCAGTGAGAGAGACACCACATACCTGAATTGAGCAATCTCCATTAGGAATATTATGGTGATTAATTTGTACAACCAACTTAATAGAGAAATATATAAAAGAAGAATATCATTGAGAAAGAACAGAAATATAAATGGGAGGACAATTTATCCTCAAAAGAGATAACAAACTAAATTGGAGAAGGCAAGGAATTGAACAAAAGTCAATAGAAAACACATTAAGAAAGTAATGGAGCCCAGCAAATGTTTCGCACTGGAAATTCTGGATACAAATTCAGGAAAGAACTTGAGATAAGATTTATTTTTTCTATAGTTTTGGGAGGGTACAAGATTTCCAAAGGGTTGAATCTCTTTGATATAGATTTACTTTCCAAACTGTTCAGGAAAGTAAAACGATGATGTTGAATCTCTAAAATGACTTATACCATTAAAAAAATACTCTCTCCGTTCCTAAATTTCTGTCGTTTAAGGTTTTTGCACAGGGATTAAGGAAGCTATTAAATAGCTCTAATATGAGTAAAAAATAATTACACAAGACTAAAATACCCTTATTCAATACGTATTGAGAAGAAAAGGAATATGAAAGGCACTTAGCCTCCACCTAATCTAATGCATTGAAAAGTTATGGGTAAATTTGAAAGAAAAAATATTAATTATATTTTGGTTTCATTAAACGACAGATATTATGGAACAAAAAAAATTGTGTAAAACGATAGATATTTAAGAACGGAGGGAGCAGTCAACAATAACTTGGGGAGATTAACAGAAAACAAAAAACATTCACGTAATCAAGTACTCGCAAGCAAGGTCTGTAGGATTAAAAGTGCATGCAATAACCAGTACCAGCTAATGCAGAACTCGTCATGCTTAGACTCCTTATGAAAAAAGTCAATAACTCTAAAAATGAAAAGTAGAGAAAGAAAGAAAATCATATCAGTCGAGGACTACATCAGGAAGTGAAGTTTTGACAAAGAAAGGTAAACAATAACTGAAACAAAAAAATATGGAAAAATGAGTGTCGTACTTGGGAAGCAGCTCGCTGAAAATCCTTCCTTGTCAACAATCCATTTACTTCACCAAAACTGAAGAGGGCCAGAGAAAATGGCTGCAACTTTTTCCTCAGCTCTGCAAAGTTCTTGAATTCCTCGAATGTAATGCGTATATTATTCAGATTTGCCTCATTGTCTAAATCATCAACACGATCAAGCAACTTGTCTAAATGTTTTATATCAGCAGAAGCAACCATGGACAAGCCAAAATCCTTTGCAGATATGGTTCCTTGTAATTTGTAGTCGTAATGTGCAAACTCCAATCTTAAAATCTACAATAATTGCATTTACACAATCAAAGAGGTGATAACTTAAAGAGTTAAGACAGCAGAAAGAACATAAACAAACTACTCGTACTTTTTTTAGATTTGCAACGCCTAAAGCAGGAAAGTCAGGAATAGCGGCATTAACCTGTATCAAACTAATTCTAGTTTCACCATCCCCTCTCCTCAGTTTATCAGTAATAGAACAATTATCAAGTTAAGCCTCCAAGAAATATATGAGCCAATGAAAAAAGTAAAGACCTCATAAAGACCTTAGTTTACTTCTTCGTCATGCTACCACACAACTCCAAGAATCCATGATGAGCATACAGTTAAAAATTTAAAAACTAATGAATTTAATGTAATACATTTGCATATGATGATCTATCTCAGATCTTCACTGCATTTTTCAGAGAAACACTGTCACACATGCAGGACTCTAATGACAGTCCACTCTAATTCTCTAATGCATTTTGGAGTCTTACCCCTAGTAGATTTAGGAGAAACCAGCAGCCTATGCATTTGTAGGTATTCTTACCATTCAAGGGTATTGTGCTATTGAATATTGCTACTGCTTCTTCCTTCTTCCTTCTTCTTCTTCTCCTCCTTCGGCAACTTACACTTGCATTCGGAAGTGAAAATTGCTCTTGATCAACCTAAATGAGTCATGAATTTCCTAATTTCGAAGTACCAGTCCTTGTAGATTTAGGAGAAGTGAGCAGCCTACAAGTAACTATTCTTTCCATGCAATGGGGTCCCAAGAGATTTAGGAGAAGCAAGCAACCTAGAAGTAACTATTATTTCTATTCATGGGGTATTGACTATTCGTTCTTCTTCAGTCATACTTGCATATGAGATGAAATTCAATCATCCAACCTAGAAACCTCAATTCACATAAACACCACTCCCATCTTCTAATCCTTTTACTTGCACACCTAAAAAAAACCCCAGAAAAGCCAAACTCACTGTTCACGTGAACTGTTCAAAGCATTCTGAACAGCCCAAAACTGTGCTTTTCTAGCCCTAATTTTAATCCCCAGAACACTCACCTCTTCCTTCCACCTTTTCATAGCCTTACAGCCCATACTTTTGACAATCTTTAACTCACAAGAACCAAGCATGAAGCAGCTACTAAAAGAACCCTTTCTTCCACTGCCCATGCATATTTTGGTACCAAAGACCTGTACTAGAGTATTAATTGCAGTAGTCCTGAATCAGTAAGATTATGCAAATGATATTTGTTGAGCATCATCTTCTCACTCATGCAGTTGACAGCATAGATATAAAAAAAACCCAATCAAAACGCGATAATCACATGTTAAAATGCATGTATGTGTAGAAATAATATATTGGCTGGTTTGGGTAGGACAGCTTATTTCCTTGGGTGGCACTGCCTTAATTTCTAATAAATGTCATGTAGCCATGTTTGTCCTTGAGGCTCTGTCTGTGTTCACATAGGTTTGTCTTAAAATAAGAAACAATCAGTGAGTGTTCTCTCATGTATCCAACTGATCTTGCTGCCCTTCACAAAAAACAGTGATGAACATAGCAACATATTGAGAAGCACATATACATGTATATGTAACATAATATATGCACCTATCCATATATTCTCAAACTTATTAAAAGTCTGCATTTTCTGATTTTGAATGAGTGCCATTTGGGTATTGAAGGAAGTAGGAGGACATACTTCATCATGTAGATTTCTCAAGAATAGGACAAACTTTTCATGTTGAAGGCACTTCTTGCCATCTTTGCCAAAGAAGTACTCCATCAGGCCTCCATTTTCTACAGCACTACCCACTCTGAGCCCAGCTCGTAATCCATCGCTATGTAGAGCCCCTTGTCTATTATGAGCTCGCATCAACGCCATCACTTTCCTGAATTCCTCTTTATCTATCTCTCTAAAAGTGGAGAAAAAACGCCAAATTATCAGTACAGGAAATTAATTTTATTTTGTGTGTCTGTGTACATAAACAATAGAAAAAATGACAATCGGCCTAGAGAGATTTTAATTTTCTTTCTTGATATCAAGGGCAAATAGGGGAGATTTTCTTCTTCTGTTGCTAGGGTCGAGTTTCTGAAGACAATGTCTAAGATCCCATAAGGGCTCAAAACCAAGCACATGGTATCACCACTAAATGCAGGGGCGCCGTTTCCATTCTCTAGAGTTGTAAGAAGATGAGCCTGTGTGCAAAGCAATTCCTATCTCTTTTTGGTCGGTAGACCATTGGTACAAGGTTTGTATACTGTTGGTAAAGTGAAGTGCTAAATTGGGGCTACTCTCTCCTTCTTGTTCTCTTTTTTTTTTCTGATTAGTTAATTGTTGAATTACTTAATTTGTTTTAGCTGATTTATTGCTTTGCTTAATTGCCTAACCGTGTCACTTATTTGTTTAACTGTGGACGTGCTTGGAGCTGGACTGTTTAATTGCTTAGCTGCTCGTAATTGTTCATGATTGCTTCATTGCCTATTTTGAAATTTCTAAATTTTGAAATGGCTAGATTGATCCAACAATCGTCTTGATTTGATGAAACCCACGTCTAAGCCCCAAAAGACCTAGGCGCTTTAGTGTTCCTTGTGCCCTTATATTTTCTAAAGACATTGACACCCCTTCAGTTAATATGCTCATTCAAGTAAAACCCGTGCTATGATCTGCTGCCAATGACAGAGATAGAGCGATGATACCATGAAAAATTCTTCAACGTACCATAAGCACAAAAACATAAAGTTGGCATTCCCATAGCCATTAGTGCCATTTGGAGACAAATGCTACTAACGGGTGCCGGTGTACTTGGGATAATCTACAACGAGCATGACTGTAATTTTTCAAAAACCAAACATCCAGTAATTTGTCATAATAGGCTGTTAGCAAAGTCCTAGCCTTAACTCTAATATAATAGACATCCTAAACCATGGTTCAAGGTTGCGGTATCGGTCACCGACTCAGAGGGAACTGATACAAATCAGTTGCGGCGCAGTATCGGCCGATACGTTCAAAACGCTAGATAGAAACTCCAAAAAAAATTTGAAAAAATTATAGAAAATTCTAAAAATATAAACATCATCATTCATGCATCATATGTCCACAATATATCAAAAAACACATTAAATATAATTAAAATAAAACATAAGACGCTACCGAAAATAATTTTAATATTTATGTATCTAATTATTACATTAAATATTTTACTAATTTATAAAAGAGTAAATTTAATCTAAATAAGTTTTGGTAAAAACTAAACTGAAAAATCTACTACCCATAAAAAATAAATTAACCACACTAAAACTTAAGCAATTACCCATATTTGTTCATTGAGACTTTTTTAACCAAAAAAAATTCACTAAGACTCAAAAAAAAAAAAAACAGTTGTTAAGAGTTAAAGGAGTCGAACCTATGACTTTCTAGTTACAAGCTGAGTCCTTACCCAGTGAGCTACTGATTTTATATGACTTTAAAGACTAATATAAGTCTTTTTAACACTCAGTTAAAAAAAAGGAAGCAAGACTTATATAAGTCTTTACTATTCTCAGACGCTTCATGTTATCCAGCCTCAGACGCTTCATGCGTTTCAGTCTCACATGAGAGGAGTGAGAAAGAGAACAACACTCACCAATAGATAGAAAGAACTAGCACTCACAGACAAAGAGAGAAAGATCTACTCAACGCAACTGGCGATTCTCTACCTATCGTCAAACCAAAGAAGAAAGATGAACAGAGGAAGCAAAACAGAAGAAGAAAAAAAATATCCCTATTTGGTTCAATCTATAGGTATGTTGTGAATCTTTAGTCTTCATGACTTTTTTAGTTGCAAAAGAGGGATTTAAATTACAAATTTCATGTGATTTCTACCATGTAGGGTTAATTTTCATATGGGTTTTTAACGAGAGTGACAGACTGATAGTGGGTCTTTTATTTCTCATTCTTTTTTTTTTTTTGGATTTATGTTAAATTTTCGGGGTTTGATTGAGTGATTTTTAGGCTTTTACAGATATGAGTCTTGGATTTTTGCTCTTTCTCCTAGATTTTAGGGGATTTTTCATGGGATTTGTTCGTCTCAAAACGAGTTTGATAAGAATCACCCGAGTTGAACCAAGATATCACCGAGTACCTCTGATTTCAGCCGAAACGTACGAGTTGAACCGAGATATCGCCGATATTAGTTCAATGTGTGATTTTTCTGTTTCACATACCGTTATCATATCGAGAGTGGCAGAGTCGAATACTCCTTGGCCGATACTTTGAACTATGTCCTAAACACAAAAGTATTCTACGTTACATGCTCCATGGGAGCAGTTCCAGAGTGTACCCATCTTTCAATCTATTTTTTAGCTAGGACAACTCCAAGGAAGATGGCACAAGGGAGTATCTCTATTTCAAAATATGATGCAGCACAAGTGGATATAATGGTGGATTTGGACAGAGAAAAAATATTTTATTAATGGTTCTAACTTCTAAGCCTTACAAATGAGAATAGGTTGGATTTATCCCAGCTTCAAAAGTGATGGGTTGTAGAACTTTCATGTTTTAGTTCTGGTTTCCCTTGTTAAATTGACGGAAAAAAGGCTTAGGGGAAAGACCAAAATTGGCTAGAGCTTTGACTGGTGGAGTTTAGAAAAGAAGCAAAGAAGTAAAAGAATAGATAAAGTTCCCTCAAATCTAGCATATTAATATTAAAAGTAGTTTAGTTGTTTACTTATTTTATGTTGTCCAACTATATAAGGGTTTGTATTGTGTATCCCAGATAATGTGTGCTACATAAACTAATTGAGTTGAAATAATAATCTTTCCTTCACTGTTGTATTTCTCTCTTCTTTTCAATTATGAAATCAAGATTATCATGGTATTAGAGCATGTTTCGATACTATGGAGGCTTAGGAACACTACTATGCTCACGCCCCGCGCGGGGAGGGGGGGGGAGGGAAATCTGGGTTCAACTAGGATTGACGTCATCACTGCCAATGATGACATCATCAACCAGCAACCACTGCAGCCACCACTCTGATCGATATGGGCTTCGTAATGGTATGGTTTGCTATTGATTTTGTGATCGTTTGATAGGGTTTTTGATTTTCAAATGTTCTTTGAAAAAAATTGGGTCAAAATTTTTGATATAGGTTTTTTCACCACTGTTCTTTATATTCATTGGAGCAAAAAAGGTTCGATTAGGTGTCTTGTTTACTCAGTTGTAGTATTCTAATCAGTTGGGATGATTTTCTGAAAGCATCCCAATTGCATTTGTCACTCGGCTGAGGAGTTGTTGGCATCAGTATTGTGTGTTTGTGGCTAAGGCATTTGCCAACTGTGTTGGCTCATCCTTGCTCTTATTCATGACCTTCTCCTGCCCTGCTGCTACTCACGAATCACTCTCTGGATTCCTCCTAGCAGTGAACTCTCTGGTTTGTCCATTGCTGCATCTTTTCTTCTTCATGTTGGTAGTATTATCAGCCTATTGTTTACTTGGCTGCTGGATTTTATTGTTGGACTTATGATTTTTCTTTCCTTGTTGGGTTATTGTGGTTGGGCTTTGGTTGTATTATTGGGCTGTTGATTTTCTTGCTCGACTTTTGGTTATTCCTTGGTGATTCTCTTTTTTCTTGTCAAAATAAAAAGCAAGCTATTGTTGCACGTTCATCAGTTGAAGCAAACAAGTCTTCTGTTCAAGTTGGAATCCGAAAGGACCAAAACAACTTGGTCACCATGTTTACTTTGCCACCAAGTTCTGCTTCGTCTCAAAGTCTTTTTACTATGTATACATGTGATGTAATAGCTTTATTTAAGAAAATGTAGAATGGTCTTGCCTGAAACATTTTACATTTCTTATTTGGCTGTGAATGCCTAATAGATTCAAGCTTTCCTTAGGGGGTTCATCCTAGGGAAGTCTAGATGGGCTTCTTAGATTCTTCTTCTCTTCACACTAGTGTTCTATAAATTCCATCATACCAAGCTCTAATTGACTCCCAACCTTTTCCCCACCTAGCCCTTCAAGTCAACATCCAAACGACTAACTCTTTTAGCATGCAGCACTCTAAAACATTAAAAACCTGTAACACATCATTTTAAAACAAGCCATATCCAACCCATTCTCATCCCTATGACCTATCACAAACCTCCCACCTCCTAGAAACGGTAACCCACTTAGAAAAAAAAAAATCAAGCAGTCTAGGAATAACACTCTTAAGATAAGGATAAGAAGACTCTAGGAGTAGTTACTAGGATTAACCCCCAAGTTATGGTTGCATTGCTCAGGTAGGTAAGTTGCATCTCTTGGGTATTCACTCCAAAAGAGACAGACAACTACAAAAAAATATAAAGCTATTACATCACATAGAGCAATAACACTTGGAGAAGTAGTCTTGGATTAAAAGCTGGACTGGGGCCTTCTTTAAACCTTTGACTCATCAAACTTAACACAAACATAAACGAAAAAGCTCCACATAGCAGCCAACTTCAAAGAGAAAATATTTGGCTCCTCAAACTTACTATTCAAGTTTATAACAACATGAATAGTAAAGATAACTAAATTTAGCCCTAAAGATAACTAGAGACAGCCTTAAGCATGCTCCAAGCAAAAGAGAGGGCAACACTGTCAAAGCTATTTTTTTTTCCTTTTGGGTAGGGGGATACTAAAAGGCATGAATATTCAAAAGTGGTAGTAGGCTATTGTTACCCCCTTAGCCATTGGCAGCATTTGGCATTGGGTAGCCTCGCCATAGGCACCCATGCCTTAGCCAAAATGGCAGAAGTCCCATGCATGACTGAGGGAGGCAATCCATGCACATGGGTACGTGGGCACAAGTCAGCATGCAAGCAAGGAAGCAGGCGGTTTGAATTGTAGGGCGATGCTAGCTTGAATAATGAGCCATGGGCTGGGCCATGGTTAGGCACGAATGTAATGCAATTCGAATGCTGAGGGCTCCTGACACATGCACAACATGTGAGGAAGTTGGGCATGTGCTCTGCATATGGTGGCAGTTCTGGACAGTTTTCTGGCAAGTGCGTTGCATGTGGGATCTTTGTCAGATTAAGACAAGCATGCAGACACCAATTATAACTTTCTTGTCATCCAATCACAACAGACATCTGCTAGCATTTGAATTACAGACATATGCCTAGGCAGTTGGGCTTGTAACTGCCACCCTGAATATTATAAATAGGGTGTTTGGGGTCTGTAGTGCAACAAAAGAGTTGGCACTTTTTTGTAAATAGACCCCAAGGTTGAGTTCCTTATACTTTATTGAGAAAGAAAAATTTGGTTGTTGCCTGTAAATTCTGTGTGCCTTGCATGTGTGTTTACAAACTGTCCATTCTCTGTTCTATGTGCATTTTGGGTGCATTCTGAATGTTTGGCTGAGACTAAGTGTTGGATCTTAGTGCCATCACGAGGCAGAAATTTGGTGAGAAATTTAACCCCGTGACAATTGGTATCAGAGCTTCAGTTTGCGACCATGGCTGGTGGAAATGCTGCTGAATTGCGGGAACGTATTGCCCGTCTCGAAGATTTTCTGGGCGCCCCTCAGACAGATGCTGCAACCAGCGTGGCTGTGTAGATGGAACAACACGCTATTCAAATTTCGGGATTACAGATGACTTTTGATAAATATGTGTCTGACACCGATGCAAAGATTGTAACAATGATGGAGGATATCATGTCTCTCACAGACGTTGTCAAAACGAATTAGAAGGATCTTGAAGATGAAGTGTCCCTGGTGAAGAGGGCTATGATTCTCGTCCTACTGTGGACGAGATATCTTCAAAGATTAAAGTCCCTGAACCAAAGGCCTTCAGAGGCACCCGAAGCGCTAAGGATCTGGAGAATTTCCTCTGGGACATGGAGCAGTACTTTAAGGCAGCCCATGTGCCTGATGGAGAGAAAGTAACAATCACCAGTATGTATTTATCTGGTGATGCTAAATTGTGGTGGAAGACCCGGAATGTAGACGATACCTCTGCTGGTCATCCAAAGATCGAGACGTGGAGACCCTGAAAAAGGAATTAAAGGATCAATTTCTCCCTAGCAATACAACTTGGATTGCTAGGGACTCACTCAAAAAGTTGAAGCACACCAGAACAATTCGTGATTACGTGAAGGAATTTAGTTCATTGATGTTGGACATCAAGAACATGTCAGAGGGAGACAAACTCTTCAACTTTATGTCCGGACTGCAAGGTTAGGCACAGGCTAAACTGCGAAGACAGGGGGTACGTGATCTGCCCACTGCTATTTCTGCAGCAAATGACCTTGTTGACTTCAAAATGGGCGACAGCCAAGGCCTTCTTGAGAAAAAGAAGAAGGATGGTGGCGGCAGGAAAGATAAATCTGGCACTTCCAAAGACGCAAAGAAAACGAATTGGAAGAAAAAGAACGTTGCTGACTTTAACAAGCCAGACAACAGCCAGAAGAAGAAAAGTTTTGATTCTGGTTGTTTTCTCTGCGATGGCCCCCATCGTGTCAAAGACTACCCCAAGAGGGAGAAATTAAGTGCCCTTGTTACTGCAAGTGAGAATGACAGTGATGATGACTGTCTTACCCGAGTTAACCCTCTCTAGTTGCTGAATGCAATTATTGTGGGCAAAGTTCAGCAACCCCGCAAAGGCCTTATGTTTGTTCAGGCCTGGGTGAATGGCAAGGAAGTTCAGGCCATAGTGGATACTGGAGCCATCCACAACTTTGTTGCCCAGAGAAAGGTGGGAAAGTTTGGCTTGAAATTGTCAGAAAATTCAAGCAAACTCAAGGTAGTAAATTCTGAAGCAATGCAGTACGTGGTACAGCAGAAATACGCCTAGAGGTGGGTCTGTGGGAAGGCCAAATGAGTTTGATGGTTGTGCCCTTGGACGACTTTGATGTCATCCTAGGGAATGAATTCTTTGTTATTGCAAAAGTGGCACTGATGCCACATCTGAACGGAGTGCTGATCACGGATGAGAAAACCCCTGCTTTGTGCCTACAATCATGGCAGACCAAAGCAAGAAAGATGCAAAGCGGAAGGCAGGAATGTTGTCCGCTATGCAAGTAAATGCTAGGTTGAAGAAGGGAGAGATGACATACCTCGTAGCCTTGGTGGAGATCAAACCAGATGTGCTGGTTGAAGTACCTGATACTTGTGGCAGATGTACTGGTCGAGTTTGCTAATGTTATGCCCTCTAAACTCCCCAAGAATCTTCCACCCAGACATGCAATTGACCACATGATAGAACTGGAGCCTGGTGCAAAGCCTCCAGCCCGTGCCCCTTACCGGATGTCGCCAATAAAACTAACAGAATTGAGGAAGCAATTGAACGAGTTGCTAGATTCTGGAAGCATGAAGCCATCCTAGGCGCCATACAGAGCCCTGTTTTGTTCCAGAAGAAGCAAGATGGATCGTTGCGCATGTGCATCGATTATCGTGCCTTGAACAAGGTAACTATCAAGAAACAAGTACCCTGTTCCGAATGTTGCTAATTTGTTCGACAGACTGTCCAAGGCCACTTTCTACACAAAGCTGGATCTTAGGACTGGGTATTGGCAGGTTAGAATTGCAAAAAGGGAGGAGCCAAAGACTGCATGTGTAACGCATTATGGATTTTTTGAATTTCTTGTAATGCCATTTGGGTTCACTAATGCCCCTGCAACTTTCTATAATCTAATGAATGATGTTTTTTACGATTACATTGATGTCTTTGTGGTTGTTTACTTAGATGACATTGTAATCTATAGTGAAACGTTGGAGGATCACATAGATCATTTGAGGGCTGTGTTCTCACGACTTAGGGAACACCAACTGTATGTCAAAAAAGAAAAATATGAGTTCTGTCGCCAAGAAGTGATGTTCTTGGGACATTACATTAGCCAGGGTAAAATCCAGATGAGAGGAAGGTGAAGGCAATTGTTGATTGCCTGCACCAACCAAGCTGTCTAAACTGAGGTCGTTTCTTGGCCTAGCCAATTACTACCGCAAGTTCATTGAAGGATATTCAAAGAAGTGCAATGTCCTGACTGACTTGCTGA